>OZ024762.1:13398461-13400961 GCA_964016885.1 Eledone cirrhosa
CCGCAACCATCACCACTACAACCTCCACACCTACACCATCCCCACCCCACCTCATCATCATCATCATCATCTGAAAGATATTTTTTCTTTGAACAGAAAACCAAGCAAGTTGAATGCAATTATGTCTAACTTAAAAAAAAAAATGTAGTCTTCACTAACAAAACTTAAAACAACAATAACAACACCGACAATAACAACAAAAACACTACCACCACAACTACAAAAAACACCAACACCAGCAACATCAATAACAACACCAACAACAACAATACTATCATCATCAACAACAACACCACCACTACCAACACTACCAACAACATCAACCCCACTAACAAAACCACCACCACCACCAACACCACCAACAATATTACCACCACCATTAACTCCAACAACAACACCACCACTAACAACAACAACACCACCACCAACAACACCATCACCAATACCATCAACACCATCAACACCAACAACAACAACAAAGTCCCCCCCCCACACCACCACCAGTATCACCAACACCAACACCATCAACACCACCAACAACAGCAATCCCCCACCACCAACACTATCACCAACACCAACACCAACACCACCAACACCAACAACTGGAGTTAACAAGAAAGATATCAAACTATAGACTGAAGCAACAAGTAACAGCGGATCAGTGTAAATAGTTCCTGTAAATAGTTCCTAGAATAATGTATTAATACGCAGTAAGATGTTTTACTTGAAGTCAAGTTGTTATATCAAGACACTCAGATATAGAGAGCAGCATTAAATATAGAAATAACTAAGACTCGGGCTATGGAACCAAACAAGTGTGTATATATATATATATATATGTGTGTGTGTATGTGTATGTGTATACTTTATGTATATATATATATGTATATATATATATAAATGTATTTACATAGCTATCCAAACTCAGGAATAACTGCATTATATTCATACATAATACATACATACGTAGCCTATATATATATATATATATATATATATATATATATATATATATATATATATAAACACACACACACACACACATATGTATATATATTTATACATATACATAATATACATACATACACATACATATATATATATAAATATAAATATATATATATATATACATATATAAAGATACACACACACACACACTCACATATATATATATATAAATGAATACACATACATACATGCATGCATTCCTCCATATATATGCATATACTTATATATATGCATATATATATTACACACACACACACACACATACACGCACACACGCACACACACACACACACACACACACACATACACACACGTACACACATAGACACACATATATATATATATACATATACACATATACATATATGTGTATACATATTCAATTCTTCCTAATCGGATCACAGCAGAAGAGCCGCTTAACCTTTTGGCATTTTTTTTATTATAGTGTTGCTTATTTCCCATTGCATTTTGTGTGTAAAGGTGAAAGACTTACGGTTGGACATGGGAATATCTACAGTAAAGTCCTTCACAAAAGATCTCCGAGGTTTAGCCAAGCGGAAAGCGAACATTCAACATGTGGCTTGCCTCTTTAAAGTTAATACGTGACCTATACATCGAATTTACGTTTGTCTTCGAAATCATTCGACTGAGACCTGAAGATTCTGATGTGAAAAGGGAATATTTATATCTATCAGTGTGTGTGTTGGTGTGTGTGTGTGTGTGTGTGTGTGTGTGTGTGTGTGTGTGTATATATATTTATGTGTGTATATTTATATATACATATATATATAAATATATACATAATATATATATGCATATATATATATATATATATATATATATATATATATATATATATGTATATACATATACGTATATGCATATGTATATATATATACATATATGTACATAGATATATATATACATAGATATATATATATATATACATATGCATATATACAAACACATGTATACACACACACACATATATATATATATACATATATATATATATATAATATATATATATATTATACAAACATATATACTTGTAAGTGGTTGCATATTGCGTGTACTGAAGCAAAACTATATATATATATATATATATATATATATATATATATATATATACAAAGGTGTGTATATAGTGATACATGCATTCTTACATGTGAACAGAAACATATTTAAAGAATCTATTTGCATTTATTTATGTTAGATCTTATATATTATCTATTTCTCTCTTTTTATCTCTGTTTTACCTTCTTTCCTCGTGTATTTAAACATACACACACACACACAAATATATATACATATATATATATATATATATATATATATATAGACTCATACAGACACACACATACAGACACACACATACACACACATATATACACATACAGACACACACATTCAGACAAACATACACATACACATACGCACACACACACACACACACATAGAGACATACACACATACACACACATACATACAC
>OZ024762.1:13425961-13428461 GCA_964016885.1 Eledone cirrhosa
GTGAGAGAGAGAGAGTGTGTGTCTGTGTGTTTGTGTGTCTGTGTGTGTGTGAGAGTGAGAGAGTGTGTGTGTGTGTGTGTGTGTACCAGAGAGAGGGAGAGAGAGATTGAGGTAACACTGTGATTATACAAACCTTAGGAATAGTTAATGAAAACTTCATTTAATTAATACTAACAAGAGATAGATAGATAGATTGATAGATAGATAGATAGATAGAGAGAAGGAGAGAGAGAGGAGAGAGAGAGGCTGAGAGAGAGAGAGAGAAGGAGAGAGAGAGAGAAAATGAGAGATAGAGAGAATGATAAATCGAAATAGAGAGAGAGAGGGAGAGGTGAGAGAGCTGGTGGTGTTAGTGGTAGTGTTAGTGGCGGTGCTAGTGGTGGTTTTAGTGGTGGTGGTTTTAGTGGTGGTGGTTTTAGTGGTGGTGGTGTTAGTGGTGGTCGTGTTAGTGGTGGTGGTGTTAGTGGTGGTGGTGTTAGTGGTGGTGGTGTTAGTGGTGTTAGTGGTGGTGTTAGTGGTGGTGTTAGTGGTGGTGTTAGTGGTGGTGTTAGTGGTAGTAGTGGTGGTATTAGTGGTGGTGTTAGTGGTGGTATTAGTAGTAATGGCAGTGGTAGTGTAGGTGGTGGTGTTAGTGGTGGTGGTGTTAGTGGTTGTGTAATGGTAGTAGTGGTGGTGTAATGTTAGTAGTGGTGGTATTAGTAGTAATGCCAGTGGTGGTGTAGGTGGTGGTGTTATCAAAGAGCAGAGTAGAAATGGCGGCCGTATCTTTAATGAAAAGCTCAGCTAACTAATTGGACAGCAGCTAAATTAAGGTTTATTGAAGAAACAGATTCCTATTTACTTTACACTCAATGTATATTTAAATCTTTCTAATTGGTTTTCATTGCATTTGGTTGGAGATACACACTCACGCACACAGACACACAGACATATACACACACACAGGCATACACACACACATACACACACAGACATACACAGGCACCCACATACACACACATAGACACACAAACACATACACACACCCACACATACATACACAGGCACACACACATGCACACACACAGACACACACACACACACATACACACAGACACACACGCACACAGACATACACAGGCACACACATACACACACACACGGACACACAAACACATATACACACCCACACAGACATACACAGGCACACACATGCACATACACACACATGCACACACAGACACACATACACACACACACACGGTGTGAGAGGCATTATACACACAAGGCTCTTCTATATCTGGTGGTGAGGGGTGGAAGGGTGGTGTTGTAGGTGAGATAGTGATGGGTGAAGGGCACTACACAGAGACACACACACAGAAGCACACACATACATAGACACACACAGACATACACACACACAGAAACACAGAGACACACACACACACACGGCTCTTCTCTGTTTCGTGGGTGGGTGGGTTGTGGGGCCTAGAGGGTGACGGGTGACGGGTTCAGGGCGTTGGATGGAGGGATATATATATATATATATATATAGATAGATAGATAGATAGATAGAGGGAGAGGGACATAGATAGATAGATATATTTCTTTTATTTGCCACTAGGGCATCAAAAGTGGGACAAGTACAAAGGGGGGAGTTTACACAAAAAGGCGTCCTCAATAAGGAGGAGGCAATAACAAAATATAAAAATAAAATAAGATATAACAAAAAATAAAATTTTTAACAAAATCCTCAATAGAGAGGAGGCGCCTTGGGGGTCGCACACACCCCCGAAAAAAGTGTGCAACCCTTCTCCTCAGGAGCACAGAGAAGGGGTGCTCCCTTGGTCTTTCATCTTCCTCACCTATAGTCTGATGTAGAGTGAAGGCCCATTCACACGGGCCATTCTCGCCACTTTCACCCATCTTTCATAGAAACGGCTGGGGTGCAGCACCTCTCTCTCCATCCTGATCCTTCTTCCGAAATGATATCGGAAGAAACGGACCAGTTGTTGGCCAGAGAGAAAGGTGCCCGACCTCAGTCCTTTCAGACGCGTCCACCATACAACCTCTTTCGCCATGGCTATTACGCACAGAAACACCGCCTCTGCTTCATCTTTGAAGAGGGGAGGCGGCTTGATCATTACAATAGACTCGGTGGTCAACCGGATCGGTCCCACCCTTGACAGCAGTTGTTCGACATAGCCCCACAGATCGGCTACGCCCGAGCAGTGTACTAATGCGTGTGCAACGGTTTCCTCGTCGCACACGCATCTGGGACAGATCTTTTTGGCGGGGTCCCTACCCGGGCGCCCGTGTCTGTAGAGCCTTTCTCGAACGGGTAAAGCCCCTCGGTAGCACTGCCAGGCCAGGGACTTCTGGAAGTTGTCCATAGATAGATAGATAGATAGATAGATAGATAGATAGATAGAGAGAGAGAGACATGTTGCTCAAAATCAGTAAGTTTTTCTATCATTAATATCATTTTTTAATGTCACTTAAACATTTCTTGAAAAAATAG
>OZ024762.1:13433461-13435961 GCA_964016885.1 Eledone cirrhosa
ACTATGGACATGTGGTTAGAATGTCTCAGGAAAGAATCACTGGACAGATTCGTAGCTCGGATATCAGAGAGTCACTCCAGGTAGAGCTGCTACTTCTCCGAATTGAGAGATCGCAGCTCTGATACTATGGACATGTGGTTAGAATGTCTCAGGAAAGAATCACTGAATTGAGAGATCACAGCTCTGATACTATAGAGTGACATGTGGTTAGAATGTCTCAGGAAAGAATCGCCGGACAGATTCTACGGGCAACACCAACCGGCAAGAGACCCTGGCGAAGACCTCGAGCAAGATGGTTCGATAACAACCAGCCAGACTAATAATAATAGTGATATCTACTTAAGGCCCAAGTCCAGTAATTGTAATGAAAATGGGAGGGGTATATTGATTTAACCTAATCCCAGTACATTACTGGTACTTTATTCTATCGGTACTGGAAGAATGCAAAGCAGATTTGACCTTGGATAGATTTGAACACATCTATTGTTAGCAATTTCTTCTTCTTCTTCTTCTTCTTCTTCTTCTTCTTCTTCTTCTTCTTTCCGTTCCTTATTCTACTCCTCTCTATTTCTTCATCCCGTGACTTCTTCATCTTCTGCCTTTAGTTCACCCCTCCCATCCCCTTCTCCCCACCTACCACCCTCTCCCCCTCCTCTTCCTCCTTCTCACTCCACTTGTTGCTTCTACGTTTATTTTGTGTTGTTATTATTTGTTTTATCTTTCGATTTTTTTCCCATCTCCTGAGTTTTTTTCTTGTCTAAGACAACAACCGTTGTTGTTGTCTCTTTATCTCCTGCCCCCCCCCTACATTTCCATCTTCCGTCGAATAATGGCGAAATAATTGGTTGCTTTGCATTAAGCAGAATTCGTCTGTGTATGTGTGTGTGTGTGTGTGTATATATGTGTGTGACTGAGTATGTGTGTGTATATATATATATTTGTGTGTATATATATACATTTATATATTTATATATTTATATATTTATATATTTATATGTACACACACACACACACATATATATATATATAAACATATGTGTATACATATATATCATACATATATACATCTAAATATATATATATATATATATATATATATACATATATACATATATATGCATATATATATATATATATATTTATATAGATACATATATATATATATATATACATACATATATATATATACATTTTTTATCTATCCCCACTACACACATATGCTTGTATGTATATATATATACATATATATATATATATATATATATGTATGTGTGTGGGAGGGAGTAGAGGAGAGTAGGAGGGCGTATATCTCACAAAGGAAACCAATGTAGACAGGAAATACATGACAGTAATGTTAAATCTACCAAAATATTTAACATGTCGATGAAGATGTCTTTAGAACTGACAACGTTCGTCTGTTTCATGTGGAGAAACCCCCACATCCTCCCCCTAACCTTCCCCCACATCCTCACCCAAACCCTCCCCCACAACCCTCTCCCCCTCTCACCCTTTTCTTCCCTCATAGACGCTTTTTACCTCTCCACCAATCAACATTCGCCAGCGTAACCCTAATTCCTTTCAGATACCACAGCGCCACCTTCCGTCTTATTCCGTTGCTCCTTTCACCCCAAACGCCTCCTTTTTTTTTGCTACGAAACCAATCAGCATTTACCGCCATCGTTAGTCTCAACTTCCGCCGTCTCCACCAATCAGCGTTCACCACCATCGTTAGTCTCTGTTACACCCTAGCGCCAACTTCCGCCGTCTCCACCAATCAGCGTTCACCACCATCGTTAGTCTCTGTTACACCCTAGCGCCAACTTCCGCCGTCTCCACCAATCAGCGTTCACCACCATCGTTAGTCTCTGTTACACCCTAGCGCCAATTTCCGCCGTCTCCACCAATAAGCATTCACCACCATCGTTAATTTCTGTTATACTCTAGCGTCAACTTCCGCCTTCTCCACCAATCAGCGTTCACCAACGTTCAGCCCTGTTAATCCCTGATGTTACAGCGCCATCTTCCGTCACAATCCGTCGCTCCTCTCACTTCAACCACCTCCTCATCCAATCAACATTCACTATCGTTAATCCCTCTTAAACCATAACACCAACTTTCATCATCGCCGCGCTGTTTACCTCTTGCGCCGCCTTCTTCACCAATCAGCGCTCACCAAAATTAATCCAATCCATGATACTACAGCGTCACACACAATCGCTCCTTTCAGCCATGCCGCCACCTTTTCCACCAATCAGCATTCACCCCAGTAAATCCCTGTGATACAACAGCACCACCTTCCATTATCCACGTTGAAGTCTTTTAAAAGCATACAAAAAAAGAAAAAAAAAAACGTTCCGAAACGTCGAAACGTCAGGAAAATGAAGTTTTGAATAGTTTTCCGAGAGAGTAATTCTCAGGGAGATTCAGTGTGGAAATATGTGACAAGCCAGAACATTTGAAATACAAGGTAAAACCAACTGTATTGTAGACCAATTGGTAC
>OZ024762.1:13445961-13448461 GCA_964016885.1 Eledone cirrhosa
ACCACCCGGTCATACCCGAGAATTACATACCCACATAATATAGAACTGAAAAAAAAACAACACAAAAGAAAACAAAAAGAAACTTGCTGAAGAGAGTTTGAACCTGGGAAATCTCAGAATCTCATGATTACTAAAGCAAACCTCTAACCACTGCGTTATACCTGAGAACCAGAAACCACATACTATAGAGCTGCCAAGAAAATAAACACACACACAGAGAGAGAGAGAGAGAGAAAGAGAGAGAGAGAGAGAGAGAGAGAGAGAGAGAGAGAGAGAGAGAGAGAGAGAGAGAGAGAGAGAGAGAGAGAGAAAATAAAATGACCACGTCTGTCGTGTTACAATAAAGTTCAGAGGGACAATCTATTAAATGTTGGCGGTTTGCCCATCACGCAGTGGCTACTTCAACACATCACCTACTTCCTGATCAAATCAGTTTCCTCTTTCTTTATTATTTTATTTTAATATTCTATCTTATTATTTATTTATTATATAGTTTTTTTTTTTATTTTTATTTTTATTTTTATTTTGCAGCATTCTGCGTCTTTTACTGAGAATAACACCAAATTGTCTCAGTAGGTATCGAACACTGTCTTCCATATATCTTCGATAGGCCATCGATCTTTAGGAAAATGTTGAGCCAAAATAACCCCCCCTCCCCGGCAAAAGTATCATTGAAAAATCCCTCTACACACAACACCTGCTTGGAAATGAATCCCCCCACGTGCTTGTTGAGGTTTCTGAAAGATCGTAAGTGAGGTGTGTTTCGTTGTCCTGCTGTGTTCATATCCCACACCACTCCATTAATCTCCTAACTCCGGCCAAACACTCGTGTCCATCTCGTGACCATTTATTAGTGTTCGATCCTTCGTATTTCAGATATGTACTGACCGATGGAAACTTGGAACCAACCAAGTTATTGAGGAACTTATTGCGACATCGATAAAATATGTCACCAATAACAACAACAACAACACACACACACATATATACACACACATGCATATAAACACATATATACACAAGTACATATGTACGCACACACACTTATATACACGCACATACACACACACATATATACACGCGCATACATATACACACATACATATACATATACATATACACATACATATACACACATATATATGCACTCGCACATATACACGCACACACATATATATATAGATATATATATATACACATATATACACGCGCACATATACACGAACGCTCCCCCATATATATATATATACACACCTATTTACACACACACACACACACATACACACACCTATACGCACACACACACACATATATATATACACATGGTATAACGATATTAACGCGTAGTTATATATATATAGATCTATGTGAAATAATGTATGTGTAAGTGTATGTACATGCGTGTATCTATGTGTATATAAGTGTGTGTGTGTATATAAGTGTGTGTGTATGTACATGCGTGTATGTGTATATAAGTGTGTGTGTATATAAGTGTGTGTGTATGTACATACTTGTATGTGTATATAAGTGTGTGTGTATATAAGTGTGTGTGTATGTACATACTTGTATGTGTATATAAGTGTGTGTGTATATAAGTGTGTGTGTATGTACATACTTGTATGTGTATATAAGTGTGTGTGTATGTTATATACGTGTATGTACACACGTGTATGTGTATATAAGTGAGTGTGTATGTATATACGTGTATGTACATACGTGTATGTGTATATAAGTGTGTGTGTGTACAAGTGAGTGTGTAGACACGTATAACTACATGACAGGTTATTTATTCAGAATGTTTATTATAGACAGTGACACGATGTAGTCAGTGTATCGATTAGTCAGGCTCTTCTATTGATTTCTCGAGTATAGTTAGTCAAAAGAACATTATATCTCTATTGCTTAAACAATCCAAAGACATGGGTCGCATCTCTGTTGAGTGAAGGGTAAAAGGTTTCATATGGTAGTTTGTTGCTGTCGCTGTTGTTGTTGTTTCTATTGTTGTTGTAGGTGTTGCTGTTATTGTTGTTGCTGCTGTGGTTGTTGTTGTTGTTGCTGTTGTTGTTGCTTGCTGCTGTTGTTGTTGCTGTTGCTGTTGCTGTTGTTGTTGTTATTGTTGTTGTTGTTGCTGCTGCTGTTGCTTGCTGCTGCTGCTGTTGTTGTTGTTATTGCTGCTGTTATTGTTGTTCCTGTTGTTGTTGTTGCTGTTGTTGCTGCTGTTGTTGTTGTTATTGTTGTTGTTGCTGCTGTTGTTGCTTGCTGCTGTTGTTGTTGCTTGCTGCTGTTGTTGCTGTTGTTATTGTTGTTGTTGTTATTGCTGCTGTTATTGTTGTTGCTGTTGTTGTTGTTGCTGTTGTTGTTGCTGCTGCTGTTGCTGTTGTTGTTGCTGCTGTTGCTTGCTGCTGTTGTTGTTGCTTGCTGCTGTTGTTGCTGTTGTTGTTGTTATTGTTGCTGTTATTGTTGTTGCTGTTGTTGTTGCTGTTGTCGTTGTTGTTGTTGT
>OZ024762.1:13450961-13453461 GCA_964016885.1 Eledone cirrhosa
CTGTAACCACTACCACGACACCAACAGCAACAGCAACACTGTAACCACTACCACAACACCACCACCACCACCACCATCACCAACAACAACAACAACAGCAACAGCAACAACAGCAGCAGCAACAACAGCAACAATAATACTGTAATCACAACCACTACCACAACACCAACACCAACAACATCAGTAGCAGCAACAACAGCAACAACAACAGCAACAACAGCAGCAGCAGCAGCAGCAACACCAACACCAACACCAACAACACCACCACCAACAACAGCAGCAGCAGCAGCAACAACAACAACAACAGCAGCAGCAACAACAACAACAATAGCAATAACAAAAGTAACAACAACTGTAACGACGTCAGCAACAGCAGCAGCTATCACAATTATCACACACACAGACACACATACATTTACACAGACATAGACACACACAGACACAGACGCACACACAGACAAAATCACACACACACACTCACACACACTCACAGAGACACACACGCACACAGATATTGGCTCTCCCCGACATACGAATGGATTTTGTTTCAACCAACTGGCCAGAAGTTAAAATGGCCGCAACTAACAGACCTCTAGGTATGACCAGGGGTTGGTGGAGTTAATGGTGGTGTAGGGAGGTGTAGGAGGGTTTGGTGGTGGTGGTGGTGGCGAGGTGGAGGCCGGAAAAGGGAGAGAGAGGGGTAGATGTAATACATGTATTCCTTCTATGTATTCCATTTCGTAACTAATATATTTTATGTCCAAGTTCGTTCAAGCATCTTCTTTTAATATAAACCAGTCGAGTCCATGTTGACAATCTCACCCATCCCTTCTAAATATAATATATTTCTCTTGTGATTAAATTATACCAAGTTCCAATAAATGTTTGAACTTTAACAACATCAAAACTTCATTGCTCCTCCTTCAATATCCACCCATCACCCGCCACCACCCATTGCCGGATCTCTTCCGCAAAAATTCGAAACGATTGCATGTATGTCGTCTGAGGAAATAGCTACACCGACGTCTACCCCGTGTGTGCTGGAGGGGCTGATATAGTGGGTATCGCTGGCTATTCTCCGCGGCAATGAGTTCGCCACACCTCACTTCTTCTTCTTCTTCTTCTTCTTCTTCTTCTTCTTCTTCTTCTTCTTCTTCTTCTTCTTCTTCAATGTCTACCACTCACCACCCCGCGACCACCGATTGTCGGTTTTCTTCCGCAAAAAAATCGAAAGGAGTGCATGTATCTGGCCTGAGGAAGAAGTCCCGTCCCCCACACCCCTCGGTATCACTGGCTATTCTCTGTGGTAATGCTTTCGCCATTTTGTCAGGGGAGCACAGCTGAAGTGATATACACCTAGCCAGGGGCTCTCTTCCCACTTTCTACCATTTCTAAAATTCTTCTCCATCCGTTTGTTAAGTGAAATACTTAGATAAATAAAATTCCTCATCGTAAAAAATATTATTTGCTTTGGAAAAGTTATTCAAGGGTCAACTGAAACATCCATAGACTGACTATAAAGGAGTGATGCTAGAGCTGTGAAATCTTTCATGCATTCATTTCAACTGTTCTTATCAATAACTGAGTTGTTTCTTTCCAGGGACTATGTTGAAAAAATACCTCATTTGGTCATTCCCTGATAGTATATTGGTCATAGGCTGACTATGAATGGAGTGATGCTAGAGCAGTGAAACCTTGCAAGTATTAATTCGAAATCTTTAATTAGGAAGATTTAGTCTCTCTCTCTCTCTCTCTCTCTCTCTCTCTCTCTCTCTCTCTCTCTCTCTCTATATATATATATATATATATATATATATATATATACATTTTTAGTATATGTTGGTTGTTTACCGACACCTCAGTATGCAGATTGGAGCACTCGACGAAGTACGCAGGTTGGTTTGTTTACTCCGGAGTAATGTAAAATAATCACGTCAAATATGTAAAATTTGGCTTCGTTTATTCGTGTGTGTATATATATATATATATATAGGAACGAGTAGGACCCCGACGGCTGAGCTCAAGCCGTTTCGACGGCTAATTCTGGACGCAGAATTAGAGTCCAGAATTAGCCGTCGAAACGGCTTGAGCTCAGCCGTCGGGGTCCTACTCGTTCCTATTACCCACTCTACTACCCTAAGTATTGAGTACTTTGGTGCGTTATGGTCCACCTGGTTCCTTACCACATTTCCTTCGTTATATATACTGTCTGTATGTCTGGCTGTCTGCATTACGTCATTATGACGCGCTCAGCGCGATTCCCTCGGCCTCAGTGACCAAAGTCAGTGGAGAGGGGAAGGTAATGTTTCTGTAGCACGTGTTTTAGCGTCTATTCACTCTCTCTCTCTCCCTCCCGCTATCCCCCTCTCGTAGTCTGTCTCTTTCTTTCACTCTCACTCTCTCTCTACGCACGTGTTTCCACTCTCGGACAGACAGACAGAGAAATTGCTGGTTATATATATAAGTAGATTGAAACACAGATCTGTAGTTACGTGAAAAT
>OZ024762.1:13485961-13488461 GCA_964016885.1 Eledone cirrhosa
AGGCATACCATAATTTAATGTGGTATCCGTGAAATATGTATAATGAAATAAATATGGTTTTATAAATATAGTTTCCATTTATTAATATCGTATATATATATATATATATATATATATATATATATATATATATATATATATATATATATATATATATATGTATATATATATATATATATATATGTATATATATATATATATATATATATATATATATATGTATATATATATATATGTATATATATATGTATATATATATATATGTCTATATATATATATGTATATATATGTGTATATATATATATATATATATATATATATATATGTATATATATATATATGTATATATATATATATATATATATATGTATATATATATATATATGTATATATATATATATGTATATATATATATATATATATATGTATATATATATATATATGTATATATATATATATATATATATATATATATGTATATATATATATATGTATATATATATATATATATATATTATATATATATATATATATATGTATATATATATATATGTATATATGAACCAGTAAGACCCCGACAGCTGAGCTCAAGCCGTTTCGACGGCTAATTCTGGACTAAATGAACATTTATCCTGGTATTTAAATAGCCGATCTTCTCAAGGGGTAATTCCATATATGGTCAAAGTGATTGTCAAAAATCAGTAGTAATTCTGTGGTTGCAAATTAGTAGGGGAGATGGTGGCTAAACCTGCCAGTAGGAGAAAGAGGGGAGGGGGTGGAGTAGACCCAATCAAGCGTTGGTAGTGCCAGCTACAGCTGGGCATGAGGTCAAAGAAGATACAGGGGAGGGGGAGGGGGAGGAAGTCGGAACGGTAGGTAGAACAAAGTAGTACCCCCACTCCCCCCTCCCCTAGTCTTTGATAGATTTGGCGGACTCCGCCCTTTATAGCAGTTGGCTTAGACCCCGGATACTTGCCCCCCTTTTCCGACCGCTCCCACTATTCTCTGTGCCCTCTATATTTCTTAGTGGCACTTATGCCTTATTTTTTCGTTTCAGTATTTCTTGCTTCGCTTTTCTTCTGGGCGGGGTGGATCCTGAACTTATTTCTCCGTATTCTACCTTTATTTCGTACGAACTTTCATGTAGCTTGTTTTAGATCTTTTAGAGTTAGCATTAGTATATATTTTTCCCGGGACTCAGAATTATTATGTCGTACAAGTTCACTTTGCTGCACTGGGTCGTTGCTGGCCCGGGATGGAAACCTTTATTGTTTATTTCGTGGTAGTCTCTTTAGTATTTTGGCCCCTTTTGTTGACCAGTCACCGTATCATTTACGTACTTATACCTCTTAAAAGGGTCCTTGCCTAATTCGTCCCACCTAGTTCTTTTACTTACTTCCTTATTTATTTATTTATTTATTTATTTACTTCTTTCTTTCTTTCTTTATTTTATTCTCGCCTAACAATAGCCTGACACCTAGGTCGTAGAATTTAATTTTTTCTTTACACTTATTTGCTTTTCTTCACTCTCAGTATTTTTTCTTTCCTATTTTTACCCCCCTTTGTTCTACCTACCGTTCCGACTTCCTCCCCCTCCCCCTCCCCTGTATCTTCTTTGACCTCATGCCCAGCTGTAGCTGGCACTACCAACGCTTGATTGGGTCTACTCCACCCCCTCCCCTCTTTCTCCTACTGGCAGGTTTAGCCACCATCTCCCCCTACTAATTTGCAACCACAGAATTACTACTGATTTTTGACAATCACTTTGACCATATATGGAATTACCCCTTGAGAAGATCGGCTATTTAAATACCAGGATAAATGTTCATTTAGTCCAGAATTAGCCGTCGAAACGGCTTGAGCTCAGCTGTCGGGGTCTTACTGGTTCCTATTACCCACTCTACTACCTCAAGTATTGAGTACTTTGGTGCGTTATGGTCCACCTGGTTCCTTACCACATTTCCTTCGTTATATATGTATATATATATATATATATATATATATATATATATATATATATGTATATATATATATATATATATTTATTTAGGTTTGAAGATTCACCACTGGATAGAGCTGGTCATTCGGTATGGTCAATCTTGATGTAATAATATGGAGAGTACTCAACGTAAAGCAGCTCAACCGTCTTCGTTTGTGTAGTTAGTGGTGCGAGTACGGAGTTAAATATTATAATAAAATAACAGGAGGCTGGACTTGTGTAAATCCTTGAAAGGTTTATTATACTATGATCATTTCAATGACCGGGTTCCGTATGAATCCGGTGATATCATCAGGTATTCGAAATATAATAAATGAATGTAACAGATAAAATCCATGGGGCTGAAAATCAAATGTATATATATGTATATAAATGTATATATATATATACGGGTACGCGGAATCGCGTGGTCACTGTCGCTATTGAAATAATAAGTATCACAGTCTTATCAATATAACATTTGAAACTACCTCGCATTTTCTTAGTCTCTCTCTCTCTCTT
>OZ024762.1:13493461-13503461 GCA_964016885.1 Eledone cirrhosa
CCAGCACCACCACCACCACCACATTAATACCACCACCAACACCACCAACACTACCACCACCACCACCAACACTACCACCACCACCACCACCGCCGCCATGACCACCACCACTACACCATCACCACCACCACCACCAAAACCACCAACACTACCACCAACAACACAGCCACCAACATTAATACCAGCACCAGCACCAGCACCACCACCACTACCACCACGACCACCACCAACACCACCACCACCACATTAATACCACCACAAACCACCACCACCACCACCACCACCACCACTACACCATCACCACCAACACCACCGCCGCCAACAACACAGCCACCAACATTAATACCAGCACCAGCACCAGCACCACCACCACTACCACCACGACCACCACCAACACCACCACCACCACATTAATACCACCACAAACCACCACCACCACCACTACACCATCACCACCAACACCACCGCCGCCAACAACACAGCCACCAACATTAATACCAGCACCAGCACCACCACCACCACCACCAACACCACATTAATACCACCACCACCTCTACCCCCACAAACCACCCCCACCCCCACCCCCACTCCGCCGCCATGACCACCACCACCACCACCACCACTACACCATCACCACCACCACCACCACCACCATCACCACCACCACCACTCCACCGCCATGACCACCACCACCACCACCACACCACCACCACCATCACCACCACCACCACTCCACCGCCATGACCACCACCACCACCACCACCACTACACCATCACCACAACTCCACCGCCATGACCACCACCACCACCACCACCACACCACCACCACACCACCCCCAACACTACACCACCACCACCACTACACCATCACCACCACCACCACTCCACCGCCATGACCACCACTACCACCACCACCACCACCACCACCACCACTACCACCACCAATGTTGATTCCATTGAAAATGAAGATTATAAGGTTTGAAAAATGTGACGGAAACATCAGAAATGAGTTTAATTCTGGCAGAAAATTGATGTATATAAACCTTGTATAATATATACCCTCTTCTATATACACCCGCAATTATATAGTGCTTGATGGCATGTGCGTGTATATGTGTAATGTGTAGAGTGAGAGGTTTGTAGTGCGTGTGTATGTATGTGCGTGTGTGTGTGCGTGTGTGTCTGTGTGTCTGTGTATATGTGTAGATTGAGAGGTTTGTAGTGTGTGTCTGTATATATGTGTAGATTGAGAGGTTTGTAGTGTGTGTCTGTATATATGTGTAGATTGAGAGGTTTGTAGTGTGTGTGTGTGCGTGTGTGTCTGTGTGTCTGTGTATATGTGTGGAGTGAGAGGTTTGTAGTGTGTGTGTGTGTGTGTGTGTGTGTGTGTGTGTGTGCGTGTGTGTCTGTGTATATGTGTAGAGTCAGTAGTTTGCAGTCTGTGTGTATATATTGTGTGTGTATATGTGCGTGTTTGTCTGTGTATATGTGTGGAATCAATAGTTTGTAGTGTGTGTGTATATGTGCGTGTTAAAATGTGTGTGTTTGTGTATTTATGTGTACATATATATATGTGGAAATAACTACGTTGCTACTTTCAAACACACATACATACACACAGACATATATACACACACACACATATACACACAATGAGACATAAACTACACATTATCCACACACACACACATATGTATATATATTGTGTCCAAAAATGTGTATACACATTTTAACAGCATTCTAATAAATATTGCCTGTACAGGTAATCAAAGTGCGTATACATTTATTGTGACACCCTGTATATATATATATACATATATATATATACTTACTGATACATACATATATACATATATTTGCACACGTTTACATATAAATATAGGTGTATATATATATACATACATACATACATATATATATATATATTTATATATATATATATATATATGTATACATATATATATATACATATATATATATATATACATATATATATATATATATACATATATATATATAGGTCAGTATCGTGAATTGTGAAGAATCGTTTGGGAAGAAAAATTGTAAATGATAATTTATGGCATTTCAGAACTTCTGATTATTGGGTGTAGAAGTCACCCCCGCTCCCCACGAAATTGGTTGAGAGGGGTAAAAGGTGGTTGTTTAATGAATGGTTCACTGACAGAAGAGGAGGAGAAGAGTGAAAGATAGAGTGAAGACGAGCGAGAAGGAGAATGAAAGATAGAGAGAGTGATGTTGAAAGTTTAGGGTTGGGTAAAAAAATAAAATTTCCCAGCAGGATGAAATAGGATGAGCGATACATACATATATATACATACAAATATACATACATACAAATATACATGCATACAAATATACATGCATACATACACACACACGCAGACCCAGATTATATATGTATTAAAGACGAAATAATTATTTGAATTGGCTAATCAGTAATGAGACTGCTATCTTACAACGACGGTTCCAACAGGTGCCAATTCTGCTTAGCAGAGAAATTTAACATTTTAACAATGGATTTTTATGCTTCTTCTTCTTCCTTCAGTTATTTCTGAGTGGGTTGTGGGAGCAAAGTCCTAAACCACTCCTCCCAGAGGGTCTTGTCAGAAGTAACCGTCTACAATTGATCTGGCTGGGTAACAACAGCCACAACAGTGACCATAAGGACAACACCCTCAAATACAGCCACTACCACAGTAACAACTACCACAGCAACGATTACCAAAAACAACATAAAACAGTAACCACCACAACCACAACGGCCACAACAACAGCAACTACAACAACATAACCACCACAGTAACAACTACCACAACAACAACAACCATAACAACGGCAACAACAGCAGCAAAAACAGCAACCACCACAGTAACAACCACCACAACCACAACGGCCACAACAACAGCAACCACAACAACAACCACCACAGTAACAACCCGCACAGCAACAACAGCAGGAGAAGTAGCAACTACAAAAACAAGAAGGTGACATGATACATTCGAATTCAGCACCTGTGAACCGTTAATATAATACCTTATCCTTACAACCGTTCAATACTTCTATCGACTACATGAAATATTCATAGCAGCCATTTAAAAAAATATTATCAATAGCTTATGGGTTTTAGTGAAGAAAAACACTCATTTATACAAACACACACACTACACAGAGAAACACACACACACACACACACACACACACACACACACACACACACACACACACACACACACACACACACACACACACACACACACACACAATACATGGAGAAACACAAAGAAACATACACAGACACACACACTACACAGAGAAATACACAAACACACACACACAGACACACATATAAACACAAACACTACACAGAGTAACACATACACACAGACACAGACACGTAGACACAAACATACAAACACGAACACCACACAGAATCTCACAAACACACACAGAAACAAACACACAAACATAGACACAGAAACTTACACAAACAAACACACATACACGTACTGAAACAAACACAAGCACACACACAAAAATTTACACAGACACACACACACACACAGACACACACACAAACAAAGATAGGAGTTTGTAAATAACACTTTTAATCTTTCGTTTGTTTTGCATTACAAATGGTACCTCTTATGAAGGTTTAATTAAATCTTGTCCAAGTACCTTATCCGACTGGGCCTTAACATCAACTATGGCCCCCCAATCCTCTCACATCAACTGTCGCTCCTCCCCCTCCCCATCCCTCATGCCACCTTGAAAAACATGCATAATCTGACACAAGTTCAATCCGGAAAAATAAAATGAAAGTAGGAACAAAAAAAACAAAAAAGTAAACTGACAAAAAAAAAAAAAAGAAAAGTATTGACAGAAAATTATGCCAAAATCATAAAATATAAAGCGTCATTATTATTGTTGTAAGATTAATTTTTTATGTATTTTATCCTAAAAATGAAAATACATGGCATGACACGAACGAACTAGGCACCCTTGAACTGTTAGTCTAATACCTTATCCACAACACCATTTTCTGTCCATCCCCCACCCCACCATTACCATTACAACCATCGCAACACACCGCCATAAAACATGCTTAATACAAAGACTATTACGATGAAGGTAAAAGACACAAATACAAAAAGATAGAGAGAAAGAGAGAGAGAGGGGGTGAGAGAGAGAGGGAGTTGAGAGAGAAAGAGGAGGTTGAGAGAGGGGGTTGACAGAGAGAGGGAGAGAGAGAGAGGGTGTTGAGAGAGATGATGGAAGTGTTTAAGGCACCATTTATAATCTTTCGTTCGTTTCTCATTACACAAACACCCCTCTCCTACTTCTCACTCACTCTGCCCTTCTCTCCCTATAAAAGTTTAATTAAATCACTCATAATTTTCATTTCATATTCTCCACATCTCTCCCTATCTACCCCCTCCCTCTCTCTCTCTATCTCTATCTCTTCTTTTTGCCCCCTCGGTCATTCCTCTCTGGTGATTTGATGATTAAAAAAAAATGTTTTCATTCCTTCAAACCTTCATTTATTCATTTTATTGTAATACGTATTTTCTGTCTTTTTGTTGCTGTTGCTGTTGTTATTGCTGTTGTTGTTGCTGCTGCTGTTGCTGTTTCTGTTGTTGCTGCTGTTGTTGCTGTTGTTGTTGCTGTTGTTGCTGTTGTTGCTGTTGTTGCTGTTGCTGCTGTTATTGTTGTTGCTGTTATTGTTGTTGCTGTTATTGTTGTTGCCGTTGTTGTTGTTGTTGCTGCTGTGGTTGCTGCTGCGGCAATGTCATTGATCTTGTTACTGTTGTGGTGGTTGTTGCTGCTGATGCTGGCGATGGTGGGGCTGGAGTTTCTGTTGTTGTTGTTGCCACAGCGCAGTTGTTGATCTTTTAGTAGTTAAATGTTGCATTTGTTGTTGCTGATGTTGTTGTAGTTGATGTTGTTGTTGTGGTTGGTGGAGGTGGTGGCGTTAATCTTGTTATTGTTGTTGCTTAAGTTGAAGTTAGTATTGTTGTTGTTGTTATTTAAGATGTTTTCGGTGAAGGAAATTAATTTTTCTCTTCGACATCAACCCCCTCCTCCCTAATAAACTCTCTCTCTCTCTCTCTCTCTCTCTCTCTCTCTCTCTCTCTCTCTCTCTCTCTAGATATATAGATATATATATATATATATATATATATATATATATATATATATATATATATATATACAGGGTGTCAAAAAAACGTATACACACATCAAGAGCATTGCAATAAATGTTGCCTGTACAGGTAATCAAAGTATGTATACATTTTTGGGGGACACCCTGTGTATATATATAGAGAGAGAAATTGGAGAAGGAAAGAAACAAGATTGGAGATCAAATGAAGCCGAAAAAGAAAAGAAGACAGAGAGACAAAGAGAAAAGGAGAGGAAGAGAGATGAAAAAGGGGAAAGACTGTATGTGTGTCTCTGTGTTTGTGTGTCTGTGTTTGTGTGTCTGTGTTTGTGTGTCTGTGTTTGTGTGTCTGTGTTTGTGTGTGTGTGTGTGTGTGTGTGTATTTGTGTCTCTGTGTGTGTGTGTCTGTGTTTGTGTGTGTGTATTTGTGTGTGTCTGTGTGTGTGTGTATGTCTGTGTTTGTCTCTGTGTGTGTGTGTTATGTGTGTATGTGTGTGTGTGTGTGTGTGTGTGTGTGTCTGTGTGCTGTGGCAGGTATTGTTGGTGTTTAATAGCAAACTGGGCGTACAGAGATAGAGAGAGGGAGAGTGATATACATATATAGATATATATATATATATATATATATATATATATATATATATATATATATATATATATATATATATATATATAGAAAGAGAGAGAGAGAGAGAGAGGGAGAGAAGAAGGATGTGTGTGTATGTGAGAGAGAGAGCTGGTGATAAAGAGGGTCAGAGAGAAAGATATATATATATATATATATATATATTAATTTGCTCTACGGTTCTTATATATTTGATATATATTTATCCTTATCGAGCCCTCTTTGGATTTTAGTCTTCAAATTTATTATTATTACTATATATATATATATATATATGTATATATAGATGTTTCTTTATATATATATGTAGATAGATGTTTCTTTATATATATATATATAGATATATAGATATATAGATAGATAGATAGATAAATAGATAGAGAGAAAAATAGTGAGAGAGAGAGAGGGTGGGGAAAAACAATTTAGAAAAAATCAAGAAAAGAAACGGGTAAAAAAAAACTACCCACACCTCTCAAAAAATGTCATAGAAAACCAACAAAGATGAATCAAACACCTGAAATAAAAGATGATAGTGAAGAGGACAGCAAAAGCATATCAAGGGTGGAGGTGGCGGGGTAGTATTGTGGGGTAGCGGGGTGGGGGTGGCTGGGTAGTATGGTGGGGTGGTGGGGTGGCGGGGCGTGGTGATGTGGTGGTGGGTTGGTGGGGTGGTGCTGTGGCGGGTTGGTGGGGTGACGCGGTGGCGGGATGGTGGGGTGGCGCTGTGGGGTGGTGCGGTGGTGGGCATTTGAAAATTATCATTACTATTATTATTACTATTATCCTTACTATTATTATTATTATTGCTATTATTATTATCCGTTTTCTTTATTATCATTGTCGCCATCATCATTATTAATTTTCGTGTTTTATTAACTTCGTTTTCTTTATAATAGTATAGTAATTTATTATTATTATTATTATTATTATTATTATTATTACTAGTAGTAGTAGTAGTAGTACTTTTTGTATTAATAGTCGCAGTATTGTTGTATCTCGTACTTGTTATTGTTGTTGTTGTTGTTGGGCGGAAGACGAGTTTAAAGAGGTGAGAATAATCTTTTTCATCACAAGAATTTACAGAAATTCTAACATGGAAGTCGATTTGAATAAAGCAGAGAAGCATTAAAAGAATTATTGCTTGTTGTTTTCGTTCTTCAGTTGTTGAAATTCTAATACATTATTTTTATACAAAGGGTCGGATTGAAAGAAAAGAAAAATGCGAAAATATCTCCAACAAAAACCAACAAACAACCCACAATAACCCACCCGTTTATCATCACCCTTTCACACAAAAAATAAAATAAAAAGATGAAGGCAAACATCCAAAACGCAAATACCCAGAAAATATTTTTTTTAAATTTGGCGGAAGAAGACGAAAAAGTAATTTTTAAAAAGTTAGAAATAGGGGTGGAGGAAAACTATGAAGGTAAAATACTTAAATAAGTTTATAAAAAAGTAAGGGTCAGTATTTTATTTTTGTTATATATATATATATATATATAAGTGTGTGTGTGTGTATGTGTGTGTGTGAGTATGTATATATGTATGTATGTATGTATCTGTATGTGTGTGTATATTTGTGTCTATGAGGGGCTGCTTTCTGAAGATTAAATTTGTTTCTTTTGAACAACCTTTGCTCAATAAAGAATGGATATAGTGGCACCTGAACCCCTAAATGTCACCAGTGCCACTCCCTCCTATATGTCACCAGTGCCACCTCTTCCTAGATTCCACCAGTGCCACCTCTCCTAGATGTCACCAGTGCCACTCCCCCTTATATGTCACCAGTGCCACCTCCCCCTATATGTCACCAGTACCACCTGCCCCTATATGTTACCAGTGTCACCTACCAAATATTGGTCTGATACCTCGGCCCCACATGGTCCAATATGGCCTGAGATAAGAAGCGGTGGAGGTCAATCAAGGAAGGAAAATGCCCTTAATTTGGATTTAGGTGAGCCGAAATCTTTTGAGGAAAACTAGGTAGACGCTAGTTGTGTGGGATCGGTTAGATATGTTGTTTAAAAGTCCCTTAACCTTTTACCCTTCCCTTCTCTCCGCACCCGAGATCTACATAGACCACTCCGAGAAACCCTGGCTAAGATTTTCTCTTGGTATTCAGTATCAATAAAGATATGGTATGCTGAAAATGAAAAATAGAAAACTTGGTACTTTTTATCGCTTTTATCACATGGTTGCTAGTTTGCCGTTTGTGCAAGAAAACAAAATTAAACATTTTTTTCTTTTTCTCAATGGAATAAAAAAAATCCCATTAATTCAACTTTATTTTAAATGCATGTCTGTTCTTCCATTGAGCAACTTTGACCGGAGATTTTTTTTCTTTTATTTCCCCCAACTTCGGGGCATTCAGCGCTAATTTATTGGGACTTTAAAACTATTACAGGGGACGTGTTATCGTTTATGTGACAAGAAAATTCACAGGAAATTTCAGAAAAAAAATTGGTGAGCAAATTTACAGGAAAATGACAGAAAGTTTGGCAATCCATTTTAACCATTAAATTCTTTTTTCTTTCAAATTTCATTTAGCTTTTAAAGATACAAGAAAATATCAAATTCGTTAAATAATATTAGGGATGGAAAAATCTAAAAAAAAAAAAAAAAAAAAAAAAATCAATAATAATAAAAATAATAATAATTTAACAATCTGTAAAAAAAATGCAGGAAAAATGAATTTTAACTAATTTGAACACGAAGAAAAGGTGTAGAAATTTCGTTAAGCACAATCTGAAATTTTATTAAATGGAAATGAAATGACATTTTACAATTTCTTCTCAAAACATTATTTCAAGTAGACCTCCATCCCCACCTCTTCTGTTTTATAGGTGGTGGTGGACGTGTGGTGGTGGTGGTAGTAGTGGTAGTGGTGGTGGTAGTGGTGGTAGTGTTGGTGGTGATAGTAACTTGCAAGGAGTAAAAAGAAGGGGAAAAAATGATTGTTCATCTCTTAACGATGTGTATTTTTCGTAATTAAAGCATGGTGGTATTTTAATTCAAGGTGGCAGCTAGATATTCCAAAATTTATCTTTGCTTTTTAAAGTCAAAAGCCATACAGAGAGAACATGTCTAAGGACTTTAATAAGGCGAGAGAGAAATATGTAAAAAATTTCGAAATAAATTGAAAAGTAAAACCAGTTATAAGACATGAGATATAAAACGTCTCAGAAGAAAATGGAGGTCGAAATTATGGAACAGCTCTGATCGATCGACAGGATCCCAGACAAGATCCCAGATCTCATTCGCTTGCCAACTGTGGTGGACCTCGCCAAATTTGACCAAGAAAACAATGTTTCCATTGGTCTTTCCATTGCTAATACTGACATATGGTGTTTCTAGAGCATGTTTTTAAAACCTAGCTGAGTCCATTTCTTCTCCAGGTCTGAATACAGAGGTTTTCTCCCAGAAGAAGATTGATCCATTTTTTATCGATCTCGCAGGAATATTTTAAAACGAGGAGCTACATAATACCCAAGATTCAATCCATCCATAGGTTATCTAGTGGCCTTCAACCCCCTGTAATTGAAAACATACTCTTTCGTGTTTTCTTCTCTCTATATTGTATTATGAAGAGCCCGGTACTTATTCCTTGAGCCGCCCATTAAATTGCAGGGGATATGCGCGAGTCTTTAACTCCGTTGTTTCATTTTATATATATATATATATATATATATATATATATATATATATATGTAAAATTGAAAGAACCACAGTGATATGTCGACTAAATAATCCCTGGCGATGGAAATAACATGTGACAGTAGCGCCTGCATGAATGTAACCCCCATCAACTGTCATATGTCGGATACGTCGATTAAATAACCCATAGTGATTAAAAAAAAGAAGCCTATGAACAGAAGCGCCTGCGTGAATCACATCATTCAACTGCCATATGCCAGGCAGCTGCTCCACCTCTGTTCACTTTTATTTCTATCTCCAAATGTTATTTATTCTACTTATTCAAATATTTTTTATAGTTGAGCTGTTCTGTGGGCGGCTTTTCAAAAGACGACAAATACTTTCAATTTTTTCAAATAAATTTTCCCTATGCTTCGTAAACGATGCAAAGTTGATGTTTATAATAAATATAAATTATTTAAATGCCAATATTTCTGCCACCAGTGTCAGATATTATAATTACTTGCATGCAAAGATTTTGTCTTTAAGCCAAGAATCCG
>OZ024762.1:13530624-13540624 GCA_964016885.1 Eledone cirrhosa
ATAAAGGGCCGTAAATCTTTGCGTATATATATATATATATATATATATACGGGGTAACAGACGTAGCCATGCCTGTATATTCCTTTCATTCTCACAAGCTCCGATGAATTGATTGGTTATAACTTTGTATTGGTGATCGAATAACGTGAAAACAAGCGGGTAGCGATCTCTAGACCTACCAGTTCAGAGAAACAATTGTCAGCAATGAGATTAAAAACCTTTTTTGTATAGCAAACCTTTTCACTCTTCTTTCCTGATTTATATATATATATATATATATATATATATATATATATATATAATAGTAATAATAATAAATTTGAAGACTAAAGCAGCGATTCTTTGCTTAAACTTTAATCTGTTATTTTAATAAATATATATATATATATATATATATATATATATATATATATATATATATATATTTGTCGTCAAATATATTTAACTGACATGCTAACGAATGAAGGTCAGTGACGAGGTGTGTTCGTTACCAAAATCCACAGTATATTGTATTTGGGTAATGAAGGTTATAGACGAGGCAATAGCTATCACTGAAATATTTATAGAAGTCTGATTACAATGTCGGGCCATTGTTCTTATATCGAAGGAGGAAAGTTGTAGAGTTTAGCAAGAGGGTTCTATATTTAGTTATTTATGTAGTGGTTGTTGGTGGTAGGGTGAATTGCTGGGGGTGGGGGGGGGGTGTTAATGTTGGTTAAAGTGGGCGTGATATATGGTTGTGGTGGTGATGGTAGAGGCGCTGGTGATGGTGAAGGTGGTGATAGAAGCGCTGCTTGTGGTGGTAAAGGTGGTGTTGGTGGAGGTGATGGTAGCGGCGCTGGTTGTGGTGGTGACGGTGGTGGTGAATGTGTTAACAGGGGGGGGGGGGTTCTGGTGTTCGCGGAGCTGCACTCGCATACATACACACACACACACACATACTTAATCAAGCATACACACACAAACATACGCACACACACACATTCAAATATATATTGACACAGGCATTTGTACAGGCATACACACACCCCTGGAATCACACACACATACAGGTACACACACACACACACACACACATACAAGTAGACAGACACACACTCATATATATAGAGAGAGACATTTTAAATAATTAAGCCGCGTTGTTAACTGATTACATGCTAGATATTCATTAAATTTCAATATATAGCACACACATACACACACACATATAGGCACACACGCACACACACACACATATATATATATATATATACACACATACACTCGCACATATATATATATACATACACACACACGCACACATATATATACATATATATATATATTTATATATATATATATACAAACATATATATAGATATATATATATATATACTCACATATATATGCACATATTCACAAATATATATCCACAGATACACATGCATATATACCCATACACACACACACATATACACACGCACACACACACACACATACATATATATATATATATATATATATATATATACATACATAAGAGGAGAAGAATGACAAAAATTCAGTCGTCTTCACTTTTACCCTCCTCCTCTCTCACTCCTTTATACACACACACACACATACCCACACACACACTCATATATATATACACACACACACAAATATATACACATATGTGTGTGTGTGTGTGTATGACTGCGTATACATATATATAGGCATGTATGTGTATATGTGTGTATACACATAGAGTAAGACATTAACAGTCACCTGCCCACACATACTCGCACACTGACACACACACATATACACACACACACACACACACAAACTCACACACACACACATGCACACAGACACACACACACTCACACATACACCTCGTAAATAATTAAAAAGCACAGTTAACTGATTTCATGGAAGTTAAATAATCTATAACTCACACACGTACACTCACACACACACACACACACACACACACATGTACACAGACAGAGATACAGACACACACACACACTCACACACATATATATATACAGACATGTACACACACACATATACACAGACAGAGATACATACACACACACACTCACACACATATATATATATATATATACAGACATGTACACACACATATATACACAGACAGAGACATACACAGACACATATACACAGACACACACATATATATACACAGACACGTACACACACACATATACAGAGACAGAGAGACATACACACACACACACACACACACAAACATATATATACAGACATGTACACACACATATATACACAGACAGTCATACACACACATATATATATACAGACACGTACACACACACATATATACACAGACAGACACACACATACACACATATATATATATATGTATACACACACACATACACACATATATATATGTATACACACACACACACACACACACACACACATGTTAATACCTCCAGTACTGTTACCACCGCCAACACAATAACCACCACACTCACAGAGAGAAACAACTGCAGCGCCGCCACCATCTCTCTCTCCCTCTCTCTCTCTTTCTCTCTCTCTCTCTCTCTCTCTCTCTCTCTCTCTCTCTCTCTCTCTTTCTCTCTCAAATATATATATATATATATATATATTATATATATATATTATATATATTTGCATGTATGTATATATATATGTATATATATATATATTATATATATATATATATATGTATATATATATATATGTATATATATATATATTATATATGTTTGCATGTATGTATATATGTATATATCTATATATGTGTGTGTATATATATATATATAGTTTATTGGTGTGTAACGTAATTATCATGCTATATTGAGACCTCGTTCCTCTTTATTATACATACATACATACATACATATACATATATATTTATATTTATATATACATACACATATATATATATTTATATATACATACATATATATATATATTTATATATATACATATATATATATATTTATATATACATACATATATATATATATATACATATATATATATATATGCATACATATATATATTTATATATATTTATATATATATTTATATATACATATATATATTTATATATATATACACACACATATATATACATAGAGAGAGAGAGAGAGAGTAAAATTATACTTATACGTAGGTAATAAAATAAGCGAGAAAATCTCGATCAGTTAAGGTTATCGGAGCAACTAGTAGAACACAACGCCCTCTAGGTGCTTTAAAATATATACACAAAAGAAAGGGAGATAATACTAATATAATTAGTTGATCAACATTTTCAGACATTCCAACCAATACATATTGGGGAAGATTTAGATTTTAAAAGAAATATCTCGCTCTGTTCTGGTTTACTTATGATTCAACAATGTTCTATTCGTGACCAACTCGTACTGACAGCCCATCAGTACCAGTAATACACTGATATAATTGCTGACCTTGTGCCGAAAGTAGAAACAATTATATATATATGTATGTTTAATGATTTCTACTATAGGCACAAGGCCAGTAATTAGGGGAGGAGGGGAAAGTCGATTAAATCGACCCCAGTAAATTACTGGTACTTTATTTTATCGATCCCGGTTAAGGATGAAAGGCAAATGTTAACTTCGGCCGGATTTGAAACTCAGATCATAAAGGGGCGTAACTCTATGCTGCAAAGCATGGCGCCCGACCCTCTACCGATACTGCCATATATGTATAATGCCATATTGTCCACGGGGTACAACTGATACCCCACTCAGACACGGGGGGGAGGGGGGATCCTGTCCCTTCCTTTCTCCATTACTTGATTCACTTTTTTACTGTTTCTTCTTTTCATTTCGATTTTATCTCTTTCTTTCTTTCTTTCTTTCTTTCTTTCTTTTTTGTACCCTTTAATATTGAACATCAATTTGAGAATGCGATCGATCTTAACAGGTTTACGAAGATTGGGATCGATCTCTGCATTAATCGATAGATTGTCAGCCTAAACTTCTCATTGTAGTCTAGATAATAAGACATCATTAACAAACTACATATCTTGTATACACACAGTTACACGCATTGTGTGTGTGTGTGTGTGTATGTTTATATATAGGTATATATGTGTATATATAAACATGTATGTATGTATATATATATATATGTGTGTGTGTGAATGTGTATGTATGTATATATATATATGTATGTATACCTGTATATGTATGTATATATGTTTGTATACATGTATATATGTATATGTATGTGTACCTGTATATATGCATCTGTATCTATACATGGATATATACATATACATGTATATGTATGAATACATACATATACGTGTATATATATATATATATATATACACATGTATATGTGTGTATGCATGTGTGTATATTTGTAAGTATATCTAAGTATATATATATATATATATATATATATATATGTATATATACACACATATGTATACATGTATATATATATACATGTATATATACGTGTGTATATATATGTAGATAAACAATTACATGTTTTATAGACACAAAATATTTACTTTACAAAGAATTAAATTAAAATTTTAATAACTGCTTAGAAAGTTAAACAACACAATAACAACAATGGCGGTACGATGTTAAATGTAAATATATATCGATCTCTATATCTATCTATCGATCTATATATCTCTCTCTATATATATGTCTGTCTATCTATCTATCTCTCTATATATATATACATATTTATTTATCTGTCTATATCTTTCTATCTATCTATCTCCCCGTCTCTCTCTACTCACACATACATACACACACACAAACACATGCTGAGATATATATATATGTGTGTGTGTGTGTGTGTATTCACGCAAACATATACATACATGCATAAAAACATATATACGCCAAGTAAATATAGGTTTCAGAAAGATACACACACACTGACATACACACACTCACAAACTAATAGATTCACACACACGCACTCCCCCCCGACACCCCGCCACCACATACATACCTAGAGCGGAAGCAATGACAGTAACAATAAATAGATGAAGGCATCAAAACAAAAACAACAAAAAATAAAAACAATTAATGGCGAATAGAAGCTACCCCGCATCTCCTCACAATCACCACACCCCACAATCTCCACTACATCCCCCCACACTCCCCCACATCACCACCACCAACACCACCACCACCAACACCACCACCACCAACACCACCACTACCAACACCACCACTACCACCACCACCAACACCACCACCACCAACACACCACCACGAACACCACCACTACAAACACCACCACTACCAACACCACCACCACCCCCACCACCAACACCACCACTACCAACACCACCACTACCAACACCACCACTACCAACACCACCACCACCAACACCACCACTACCACCACTACTAACACCACCACTACCAGCACCACCACTACCAGCACCGCCACCGCCACCACCGCCAACAACAGCATCACCACCACCAGCATCACCACCACCACCACTACCACCACCAACACACCACCACCGACACACCACGACCAACACACCACTACCAACACCACCACTACCAAAAAACACCACCACCACCAACGCACCACCACCACCACAACACACCACCACCACCGCCACCAACAACAACAACAACTGTTAAAGTATGATTTCTTGGAAAAGGGGGAAAAATATAATGAAATTTTTCAAGCTACATTCTAGGATATTCTTATTAAAACATATTGAATATATAACATGCTTTTGTGTGTGTATATATATATACACATATATATATATACATGTATATATACACATGTATATATGTATATATATACATATATATATACATATATATATACATATATATATATATATATATATATATATAGTCTCTGTGTAGATTGTTCTGATTATATATTTATATAATTGCCATACATATACGCAATTCAACATACACACACATACATATATATGTGTATGTATATAACATGCATTTGAGTATATGTACATGTATGCGTATATATATATATATATATATATATATATATATATATATATATATATATATATATATATATGTGTGTATAACACGTACCCAAACAGACATGGATTCAAACAGCCACAGAAATGTCGGTATTTACTGAATATATATATAAATATATATACACATATGCTGATACTTGTATGTTTATATATATATATATATATATATATATATATATATACACGCATAGACATGTTTATTGATGTACATATATCTGTGTTTGTACACACACATATATACATACAATATATATATATATTTGTATATAATATATATATATATATATAATATATATATATATATATATTTATATATATATATATATATATAATATATATATATATATATATATATATATATACACATATATATACATATATAGTTATTTTCTATGGTGGCTTTCCTCAATTTCAATCTATAGAAATATGTAAAGCAGGTAAGAGAGATCGATGTAGAAATCAATGAGATTCATAATCGATTCATTTCTTTAGAAGAGAATCACCTTTCTTTAATTACTTTAAGGTTTCTAAAGGAGAGGAACCAACCTTATATGACAGCTACACACATACACACACATGTACACACACAAGCACACACACACACATACACTCGCTATCTATACCCTTTCCTACACACTCATACACATTCACACAAACACCATGTCTTTCTATCTATCTCTTTTCCTGCTCACACAGACATATCTGTGTATATATGTGCATATACATACACGCACACAAAGAAATATATGTGAATATACATACACGTACAAACATAGGTGTGCCTGGATGTATATATTAGGAGAATATGAATTGAAAGGTAAATGTTAAAATATTGATAACAATGAAGTTGTGACGTAACCTTGCAGTTCTTTATAGGCTCTTATATTTCGGGATAAAAATCCTCTCATCAACATTATTTTCTGGTCTAATCGTTATTATTTTACTGGAGTTGTGAATTGGCAGTATCGGTAGAGGGTCGGACGCCATGCTTTCCAGCATAGTTACGTCCCTTTACGATCTGAGTTCAAATCCCGCCGAGGTTAACTTTGCCTTCCATCCTTACGGGGTCGACAAAATAAAGTACCAGTAATGCACTGGGTAATTGCTGGCCTTGTGCCTAAAGTAGAAACAATTATTTTACTGTAGTTGAGTTTACTCAAGAAAAATCGACGGTAAAATTCATATTTATTAACAGCTTAGAAGATTTTGGTTTAAATGTTTCAGCTTGACAAAAACATTGGATTTTGAGCTTAGCCGAGGTTTAATAATATTTGAAACACTGTAATGTTTGTGATTGGTATAAATGATGTTAGGGCGATACAGATAATACAACAAAGATGACAACGACGTCAGCGACAACAACAACAATATCAACAATATCAATTGAAACGATGACAAGAAGAATAAGAACAAAATAAACTACAGCAACAATACTGACTACATAATGACTACAATAACGCTGACAACAACAACAACAACAACAACAACCACATTGGCAGCACAGCACGGAAATATCAACAAAGACGGTGATGACATCAACAAAGGACAATGACAATAACATCAACAATAATAAGAAAACCTAACATCACCAGTGAACCTCTTCCAACAACAATAACAAGAACTACCTAGAAAATATGAATCCATACCGCACCTAGAATTAATATGAACTAGCTACCCTCATTACCTCGCCATCGCAGCCACTCACCTCCATCTTAACACTTTAACCAATAACAACAATAGTAACAACAACAGCAACAACATAAACAACAACAACAATATAAACAACAACAACAATAGCATCACTAATGGCACCACCAACAATAATAAAAACAATATACCTCCTAACAAATAACAATAACAACACCAACAACAGCACCAACAATAACAGCACTAATAACAACACCAACAACAACACCAACAACACTAATAATAACAGCACGAATAACAACACCAACAACAGCAACAATAACACTAATAACAACAACACCAATAACAACACCAACAACTATAACATCAACAATAACAACAACAACAACAACAATATATTGATTAACCTCAATCAACTTAACGCATTTTAAAGTCAAATGTTCCAGAATATTTGACAACAGATCCCACATCAATTAAGATAATGGATGATATGTATGTAGTCATGCATATATATATATATATATATATATATATATATATATATATATATATATGACCCTCCCAAAGTATAACAATATATATATACACACATATATATATATATATATATATATATATATATATATATATATATAGAGAGAGAGAGAGAGAAATATATATATAGAAGTAGTAACACAAGTTAGTTCACCATACCGAGAACAAATATGGTGAACTAACTGTTGTGTTTCTACTTCTACCAAACTCGTCCCATGGACTGAGTGCTTTACCACTACGGATATTACCTTCCAGTGGTCTAACCCCCTCTCTCTCTCCATCTCTCCATCTCTCCCTCTCTCTCTCTCTCTCTACATACATATATGCATACATATCTCTATATATACGTACGATAATATATGCTTACATGCACATGTATGCATACATTACCTAAATAGGTAAACTCCATTGCAATCAGGCGATAACTTATATCTAAACATCCCCATAGTTACACAGATCCGACTTACGATCATAATGTCATGGGTTCGATTCCTGGACAGGGTTGTACGTTGTGTTCTTGAGCAAAACACTTCATATTCACGTTTCTCCAGTATACTCACCTTACAATAAGTACCAGCAATAGCTGCGGGTTTAAACCTCTGATGGTCAAGCGTCCTATCCATGGAGGGAGTCTAGGGTGTCCTGGTGGTAAGGGTGCTGGACTTGCGATCATAATGTCGTATGTTCGAATCCTGAATTAAATTGTATGTTGTGTTCTTTTGCTGAAAAAACCCACTTCATTTCGCGTTGCTCCAGTATATTCCGCTTAAAATAAATACCAGCAATAACTGGGGCTTTAACCCTGTGATGGACTGGCGTCCTATCTATGGGAAAGTCTTGTACTTTTAGTCGCTTAATGCCACGAAACTGGGATAGGTACCGGCCTGACAAGTGTCAAGGCTTGAGACAGGCTAGGACATTGTTGGACTGGTGTTCTGTCCAGTGGGGAGTATTGTACTCTCAGTGGTTTCGCGCCACGAAACCAGGATAAGCATTGGCCTGGTGAGCCTCTGGACTTAAGACAGACTTAACTTGTGATGGACTAGTGTTCTTTCCAGGGGCAAGTCTGGAATTCTGTCTCTTGTTGGGATAAACACTAGCCTGATTAAGCTCCTGTCATGAGACAGACTTTAGAGACATTAAACTATTGTAATGGACATATTTCCAAAGCAGTGCGATCAAACTCTGGATCTCATCATTGCGAAGCAAGCGACGTAACCATTCAGCCATTTCTGTATTATAAAATTCTGAAAGGCTTTCAGCAGAGCCTCAATGATATGCCATTCAGTTCAATGAGATCATTAGATCAAAGTAATTGATTTATAGCTTATTGAACTTTAGAAATCTCCAACAATTTAATAAAATGTATTTTCTTGGTAATCAGAAAATTCAATGCAGAAATATGTTTGAATATTTTCATGCTAAAGAATCAAGCACATACATATAAATATATACATATATACATACATACATGCATGCACACACACACATATATATATATATATATATATATATATATATATATTCATGCATGCATAAGAATCACTCGTTGTACGTTGAATATTTCTCTGTTTTCATTGTTTAAAAATGTAATCCGCCATTTTAGCTCCAATGAATTCAGTTTAATTGTGGGATATTGAGAATATAAAATGAACTATGAGGAACGGATTCCTTGAAAGACGAACAGGCAGAAACATACATTCAGATATATATATATATATATATATATATATATACATATATATATATGTAATTCACATACACAAACATATGTATAAAGTGTATACACATATATGTATATAA
>OZ024762.1:13543124-13548124 GCA_964016885.1 Eledone cirrhosa
ATATATATATATAAATTAGCCGTCGAAACGGCTTGAGCTCCGCTGTCGGGGTCCTATTCGTTCCTATATATTATATATATATATTTAATATATAATATATATATATATATATATATTTAATATATATATATATATATATATATATATATATATATATATATATATATAGTTATGAGGACAAGGTAATAAGTGAATCAGGAGGCGGGATCTCACACACGGATATATATATATATATATATATTCACCTATAAATGTAAAACAATTTTCGAATTGCCCCTTTATTTTTTGGAGGGTTCTTTATGTTTATGTCTCCTATTACTCTGACAAGATATATTTTCTCATTATGGAGTACATTCCTTAACCTAATGGCATCAACTAACCTTTTCAGAGTGGTAGAATGGTTAGAATTTATATTAATGTACAGTAATTCTCGTTAGGCTCAAACCTACGTCCATATTTATCATTACCTAAATCTAGATTTATATTTAAGGAGCTAACTACGCTTGGATTTATATCATTGTGATCTTAAAAAGAAAAACTTTAAATGTGATTTCTTTCCTAACAGCTTCCATTGTATCGTCATTCATTGCCCAGATGATGATAATCAGATCGAAGATCGAAGCATGTGTATAATGGAATATCTTTCCAGGTAAGAGAAGTCTTGATAATCCAATTCAATAAATATTCACAAGACTCTGTTTCCTTGTTCAATAGTTTGACGAGACTCCAGAAATAGATTTATTGTGTAATATCAACGATTTCCTATCTTGTCTCATTACATCAATTACCGAATCTCTAATTGGAATAAAACCTCTAACCGAATTCTAAAGATTTCAGAAGAATAAAGCTGTTATAGTTGGATACAAATCTAACAATCTACCTCATGGAGCTGTGTAAATTTACACAGGTAGTTATTACCTATATTATTGAATCATTTAGTGACAGATAAACTATTATACCATGATGGAAGATTTGTGTCATGTTTAAGGTTACAAACGACAGAATGTAAAATAATTTTGACTTCACTAACTTCTCCATTTATCCGGCATTATCCAGCATTGACCGGTATTATCCGGCATCATCCGGCATTATTTCTCTGCTTTTCGGGTTACCAAGATAATTATATTTACGATGTTTAAGATCATGTATGGTACACGTAACTCACAAGATTGTATTTTATCGTCTGCTCTTTAGGCTGCGGGCTATTTCTATCCTTTCTATATTAACACTATCGTTAATGTCGGATCTACGTGTCCTATAGTTAGGAGTTTGGCGGCGACGAATTGGCAGATTCCTTAGAATGACTGATATAATACCTTGCTGTATTTGTTCTGCCTCTCTGCTCTCTGAGGTCAAATCCCGCCGAGGTCAATTTGGCGTCTTTACCTTTGCGTGGTTGATGAAAAAAGTACCAGTCAAATACTAGGGTCGATTCTTCCTCTCTCTCGGTTAGGCAGTATCGATAGGGGGTCGGACGCCATGCTTTGCAGTAAAGAGTTACGGCCATTTATGGTCTGAGTTCAAATCCAGCCAAGGTTAACTTTGCCTTTCATCCTACGGGGTCGATAAAATAAAGTACCAGTAATACACTGGCATAATTGCTGGTCTTGTGCCAAAAGTAGAAACTAGTATATATGATTGTTTCTAGTATATATAATGTGTGTGAGTGTGTCATTATACATGTTTGTGCTTGCTAAATTTATTTTGTCTGTCTTTCCATATACATACATAAGTGTGCATGCATGTGAGTGTGTCAGAGAGAGAGAGAGAGAGAGAGAGAGAGAGAGAGAGAGAGAAAGTGTGTGTGTATGCGTGTTTAGAGTAATTTCAATTTCAACATCAAATTTGAATATTTAAAACAAAATAAATATTGAATTATAAACAAGAATAAAATATCTCATCTAGAATTCATTCAATATATCAAATAAACAAATATATAAATAAATAAACAAGAAATAAAATAGCGATCGTCTGCGTTGTTTGACATATTCAAAACGAGGCTAATCAGCGCCATTTTTTTTCTATATTTTCTCTCATTTATTTGTATTTAGACAGCAAATGAAAAAATTTTCATCTTTATATAATGTAAAAAGATTTGTTATTCAAACAAGTTCGTTTTATACAACTTCACTTGATTAATTACTCAACAGATTAACACATTCATAGAAGTTTATATATTATGTGTGCGTATGTGTGCGTATGTGTGTGTATGTATGTGTGTGTGTATGTGTGTGTGTGTGTATTTGTATATATGTGTATATATATATGTGTGTGTGTATGGATTGTTGTGAGTTTTTAACTCTACCATTTAATTTGATATACATATGTATTTGCGTGTGTGTGTGTGTGTGTGCGCGTGTGTATATATATATATGTGTGTGTGTGTGTGTGTGTGTGTGTGTGTGTGTGTGTGTGTGTGTGTGTAAAATACTTGGTGATTGTGTTTAATTAAAATATGGAATTTCCACGAAGTCAGCAAGTAAGTATGAATATATAAAAATAATTATTTATTCTTTCTTCATATTTCTGAAATTATAGAATGAGGGTGGGTGGTTCAGGCGGAGCGGGGGTCGGGTCGAGTCGAGTCAGGTGAGGTCGGGTTTTGTATCCAAAGGGTTAAATCAAAGAATCGTCTGTAGATGACACAAGAACCCAGTAATGAGTTAGTGGGTCTCAGTAAAATATCAATGGAGTACAAGTCGATTCACAATCACTGTTGCTTCAAGCAGTTAAGATCTCTAAACAGATACATCAACACCAACAACAAAAAATGGCGTATAACACATTTCTCTCTATAACGTTCGCATTGACGCCATTTTGAAAAATTCTGTCTGTCTTACTTTCATCCATTTATTTTCTTTCTTTCCATCTCTGTTTTTTTTTGTGTTCAATGTCTTTGTTTGTGTCTTTCGCTCATTCATTTTTTTCTTCTTTTCTTAAATTTGTTAAAATTTCATTCTTTCTCCTTCATTTTTACCTTTCATTTTCATCTCTTTCTTTTATATAATCGTAAAACTTTCTATCTTTCTTTCTCTCTTTCTTTCTTTCTTTCTTTCTTTCTTTCTTTCTTTCTTTCTTTCTTTCTTTCTTTCTTTCTTTCTTTCTTTCTTTCTTTCTTTCTTTCTTTCTTTCTTTCTTTCTTTTTCTCTTTTTCTTTCTTTCTTTCATTCTTTCTTTCCTTTTCTCTTTTTCTTTCTTTCTTTCTTTTTACTTCTTCATTTTTTCAATTTGACCTTCTTTCTTTCTCCTTCGTATTTTCAATATTTTTTCCTTCTTTCTTTATTCTTCGTTTTTTTTTCGACTTTCTTTCTTAATTCTTCATTTTTCACCTTCATCATTCTTCTGTTTTGCCTCTTCGTCTATCTTTTTTCTTCATCCCTTTCCTTTCATATTCTCATTCTCTCTCCCCCTCTCTGTCCCCCTTCTCTCTCTCTGACTGTATGTCTCTCTCCCTCCCTTTCTACACCCCTCTCTTTTCGTCCCCATCTCTTTCTTCAACACATCCCTCTCTCTTTCTTCAACACGCCTCTCTCAGTCACCCTCTCTGTCTTTACCACGCCACTCTCTGCCCCTCTCCTCTCACCACTATCTTACCATAGTACACTAGTAGTACTATCCCTGCCAGCTATCTAGATCCTATCAACTCTATCTTTAGTTAAAGAACCACTTATCACCATTACACACCTAAAAACATCTAAAAACAGCTTTTTTTTAAAATAAAATATCTCAACAGATCAACCGACTGATCTCTCCAAACATTTCTGGAAAGTTGTTGTTGTTGTTGTTGGCGTTGCTGTTGTTGTTGGCGTTGCTGCTGTTGTTGGCGTTGCTGTTGTCGTCGTCGTTGCTGCTGCTGCTGCTGCTGCTGTTGTTGTTGTTGGCGGCGTTGTGGCTGTTGTAGTTGTTGGCGTTGCTGTTGTCGTTGTTGTTGCTGTTGTTGTCGTTGCTGTTGTCGTTGTTGGCGTTGCTGTTGTTGTTGTTGTTGTTGTTGGCGTTGTGGCTGTTGCTGTTGTCGTTGTTGTTGCTGTTGTCGTTGTTGTTGCTTTTTTTGGCGTTGCTGTTGATGTTGTTGGCGTTGTGGTTGTTGTTGTTGTTGGCGTTGCTGTTGTCGTTGTTATTGTTGGCGTTGATGTTGTTGTTGTTGTTGTCGTTGCTGTTGTTGTTGTTGTTGTTGCTGCTGGCGTTGTGGTTGCTGTTGTTGTTGCTGCCGTTGCAGCAGTTGTTCGGGTTGGTATTGGTGCTGTTAGTATTGGTATTAGTATTAAAGTTATTAAGGCGGTGGATTGGCAGTATCGGTAGAGGGTCATACGCCATGCTTTGACGCATAGAGTTACGACCCTTTCCCTTCTGAGTTCAAATCCCGCCGAGGTCAACTTTGCCTTTCATCCTTACGGGGGTCGATAAGGTCGATAAAATAAAGTACCAGTAATGCACTGGGGTAATTGCTGGCCTTGTGCCTAACGTAGAAACAATTATTATTACAGTTGTTGGTATTAGTGTTGTTGGTGTTGTTGTTGTTGGTGGTGGCAGAGGCAGTGTTATTGGTATTGCGTTGCTGCTGCTGCTGCTGCTGTTGGTGTTGGTGGTGTTGGTCATGCTGGTATTGTTATTGGTGCTAGTGTTGCTGGAAATGGTATTGATGTTGTATCTCTTTTCTTACTCTCTCTCTCTCTCTCTCTCTCTCTCCCTCTCTTCCTTTCTCTGTTCCCTCCTCTACTATCTCTTCCCTCTCCCCCCACCATCTCTCCCCTCTCTCCCCCAACATTATAAATAGCTACAGAAAGCCTCCAACAACGTGAAAATCGAAACTGATGACATGACATTCTCAATATCCTTACCATTCCTCCACATTCCTTCACATTCTCGTTCTCGTTCTCGTTCTCCTTCTTCATATACATTCTCATATTCGCTTAATCTGATATTCGCATTTAGCTGGCGTATTTAGCTGAGCGTTCTATTAGATGCTTCATTGAATAATAGGAACAGGAGCAAGATTAAAG
>OZ024762.1:13553124-13555624 GCA_964016885.1 Eledone cirrhosa
ATTGTACATTGCTCAACACACTTGGTGCCTGACAGTGAGTGACGTATCCAGCAAGCTTGTCTAAAACAACATATGTGTTTGAATGTTTGAGGCTCCACAAGTTTGTCCCAATAATGTCATTGCCTCCAATGAAGAAATAACGTCGGATAGTGTTCCGACAGGCCATAAATATATATCAGTGGCGAAGGGTAACTAACCTGGAAAGCAGGGCATGCAGTCCAATTGCCATAGCGGAAAGTGGGGCTGTGCAGCCTTACCCCCCGCCCCCCGCCCCGCCCTCCAATTCCCTCTGAATCACCCTCCCGGTCAAAGCCGCATGTAGTGTTATCTTGTGTGTGTGGTGTGTGCGTGTTATCTTTTTTTGTGTCAATACGTTTTAGTAAGCAGCCACAATTCTGCTTGCTTCAACCGACGCCATTGTTCAACTCAAGATTCTATAACGCCTGCACTGCATGCGTTGCATGCACGGACCCTTCGCCCCTGATATATATATATATATATATATATATATATATATATATATATATATATGTGTGTGTGTGTATATATCTCTCTATATATAAAGCTATATAAATTTGTGCGGGCGTATGTATAGGAGCTGTATGTAGCCGTATACACACACGCACGCACGCACGCACACGCACACGCACACGCACACGCACACACACACACACATATATTAATTTATAAATTCATATACATACATACATAAACATATGTAGGTATACACATACACACACACATTTATACCAATTGATAAATGCATGTATATACATATATATATATATATATATAGGTATACACACAAACATGTACATATATATATCTATATATACATGTATACATATATATATATATATATATATATATGTGTGTGTGTGTATATATGGATGCATAAAGCCTGGAAGCTAAGCTGATATAATCGAAACAATATACGGTGAATGACAAAGCCATTTCCTTAAAAAATACATCTTTTTCAAGAAGCTGAAAAACTTGCCTAATGTAATTAGTGTTTCACTATAGTTTCCTTATAACAATTTTTACCTGCCATTAACCATACGTTGCACTGGTACTGATGCGTGTACATGCATTCTCTCTCCTTATCACTGCAACGCTATTATATATATATGTATATATAATCTACATTTCCCTTTAAATCTCTCTCTCTCTCTCTCTCTCTCTCTCTCTCTCTCTCTCTCTCTCTCTCTCTCTCTCTCTCTCTCTCTCTCTCTATATATATATATAATCTACATTTATCTCTTTAATCTCTCTCTCTCTATGTCTCTTTTTCCCTCCCTCACTGCCGCACTATCTATAGATAAATAGATGCTCACACACACACACACACACACACACACACACACATGTATATATATATATATATATATATATATATATACACACATTAGTGCATGTTAATGTACAAATCTCAGTCGCTTTATCTATTTTTCTATGTAATTATGTGTGTATATATATATATATATATATATATATATATATATATACACTATATATATATATATATATATAGTATATACACTTATTTGTTTAAATATGAGATATCTATATTCGTTTGTCCCTTATACAATGACTATATCTTCCCTATCTTCTCTCGTCCAGTGTGTCTTAGTGTGTGTGTGTTACTGTGTGTGTATTTGGTAATGCACAGGCATAGGGTATATACACGAACACACAGAGATACACACACACGCACGTATACACATATTTAGATGGAAAACACACATATACACACACAACGGAATTTGTTTCTCAGTTCCTGCATATATATATATATATATATATATATTTATATAATTGTTTCTACTTTTGGCACAAGGCCAGCAAATATCCCAGTGCATTACTGGTACTTTATTTATCGACCCCGTAAGGATGAAAGGCAAAGTTAACCTCGGCGGGATTTGAACTCAGATCATAAAGAGGGATATATATATAACATTATATATATATATATATATATATATATAACATTATATATATATATATATATATATCGATAAAATAAAGTACCAGTAATGTACTGGGTAAGTGCTGGCCTTGTGCCAAAAATAGAAACAATTATATATATATATATATATATTATATATATATATATATATATATATATATATAATTGTTTCTATTTTAGGCACAAGGCCAGCACTTACCCAGTACATTACTGGTACTTTATTTTATCGATCCCGTAAGATATATCGACAGTCGTTCGACTTTCGTCAAATCGGACCGAGGAAACAATGTTCCCATTAGTCTTTCCAATTGCTAATACTATCTATCGGTCGCAACTCCAGGTAGAAGGAGCAACGTGAAATAAAGTGTCTTGCTCAAGGACATAACGCATCGCCCGGTCCGGGAATCGAACTCAACTTCACGAGTGCGAATCCAGTTCTCTAACCACTCAACTACGTGCCTTCATATATATATATATATATATATATATATAATATATATATTTATATGACATACCCACACAATGATATACACA
>OZ024762.1:13570624-13573124 GCA_964016885.1 Eledone cirrhosa
CATGGATATAAAGTAGTGGCCGTACTCGAAAACGAGTTGGCAGCCACCATATATATATATAAATATGTATATATATATATATACATATGTATATATATATATATATACATATATATATATACATATGTATATATATATATACATATGTATATATATATATATATACATATGTATACATATATATATATATACATATGTATATATACATATGTATATATATATGTATATATACATATTAATATATATATTTATATATATATATGTATTATTGTATGTAAATATATATATAAATATATATATATAGATAGATAGATAGATATATGTAATAGACATATCTATATATATATATATATATATATATATATATATATATACAAATACGAGTGTGTGTGTGTGTTTGTAAGTGTGTAATTATAAAGATAACTACATAAGTACACTGATACATACATAAATATATATATATATATATATATATAAATATATATATATATATATATATATATATTATATATATATATATACATATATATATATATATATATATATACATATATATATATATATATATATATACATATATATATATATATATATATATACATATATATATATATATATATATATATACATATATATATATATATATATATATATATATATATATATATATATATATATATATATATACATATATATACATATATATATATATATATATATATATATACATATATATATATATATATATATATATACATATATATATATACATATATATATATATATATACATATATATATATATATGTATACATATATATATATATATATATATATATACATATATATATATATATATACATATATATATATATATATATATACATATATATATATATATATACATATATATATATATATATATATACATATATATATATATATATATATATATACATATATATATATATATATATATATATACATACATATATACATTCAGGTATACCTACATATATACATCTTCCTAAGCGTGGGAAAACCACCTCTGTTCCTGATACTGTTTATCAGAATCATTCTATAATTGTAGATTTTTTTCTCTGAAAAACATGAAAAATATTGCAGTAAACAATGTTTTTTAATCTGTAGGTTTTAGCTTATTCTAGGTCCTTAAGTTTCCATCTTACATATAAGTAATTGTGAATGTGGTGTAATATTAATAAAGGTGTCGACGGATGTAGATTGTTATAGTGAAGTTGTTGTCGATTATCCTTTCTATCCGTGAATTTATTTATTTCTCTCTCCCTCCTTTATCTTTTAATATATATATATATATATATATATATATATATATATATATATATATATAACGAGGTAGTTGTGGTAAGGAACCAGATGGACATAACGCACCAGAGTACTCAATACTTACGGTAGTAGAGTGGGTAATAGGAAAAAGTATACTTTTTCCTATATATATATATAAATATATATATATATATATATAGTAATAATAATAATAATAAATGTAAAGATTAAAATCCGGAAAGAATGAAGAGTAACATGGTTGGCTGTACAATAAGGGGCTTTATTTAAAGTACTGACAATTGTTTCGTTGATCAGGTGAGTCTAGACGTCGCTAATAAATAATGTATTGGAGATCGAATGACGCAACTTCAAGCGATTAGCGAACGGTAGATTCACCTGATCAACGAAACAATTGTCAGTACTTTAAATAAAGCCCCTTATTGTACAGCCAACCATGTTACTCTTCATTCTTTCACTATTATTACTCCAAGTATAACCTGCATAGAAATTACCGCGAACTCGCTGCATAACTATGGAAGCAACTTGTTGAGTCAAACAAAGCCGTACGTTAAAACTATCCACGACGCAGAGTACTCACAACCTCTAACTCGATTACCTATAACGATAACTTGTTATCCCATATATATATATATATATATATATGTATATATGTATATATATATATATATATATATATATGTATATATGTATATATATTTATATATATATATCTTAAAATAACAGATTAAAGTTTAAGCAAAGGATCGGAACTTGAGAGAATATGTTCCGAAATCATTAGAAGTGTCCGTCGAACCTGCGGGTCCAGAATCAGACAGATCCACGCAATGATCCCAATATATAATGAGGGAGAGTGAGAAAATAAACCAGATATATATAGGGAGGGGTAGAGAGTGAACTAGATATAAATAGAGAGGGGTAGAGAGTGAACTAGATATATATAGAGGGGGGAGAGAGTAAATCAGATATATATAGGGAGGGGGAGAGAGTGCACTAGATATATGTAGGGAGGGTTAGAGAGTGAAACAGATATATATAGGGGGTGGGGGTGGGAGGGAAACAGATATATATATAGGGAGGGGGAGAGAGTGAACTAGATATATATAGAGGTGGAGAGAGTGAACTAGATATATATAGGGAGGTGTAGAGAGTGAACTAGATATAATGAGGGGGGGGGG
>OZ024762.1:13588124-13590624 GCA_964016885.1 Eledone cirrhosa
AAGGCTCTATTGATTTTTCCCTGGATTTCATCAAATTCTGTGGATGAATCTATATCCTGATTCTTTTTGAATTGAGTTTGAATTATTTTCCCACATCTTACGTTAACTATTTTTCCATTTTGACGCTCTAGTCACTTATATATTATGGAATACTGTTGGCTTCTTGCTACAATAATCTCTATACTTTTCTTAAACAACATAAGATAATTATATATACATAGTTACATCTATGTATATACATACACCACATAATATATATATGTATGTATATACATATTTGTGTATATATATATATAGGTACATATACGTACATATATATATATATATATATATATATATATATATATATATATATATACGTATATGTATGCATAAATATATTTACATATATATATATACGTATATATATATATATATATATATATATATATATACGTATATATATATATGTAAATATACGTATATTTATATGTAAATATATTTGTTATATATATATATATATATATATATATATATACGTATATATATATGTAAGTATATTTTTGTATACATATACGTATATATATATATATATATATATATACGTATATATATATATATATATATACGTATATATATATATAAATATACGTATATATATATGTAAATATATTTATGTTACATATATATATATATATATACGTATATATATTTGTAAGTATATTTTTGTATACATATACGTATATATATATATATATATATATATATATATATACGTATATATATATATATATATATATATATATATATATATATATATATATATACGTATATATATATATATATATACGTATATATATATATATATATACGTATATATATATATATATATACGTGTATATATATATATGTAAATATATTTGTTATATATATATATATATATATATATATATATATATATATACGTATATATATATATGTAAATGATATAGTGATATAGTTGTTCCCGAAGTAAAGAGCTATTAAAATAGGAACTCCCTGCCATTTCTCCAGCTAATGTTGTTCCGTTGTTGAAACCACTATTAGAAACATTGCTGGACTCCAAGACAGAAGCACCACCATCAGAATGGTTACATACCATTTAACTGCTGATAACTACTGATATTTCTGGACAAATTCTGGATGGTAGCTAGACTGGTTGTAATGGTAGTGATAGAAGTCGGTCGTAGTTATTGGTACTGGTGGTGGTGGTGGTGGTGGTTTTGGTAATGGTGTTGGTGTGGTGGTGTTGGTTGTAGTGTTGGTGGTGGTTCTGGTTCTGGTGCTGGTGTTTTCAGTTGTTGGAATAGTTGTGGCGGTGGTGGAAGTGGTAGATGTTTTGGTGGTGGTGGTGGTGTTGTTGTTGATGTGAGCTGGTCATCGTAATGGTGGTGGTGGTGGTGGTGGTGGTAGTGTTAGTGGTGGTTGTGATAATGGCGGTGGTGGAGGTGGTAGATGTTTTGGTGGTGGTGGTGTTGTTGTTGATGTGAGCTGGTCATCGTAATGGTGGTGGTGGTGGTGGTGGTGGTATTTACAGATGTTAGAATGATGGTGATGGCAATGAACGATTTCATTTCACTCTTTCCCTTCCCCTTTTCCCTCGGTTACTACCACACAATCATATAATGCTGCCCTCGTCCTTTCCCCTTTCTCTAACGGTATGTCTTTCTTTTTGTTTGTTTGTTTGTTTGTTCTTTTGTCATTCTCTTTGTCCATCGTCCGTTGTCTTTCATCCTGGATAACCATCCATTTTAGCTATTAACGCACTGCGGTGAGACGTACTGTCTTTAATGTGTACGAAACATCAGTGATCCACAGAAGACGGCTGATGAGCAGGAATTGTCCTTGTGCTTGTGTTTCTTCAACGTTTCTAAATAATATTTATTGGTAACTACACAGCCCAGTCCTCACGTTTTTTATTCATATATATACACACACACACACGCACACAAACATATATATATATATATAACGAAGGAAATGTGGTAAGGAACCAGGTGGACCATAACGCACCAAAGTACTCAATACTTGAGGTAGTAGAGTGGGTAATAGGAACCAGTAAGACCCCGACAGCTGAGCTCAAGCCGTTTCGACGGCTAATTCTGGACTAGAATTAGTCCAGAATTAGCCGTCGAAACGGCTTGAGCTCAGCTGTCGGGGTCTTACTGGTTCCTATATATATATATATATATATATATATTAATTACGGGTCATGTTTCATCTTTTAGTGGTAGTCAATAATATAAAATACCTGCCAAATACTCTATACCTTCTCCCCACCCACCCACAACCAACAGAAATATTTATTAACTTACTAAACTTGTTTATATTAACGTTTTCAATATATATATATATATATATATATATATATAAAAATATATATATATATATATATATATATATATATATATATTTGTGAGAAGACATCTTAATCTTTATCCCTTCACAGTTCTTCTTATCACATCTTAGATTTTTAATCTTC
>OZ024762.1:13595624-13598124 GCA_964016885.1 Eledone cirrhosa
TATGTACACGTACATACATATATGTATACCGACGTACAGTAGTATGTATATATATATATACATACATGCACACATATATATATGCACGTATGGATTCACCGAACATTTATTATAATGCTCGGTGTGTTTGTAAACAAACATCCCGTATTAAGCCGTAGTGTCTAGCAACCACCGTTGCTCGTTTGTTCAACACTGACAAAGGAACGCTGTACTAGTTTCAAGCTTGTTAGCTATCGTCAGCAACGTATACCTTCCTGCCAGATTGTTGAACGTATATACTTACCTTATGCATATTAACGGCTGAGTAGCCCAATATGCATATCGAGTGGGTTAATCGGCCGGGTGCACCGAAAACGATAAACGGAAAAAATGAAACGATATTTCATTTCCCACTCTTAGTACGGCTGTTACTTAAATATAAGTATGTACACGTACATACATATATGTATACCGACGTACAGTAGTATGTATATATATATATACATACATGCACACATATATATATGCACGTATGGATTCACCGAACATTTATTATAATGCTCGGTGTGTTTGTAAACAAACATCCCGTATTAAGCCGTAGTGTCTAGCAACCACCGTTGCTCGTTTGTTCAACACTGACAAAGGAACGCTGTACTAGTTTCAAGCTTGTTAGCTATCGTCAGCAACGTATACCTTCCTGCCAGATTGTTGAACGTATATACTTACCTTATGCATATTAACGGCTGAGTAGCCCAATATGCATATCGAGTGGGTTAATCGGCCGGGTGCACCGAAAACGATAAACGGAAAAAATGAAACGATATTTCATTTCCCACTCTTAGTACGGCTGTTACTTAAATATAAGTATGTACACGTACATACATATATGTATACCGACGTACAGTAGTATGTATATATATATATACATACATGCACACATATATATATGCACGTATGGATTCACCGAACATTTATTATAATGCTCGGTGTGTTTGTAAACAAACATCCCGTATTAAGCCGTAGTGTCTAGCAACCACCGTTGCTCGTTTGTTCAACACTGACAAAGGAACGCTGTACTAGTTTCAAGCTTGTTAGCTATCGTCAGCAACGTATACCTTCCTGCCAGATTGTTGAACGTATATACTTACCTTATGCATATTAACGGCTGAGTAGCCCAATATGCATATCGAGTGGGTTAATCGGCCGGGTGCACCGAAAACGATAAACGGAAAAAATGAAACGATATTTCATTTCCCACTCTTAGTACGGCTGTTACTTAAATATAAGTATGTACACGTACATACATATATGTATACCGACGTACAGTAGTATGTATATATATATATACATACATGCACACATATATATATGCACGTATGGATTCACCGAACATTTATTATAATGCTCGGTGTGTTTGTAAACAAACATCCCGTATTAAGCCGTAGTGTCTAGCAACCACCGTTGCTCGTTTGTTCAACACTTTTTTCCGTTTATCGTTTTCGGTGCACCCGGCCGATTAACCCACTCGATATGCATATTGGGCTACTCAGCCGTTAATATGCATAAGGTAAGTATATACGTTCAACAATCTGGCAGGAAGGTATACGTTGCTGACGATAGCTAACAAGCTTGAAACTAGTACAGCGTTCCTTTGTCAGTGTTGAACAAACGAGCAACGGTGGTTGCTAGACACTACGGCTTAATACGGGATGTTTGTTTACAAACACACCGAGCATTATAATAAATGTTCGGTGAATCCATACGTGCATATATATATGTGTGCATGTATGTATATATATATATACATACTACTGTACGTCGGTATACATATATGTATGTACGTGTACATACTTATATTTAAGTAACAGCCGTACTAAGAGTGGGAAATGAAATATCGTTTCATTTTTTCCGTTTATCGTTTTCGGTGCACCCGGCCGATTAACCCACTCGATATGCATATTGGGCTACTCAGCCGTTAATATGCATAAGGTAAGTATATACGTTCAACAATCTGGCAGGAAGGTATACGTTGCTGACGATAGCTAACAAGCTTGAAACTAGTACAGCGTTCCTTTGTCAGTGTTGAACAAACGAGCAACGGTGGTTGCTAGACACTACGGCTTAATACGGGATGTTTGTTTACAAACACACCGAGCATTATAATAAATGTTCGGTGAATCCATACGTGCATATATATATGTGTGCATGTATGTATATATATATATACATACTACTGTACGTCGGTATACATATATGTATGTACGTGTACATACTTATATTTAAGTAACAGCCGTACTAAGAGTGGGAAATGAAATATCGTTTCATTTTTTCCGTTTATCGTTTTCGGTGCACCCGGCCGATTAACCCACTCGATATGCATATTGGGCTACTCAGCCGTTAATATGCATAAGGTAAGTATATACGTTCAACAATCTGGCAGGAAGGTATACGTTGCTGACGATAGCTAACAAGCTTGAAACTAGTACAGCGTTCCTTTGTCAGTGTTGAACAAACGAGCAAC
>OZ024762.1:13653124-13655624 GCA_964016885.1 Eledone cirrhosa
GCTGCTGTTGTTGTTGTTGTTGTTTTGCTATTTTCTCTTCAGAGAACGAAACGAAAGTTCTCGATGTTCGTTAGAACAATACAACCTGTATTTATAAACTCCCTCCACCCCCCCCGTAACAACTTGCACCTTCGATCTTCTTCGATCGATTATCTCTCCGACTGATGCTATAGAAATATGGTAATATAGCAGTCATCGATAAGTCTTGGGATGTATGGGGACATAGGATGGAAATGAATGGTTGAGCGATGGGGGGGGGGGGACGTCGGCGACACAGCCGCACCCATCCCCCCAGACTTACCTCTTTCGTCATTTCACCTCTGGGAGAGATTCTGTGTGTCAGGGCGGGTGGGGGTGGGGGGTGGGTGAGGGGGGGGATGATATGATGTTGTAGTGGTGGTGCTGATGGTGGTGACGGTGTTGGTGGAGGTGGTGGTGATGGTGATGGTTGTGTTGGTTGTGTTGTTGTTGGTGGTGGTGGTGGTGGTGTTGGTTGTGTTGTTGGTGTTGTTGGTGGTGGTGGTGATACTGATGATGGTGGTCATGATTGTGGTGTTGTTGCCGGTGGTGGTGGTGGTGGTGGTGGTGGTGGCGGTGTTGCCGGTGGTGGTGGTGGTGGTGGTGGCGGTCATGATAATTGTAGAGAATGTCACTAACAACGCAACCCTGTGGTTAGACACTCGTTAAATGCCAAAATCAAACCACAACCACAACAACCACAACAACAATAATAATACTAACAACAACAATAATAATAATGATGATAACAACAACAACAACAACAACAACAATGAGAAGGAGAATGTTATTGATAATGATATTTTCTTAATCGATTCAACGACATATTTATGAAGACAACAGCGAATATTTTAATTCCTGATTGACGAAGGAAACAAAAGAATGAGGCGTTGGAGAAGGATAGAGAGAATGAGAGAGAGAGAGAGTGAGAGAGAGAGAGAGAGAGAGAGAGTGAGGAAGACATATAGAGGAAGAATCGACACCAGTACAAGACTGGTACTTTTCTTATCGATCTCGAATTGATGAAAGGCAAAGTTGACCTCAACAGGATTTGAACTTGGAAAGCAGAGAGCCGAAAGAAATACTGCAAAACTTTCTGTCAGACATTCTAAAATATGTCCCATGTTGTCCCCTTTACATAAGAATATGTATTGTATGTATGGTGGTCCCGTAACTCCTGATACAGTCGTAGTGGTGTCGTATTGATATAGTGAGAAAAAGATATAGAGGATAATCGACCCAGTACAAGGCTGGTATTTTTTTTATTTATCGACCTTAAATGGATGAAAGGCAAAGTTGACCTCAGCGGGATTTGAACTTAGCGAGCAGAGAGGTGAAAGAAATATCGCAAATTATTGTATCTGACGTTCTAACAACTCTGCCAATTCGTCCCCTTCATATGAGAAAAATAAATCTAAATATACAATATGGTAACGAAACATACATAAAAGCGAAAGATAATCAATGACGCAAATAGCAGATATATGTAACATAACAAAAACAATGAAGTATCAGAAATCAAAGAGAAAATGAAACAAAATATAAAGGCTAAATCTCAAAGAATCTATCGGTGTGAAAAATGACACCAATACTTTGAACAAAACAAACAGTTTGACTCCAACCGAAATCGATTTTATCAAGAACTCTGTAAAACTATAACAGCAAAGTCAGAATGTCTGTTAATCAGTCAGTAGATTGGTCGCTTACAAGAGAATATATTGCCTCATATATTATCGATAAAATATATCATGGAGGCAGTGCTCCAGTCTGCTCGCGATCTAATGACTGGGAATATGAGAATAGAAGAACTTAAATGTGCGAACATAACAAGACATTTGTTCGTCTATCTGACGATTCCACCATCATAATGATTTCCGAGGCACTCCGTCGGTTACAATGACGAGTGTTCCAGTTGATCTGATCCGATCAACGGAACAACCTGCTTGTGAAATTAACATTTCATAGACACGTATACCCATAACGTAGTTCTCAGGGAGATTCAGCGTAACACAGAACGTGACAAGGCTGGCCATTCGAAATACAACGCATTTTTGCCAGCTGAGTTGATTAGATCAACATAAAATAAAGTGTCTTAACGTAGTTCTCAGGGAGATTCGGTGTAACACAGAAGGTGACAAGGCTGACCATTCGAACTACAGGTACAACTCATTTTAGCCATGACGAAGGTTTATTGCCTCCGGGTTCTAGTTAAACCAGATGTCTGTATATGAATAGCAGATCTACTCCAGTTAAACCAGATGTTAAATCGTATTTTTATATTAATTTGTTCGTATTTAAATTCGTTCTTCTTTTATTGTTTGTTATTTTCGTTAACATCTTCTTCATTTCTTTACGTTGTTGTTGTTGCTGTTACTTCTGTTATTCTTGGTGGTGATGATGGTATTGGTGTTGATGATGATGTTGATGGTGATGCTGTTGGTGTTGGTGGGGAGATTGTTGTAGTTGGTGTTGGTGGTGATAT
>OZ024762.1:13660624-13663124 GCA_964016885.1 Eledone cirrhosa
ACTCTTTAATGATAATAATAATAATAATAATAATTGTTTCTACTTTAGGCACAAGGCCAGCAATTACCCAGTGCATTACTGGTACTTTATTTTATCGACTCCGTATGGATCAAAGGCAAAGTCAACTTCGGCGGGATTTGAACAAAGATCGTAAAGGGACGAAACTATGCTGGAAAGCATGGCGCCGACCCTCTACCGATACTGCCAATGCTGGTGTAGTTGTAGTTTAGTCATGTAAGGAGGGGGAAGAGCCCCCTCCTCCAATAATCTGAATCAGACATGTAAAGAAAGCAAAAGTCAGACACATTTACAAAATACAATAAATGCCGGCCATTTTTTTCTTTACATTGCTCATTTCTTTTAAGTCCCATGATCCCCCACACCCAGCCTGCCCTCTTCATTCTCCCTGACCCCTTCTCTTCCACCTCCCTGGAACATTCTCTACCTACACACATGTCTCTCTTGCACTACATACACGTCTCTCACTCTCTCTATATGTCTCCAACTCCCTCTACCTCTCTCACACTCCCTGTGACTCTCTCGATACACACACACACATATATATATATGGGATGGGGCTATATATACACATTTATATATATATATATAAATTTATATATATATATATAAATGTATATATATTTATATACATTTATATATATATATATATATATATACATTTATATATATATATGTGTGTGTGTATATATATGCATATGTGTGTGTGTATCTTTGTAGGTAAGTACATACATGTATTTTTATATATATATATATATACGTATGTGTGCGTGTGTATGATTGTAGTTGAGTAGATACATGTGTTTTAATTGTGTATATATATATGTGTGTATGTATGATTGTATGTGAGTATATATATATATATATATATATATATATATGTATGTGTCTGTATACGTATGTGTGTATGTCAATATATATATATATATATGTATGTATGTCAATATATATATATATATATGTATGTATGTGTCTGTATACGTATGTGTGTATGTCAATATATATATATATATGTATGTATGTGTCTGTATACGTATGTGTGTATGTCAATATATATATATATATGTATGTATGTGTCTGTATACGTATGTGTGTATGTCAATATATAGATATATATATATATGTATGTATGTGTCTGTATACGTATGTGTGTGTCTATCTATATATATATATATATGTGTGTCTGTATACGTATGTGTATGTCTATATACTAAAGTGACTTCATAATATATATTAAAACGTTGCAGGAATTCCGAGGAATTCATCAACGTCCACAACTAATATAGTTTCATTAGATGACTTTGATAGCTGAGCCTTTGTAACTGGGTATATATACACCCCCTATATATATATATATATATATATATATATATATATATATATATATATATATATATAGCCGTCGTCAGTTCTTCCTTGTTATTAAACCTTCAGCCAAACACACACACACGACCATGTATGTTACCTAAATCACATGCATCCACGCACATAAATACACACATATACAGAGGCAAATATATATATATATATATATATGTTATACACAAATATATCTATATCTATATATACATTATACACAAATATATATATATATATATATATATTATACACAAATATATATATATATATATTATACACAAATATATATATATATATATATATATATAATACACAAATATATATATATATTATACACAAATATATATATATATATATATATATATATATATATATATATATATTATACACAAATATATATATATATATATATTATACACAAATATATATATATATATATATTATACACAAATATATATATATATATTATACACAAATATATATATATATATATACTATACACAAATATATATATATATATATATATATATATATATTATACACATATATATATATTATATATATATATATATATATATATATATATATATATATATATTATTCACAAATATATATATATTATACACAAATATATATATATATTACACAAACATATATGTATATATACACACACAGAAATGACTAAACTATATTACCTTACAATTTGATTCCCGTACAGCAACAACAACAAAAAATCTTCACATTCTTTCCAACCCTATACTCCTTGATACACTTATACATTTATAGTACACAGTCTATCCACTTAACCCCTCCCCTCACCCTCATTCCTTTCATTCACTGGTCTCCTACAATCTTAAACCTTTCATTTTTCCCTTCCAACACCACAAAACCTCGATAACACATCCACTTTAGCCAAATAAAAACACTTTAAAAGACCTAAACAAAATGGCGGACATTCAACGTTACTTAATAAGGTTTTTGGCCACAAAAAAGATTAACAAACAAAGAAGCAAAGAAAAGAGAGAAAAAAAAGCGCGAATGAAGGCGACGTTAATAATTTATTGTGTGTATCGGACCAAGTAATTTATGCTGCACTCGTCCGTTCTTTGGCCCTCCTGCCACC
>OZ024762.1:13685624-13688124 GCA_964016885.1 Eledone cirrhosa
ATCCCAACAAATTAAATATAATCTCTACATAGATATATATATATATATATATATATATATGTAGAAGTTATATTTAATTTGTTGGGATACAACAGGCAAATATATATATATATATATATATACATATACATACATATATATATATACATATATATATATATATATATATATATAGTTTTATATTAAAACTTTTATACTCTGCAATGTATTGAGTACCTTACTTACTGTGGTTACCTCCGATTTAACCCGGAATAACATAATATATATATATATATGAAGTTAATAATTGTAATAAAGATGTTTTCAACAACAACAAAACAATGCTGCTGCTGCTACTACTACTACTACTGATAATAATAACAACAACAACAACAACCAACACAGACCATAAGTTTCATTTATATTCATAGATATCTAAGAACTTTATTGCCAAAGACACTTCACCCGATGATTGTAAGGAAGACTGCCAAATGTTGTTGTTGTTGTCGTTGTTATTGTTGCTGTTGCTGTGGTTGTTGTTGTTACTGATGTAGGTGATGTTGACATTGGTGGTGGTGTTGGTGGTGGTATTGGTGGTGTTTGTAGTGGTCTTGGTGTGGTTGTGGTGGTGGTGGCGTTTGTGGTGGCGTTTGTGGTGGTGTTGGTGGTAGAGGTGGTGGTGGTGGTGATGGTGATGTTGGTGGTGTTTGTAGTGGTCTTGGTGTGGTGGTGGTGGTGGTGGGTGGAGGTGGTGGTGGTGGTGTTGGTGGTGGTGGTGGTGATGGTGATGTTGATAGTGTTTGTAGTGGTCTTGGTGTGGTAGTGGTGGTGGCGGCGTTTGTGGTGGTGATGGTGATGTTGGTGGTGTTTGTAGTGGTCTTGTGGTGGTGGTGGTGGTGTTGGTGGTGGGTGGAGGTGATGGAGGTGGTGATGTTGATAGTGTTTGTAGTGGTCTTGGTGTGGTGGTGGTGGCGTTTGTGGTGGTTTTGGTGGTGGTGGTGGAGGTGGTGGTGGTCTTGGTGGTATTGTGCTGAGGGTGATGTTAGTGGTGGTGTTGTTGATGGTATTAGTGGTGATGTTGGTGGTGCTGGTGACAGTGGTGGTATTGGTGATGGTGTTTGGTAGTGATGTTGATATTGGGGTGGTGGCGCTGGTGGCGATGCTATAAATAGTTTCCTTGACAATGGGTGTGGTGGTGGTGGTGTTGATGTTGTTGTTGGTGGCGGTGATGCTAATGCTGGTGATGGCGGTGTCGGTGGTGGTGGTGGTGTTGATAAAGATGATGTTGTTGCTGATGATGGCGGTGGTGGTGGTGGTGTTGATAAAGTTGTCGTCGTCGGCGGCGACGGCGGTTGCGATGGTGTTGATACAGATGATGTTGTTATTGATGATGGTTGTGGTGTTGCTGTTGGTGGCGGTGGTAGTGTCGATGCTGCATTATTTTATTGGTAGTGAGAGTGATGGTGGTGTTGTTGTTGTTGTTGGTGGTGGTTGTGATGGTGGTGGTGTAGGTGGGGAGACACAGCTGTTGTTGTTGGTGTTGTTATCGTGTCTGCTGTAGTATTGGTGATGGTTTTATTCTACTGGTTAACTTCTACTGATTGTATCGATAATAACATCGTCAATGGCGGGGTGGCGGTGGTGGGGTGGAGGTGAGGGGGTGGCGGTGATGGGGGTGGAGGTGAAGGGGGTGGCGGTGATGGGGTGGAGGTGAGGAGGTGATTGAACAATAACAACTATCGATCTCCCACATCTTCACCTCTCACTGATTGATAGAATCGTGCAAAAGAATGGCATATACTAAACAGTTAGTACCAGACTATGTTGTTGTTGATGGTGATGGTGGTGGTGATGGTGATGGTGATGATGGTGATGCTAATGGTGTTGGTGATGATGGTGATGGTGATGATGGTGGTGATGCTAATGGTGATGGTGGTGATGGTGGTGGTGGTGGTGGTGGTGATGCTAATGGTGATGGTGGTGATGGTGATGGTGGTGGTGGTGATGGTGGTGATTCTAATGGTGATGGTGATGATGGTGATGGTGATGGTGATGGTGGTGATGCTAATGGTGATGGTGGTGATGGTGATGGTGGTGATGCTAATGGTGATGGTGGTGATGGTGATGGTGGTGGTGGTGGTGGTGGTGATGGTGGTGATTCTAATGGTGATGGTGATGATGGTGGTGGTGATGGTGATGGTGGTGATGGTGGTGATGGTGATGGTGATGGTGGTGATAGTGATGGTGATGATGGTGGTGATGGTGATGGTGGTGATAGTGATGGTGATGATGGTGGTAGTGATGGTGATAGTGGTGATGGTGGTGATGATTATATGATAGTTCCATGATTTTGTGTTCATTTACCCTAATTCTGTGTATGTATGTATATATATATACACACACATATATATATATATACATACATATATGTGTGTGTGTAAATGTGTATTTATATGGCTATATATATATATATATATATATATATATGTATGTGTTTATATATATATATGTATATGTATAT
>OZ024762.1:13738124-13740624 GCA_964016885.1 Eledone cirrhosa
TATATATACACAACTTTTAATAATATATATACACACACACAGACTACTATATACAACACTGCATAACAAAACAAACATTGTGCGCGTGTATATATGTATATAAATAAATATATATATATATACACAGCGCATAATATTTGTCAATATAAACATTGACAGTATCGTAAAAATTATATTATAACTAGTGTATATATATATATATATACATACATGTGTGTATATATATATATATACACACACAGACAGACATGCATATACATACATAGATAGATAAATACACATATATACACATAAAATACTAGCATATATTTATATTTATATACACACGTACGCGCCGGCTGTCTGTCAAATATATATATATATATATATATATATATATATATATATATATATATATATATACACACACACGCATATGCACACATGCATATACATACGTACATGAATAGATAGACATATATATATATACACACAATATACTAGCATATATATATACACACACACATGCACATACATACATACGTTATGCATAGATAAATAGACATATATATATATGCACACACATACATACGTTATGCATAGATAAATAGACATATATATATATGCACACACATACATACGTTATGCATAGATAAATAGACATATATATATACACACAATATACTAGCATATATATATACACACACACATGCACATATGCATATGAATACATACGTTATGCATAGATAAATAGACATATATATATACACACAATATATATATATATATATATATAAATGAGAGGTATAGAGATTGTTTTAATATATACACACATATGCACACACATGCATATACATACATACGTACATGAATAGATAGGCATATATATATATACACACACATGCACACATGCATATACATACATACATACGTTATGCATAGATAAATAGACATATCTATATACACACTATATATATATATATATATATATATATATATACACACGCACGTATTCGCCGGCTGTTTGTCTCATATATATGTATGTATATATATATATGTATATATAGACATATGCATACACATGCATATACATACATAGATAGATAAATAGACAGACTTATATATATATATATATATACACACACGCCTGTAAACGCCGGCTGTCTGTCATTCGTAGTCATTCGCCTGTTATATACACACTTACGCATGTATGTATATACATACACACGTACAGGCAGCACATGTATATCGAAAACAACAACATACTATATATACTCACATATACGAGACATGTATACACAATAACACGTTTCACATAGCTCGGTCGCTCCACTAACCAAATACATATACCCCTACATACATATACACGCATATAGGCACACATATATATACATATATATACACACATATATACATATAGATATATATATACGCACTCACACAAACAATTATATATACATATAAACATATATATACGCACTCTCTCACACACACACATATATATAAACACACACACATATATATATAAACACACACATATAAACAGATATATATATATATTCACGGACACACACACACACACACACATATATATATATATATATATATATATATATATATAAACACGTATATATATATATATACGCACATATATACACTCCTTACCACCAACACTAGCATTAGCATGGGCTCAACCGACGCTGCCCTTGTTTCGTTTAGGACCAGGAAATTTTCCTGGACATCATCATCATCAACAACAGCACCAACAACACCATATTCATCACCATCACCACCACCACCACCAGCATCACTATCATCGTCACCTCCACCACCATCATCATCATCATCATCATTGTCGTCCTTAAACATGCATTACAACCACAACCACAACCACGACCACCAATATTATCAGAATACAAACCACTATGACCACCACCACAACAACAACAACCACCACAACCACCAACACCAACAACAGCATCAAATACAACAACACTACTATCACAAACAAAAACCACCACAACAACCAAAACCACCAAAAGCACAACACCACCACAGTCCTCCATATCAAGAATTCTACCCCATTTGGAGAAGGAAATACCCGCTTACTTTAAGCAGTTGGAAGCCCCTTGGGTGTTTGTCCAGGAACTGGCTATTATTATTAATTCTATTGCTGACCTTAAACAGCACACCTTTAATTATTACACCTTGTACCGCAATGGACCTATTGGATAAAGTACAAACGAAGGAAAATCTGCAAGAGGTAAGTTTTATATTTATTTACATACATACATACATGTTTCTATATATATATATATATATATATATATATATATATATATATATAGGAACGAGTAGGACCCCGACGGCTGAGAACAAGCCGTTTCGACGGCTAATTCTCAGCCGTCGGGGTCCTACTCGTTCCTATTACCCACTCTACTACCCTAAGTATTGAGTACTTTGGTGCGTTATGGTCCACCTGGTTCCTTACCACATTTCATTCGTTATATATATATATATA
>OZ024762.1:13743124-13750624 GCA_964016885.1 Eledone cirrhosa
TTAAATATAACCTCTACACACACACACACACACACATATATATATATATTTTAATTCGTTTTTTAAAGAATTAAATAAGTTAGTCAGTAAAGGGAGCGAATAATTCATATGATCCTTAATTTTAAACCGTCTTTTATGCTACGCTAAATTATGCCCTCTCTCAAATTCCAGCTAGAGGTGATATATATATATATATATATATATATATATATATATATATATATTAAGACTCACTATTTAGCTTTAACAAAATGAATATTTAAACTCTACTTTGTATTGAATGGTCTATTTTCTCTCGGCCGTCAACTACACACACACGCACACGCATACGCACGCGCGCGCGCGCTGTATATATATGTATATATATTATATATATATATTATATATATGTATGTATATAGACAGAATAAAGACATGCAAAAACAGTTTTATTAGTTTCACGCTTGGGAAGAAGGAAATGAAATATTGAACGTATCGGACATAAGTCCTTCTTCAGGCAATAGCAAGTCATATATATATATATATATATATATATATACGTGTGTGTGTATATATATATATATATATATATATACACACACCTGTAACTCCTGGGAGAGCCAGAGGGAACACTGTGTCCGGTGTAATCTGGAGATTTTCAAACTGGTGGAATCCATCTATTCTCTCCAGGTCTGAAAACAGCCGATTTCTTCTTCTTTTTCTTCTTTTTCTTTTTTTAATTTCTTCTTCTTTTCCTTCTTCTTCTTCTTTTCCTTCATCTTCTTCTTTTCCTTCTTTTTCTTCTTTTCCTTCTTTTTCTTTTCCTTCTTTTTCTTTTTTTCTTCTTTTCTTCTTCTTCTTCTTTTCCTTTTCCTTCTACTTTTTTTTTTCTTTTTCATCTTTTCCTTCTTCCTTTCCTTCACAAAGGAAGACTCGCCCCCCCCCCCTTCACCCAGTACACGGCTGGTACCTATCTATCGACCTACCTCGAAATATACAAAAAAAACACAGTTTCCCTCTGCGGTATTTGAACCCAGGAATGAGAGAGAGAGAGAAACTATTCCAAACCTTTTCATCCGACAAAGAATCTGACAACTCGCCACTTTGTTACATTTCTTCCATATATCCACTGATAACGTAAACATAGAAATAGTTTGCGTGTCAGTGTATATATTTTGTCTGTGTTCCTGTGTATATATCTAAGCGAATATATATATATATATCTATATATATATATTTCGTTTCTGAATTTGTTTAGCAAGATTCTTTATCTGAAATCGTGTGTTGAAACCGATATTGTTATACTTTGGGAGGGTCATGTTGCCAATAAGAAACACACGCACCAGTTGCTTTCACTTCAATTTATTATATATTTATAAATTTATAAATCTACAAATCTAGATTTGTAGATTTATAAATTTATAAATATATAATAAATTGAAGTGAAAGCAACTGGTGCGTGTGTTTCTTATTGGCAACATGACCCTCCCAAAGTATAACTATATATATATATATATATATATATATATATATATAAGGGATAACAAAATATCGTTATAGGTAATCCAGCTAGAGGTTGTGAATACTTCTTATTATGGATAGTTTTAGCGTACGGCGTTGTTTGACTCAACAAGAGGTTTACGTAGATGGCGAGTTTATGAGTTCACTTGTATTCTTATATAAGTTTATCTTGGAGTAATATAATTGAAAAAGTGAAAAATAACATGGTCAACAGTACAAAAAAGGGGAATTTATTTACAGTCTAATAATTATTTCAATTTTATACGTGAGGTATATGATTTTTAATGCAATGAAATATCTATGATCGTTGGCAAATCACTGATGAGGGACTCATTTTATAACATGTTATCCATGTGCAACCTGCAGTATTCTTCTCCCCATTTTTTTATATATATATATATATATATATATATATATATATATATATATATATGTGAAGGTGCGTGACTGAGTGGTTAGAGAATTGGATTCACAATCTTGAGGTTGCAAGTTCGATTCCTGGACCGGGCGATGCGTTATGTCCTTGAGCAAGACACTTTATTTCACGTTGCTCCTTCTACCTGGAGTTGCGACCGATAGATAGTATTAGCAATTGGAAAGACTCATGGAAACATTGTTTCCTCGGGCCGATTTGACGAAAGTCGATCGACTGACTATATATACATACACACACACATATATACACGAACAGGTAGCTAGCCGAAAGTTCCGAGCTTACGGTCTCTAATCCCCCCCCCCCACACACACATACATACATACATACATACATATATATATATATATATATATATATATATATATATATATATATATATATATATATATATATATATATATGAAAAGATTCTGGACCTCGACGGCTGGGCTCCGGCCGTTTCGATACCTAGAGCAGTCGTCGGGGTCCTGAATCTTTTCATATTACCCATTCTAACCCATTCTAATTGCTGGCCTTGTGCCAAAAGTAGAAACAATTATTATTATATATATATAAGGGCGGTGGATTGGCAGTAGAGGGTCGGACGCCATGCTTTGCAACAAAGAGTTACGTTCCTTTATGGTCTGAGTTCAAATCCCGCCGAGGTTAACTTTGCCTTTCATCCTTACGGGGTTCGATAAAATAAAGTACCAGTAATACACTGGGGTAATTTGCTGGCATTGTGCCAAAAGCAGAAACAATTATTATCATATAGTTGAAATAAAGTGTAATTTGATTATAAATATATCCATGTATGGTCCCGTAACTGCTGATAGTCGTAGGGACGCCGTATTGACATAGGGCGACACTTGGGCACTTTAACCGTGGCGGAGCCCCCGTCCCCCCCCACTCTCCAGGCCTGAGTTCAGCAGATTTCTTCCAGAGAAAGATAGAAATTGAGAGAGAGGAAATGAGAAAGAGATATAGAGGAAGAATCGACCCCAGTACTTCACTGGTACTTGTTTTATCGACCTCGAAAGGATGAGAGGCAAAGTTGAGCTCGGCGGGATTTGAACTCAGAGAGCTGGAATGAATAGCATAAAGCGCTCTATCTGACCTTCTAACGACTCTGCCAATTCACCTCCTATATAGTAATGAAGGGTTTAAAACACCCAGGACACATCCTCTGAGATATATGTAACTATACATGAAGCCATGCTGGTCTACATAAGAATGAATCAGAAGAATATTATAAGATCGAAGACCTTTTTATTATTATTCCGCCGAGGTTGACTTTGCCTTTCATCCTTACGCGGTCTATAAAATAAAGTACCAGTAATACACTGGATAATTGCTGGCCTTGTGCCTAATGTAGAAACAATTATTATTCCTGAAAGAGTCCTAGGCGAAAGATTCCTCAAACACTTCTTCCTGTGGATCCTCTCAGAAGAAACCGAGATTTGTTGGGGACAGATTCGTCAAACATACCTTCAAGGGGGTCCTGTCAGAAGCAACCGTCTCTAACTGACCGAGGTCCTTGTAATTAAGATAGGAAAGACCTTTGCGATGCAACGTTATGGGGACCCAGGAGGCTGAATATAAAGCAAGGTGTAGGTCGTAACAACAACAACAACAAAAACAATTCTATCACGCTGACGTGAAAGTTTGATCGCACTAATGATAAAGGTAAATCGATGACAAGGTGCGTCTCCCACCCCCCCCCCCCTCTCTCTCTCCCTCTCTCTCCCCCTCTCTCTCTCATATATATATATTAACGTGTGTGTGTACGCGCACACACATTTATAATCAATATTTAAAGTCCGATCGCCCTGCGAGCAGGAGATTGAATGTGTGTGTGTATGTATATGTGTAAGTGTACACACGCACGCATACACACATACATACATACATACATACATACATACATACATACATTCAAACTCTTGTAAACATACGTAAAATAATATATATATATATATATATTATATAATGAACATTTCAAAACTTCGGTTACATTACACCTCAAAGTTTCCCCATTTCCGTTTCTTCAGGCAATCCATATTTCCATGGTAAAGGCTACAATCATTTTAACATTTAGCATGAGGTATTGTATATAATACATTAATTGAAGATTCGGAAACCGTGAAACCTATACTTGCATTGTAACTGAACAATAATGAACCTATTAAATTTATGCATACATATGTGTGTGTTTATGTATATATATATATACGTATCCTTATATATATATATATATATATATATATATTACACACATACATATATATTCATGCATGTTATATGTATATATATATATATATATATAGCACACACACGCACATAATTTTATAGATGCATATATACCCATACATATAGATTTACTTATGCATATATATATGTATATATGCATATGTATATATATATATATATATGTACATATATATATATTCATAGAGATGCATATATGTACCTATATATATATATATGTATATGTATATATATATATATGTATATGTATATGTATATATATATATATGTATATGTATATATATATATATATATGTATATGTATATATATATATATATATATATATATATATGTACCTATATATATATATATATATATATATATATCTATATATATATATATATATATAATGAATATATCCATACTGAGCGATGTTTCACTGGAGTGTGTGTGTATATGAGTGTGTGTGTGTGTGTGTGTGTGTGTATGAGTGTGTGAGAGTGTGTGTGTATATGAGATTGTGTGTGAGAGAGAGTGACTTCAGTATAAAATGCCATCACTCACAAGAATTTAGTTCGTTTCGATTTCCAATGTTTTAAAGTTCAAATCTGGCCGGGGGCTGTCTTTGACTTTCATTTGTTCGTATCTGTGGTCTTAATGGTTATAATGGTTGGTACTAGTTCTACTGTTGGTAGTTGTGGTGCTGATGGTTGTGGTATTGGTGGTAGTGGTACTGGTGGTCGTAGTAGTGTTGGTATTATTGGTCGTTGTGCTGGTATTAGTAGTTGTAGTGGTGATGTTTGTGGTACTTGTGGTAGTGGTACTTGTGGTAGTGTTGGTATTAGTGGTGGTGATGGTTGTGGTATTGGTGGTAGTGGTACTGGTGGTAGTGTTGGTATTATTGGTGGTTGTGCTGGTATTAGTAGTTGTAGTGGTGATGTTTGTGGTACTTGTGGTAGTGGTACTTGTGGTAGTGTTGGTATTAGTGGTGGTGATGGTTGTGGTACTTGTGGTAGTGGTACTTGTGGTAGTGTTGGTATTAGTGGTGGTGATGGTTGTGGTACTTGTGGTAGTGTTGGTATCAGTGGTTGTGGTGATGATGGTTGTGATATTGGTGGTAGTGTTGGTATTGGTGGTAGTGTTGGTATTAGTGGTGGTTGTGCTGGTATTGTTATTGGTGGTGGTGTTGGTATTAGTGGTGGTGATGGTTGTGGTATTGGTGGTACTGGTAGTTGTGGTAGTGCTGGTATTGGTGGCGGTAGTGCTGGTTTTGGTGGTGGTGTTGGTGGTACTTGTGGTAGTGTTGGTATTAGTAGTTGTGGTGGTGATGGTTAGGGTTGTGGTATTAGTGGTAGAGCTGGTGGTACTTGTGCTAGTGTTGATATTAGTAGTAATGCTTGTGTTGGGAGTTGTGGTGGTTTTGGGTGTTCCGAAGTGCTATTAATGTGAAAATAATTAATTTTAACTAATTATAACTATTATAATTCCAATTAAAACTTATATATATCTTTCTACCCCAATATGTGAACTTGGGTCCGTAAATCAGATAGACTGATCGATAACAGGCACTGATTGGAACCTCAAACTGATTAGAACAGTGTATTGATGTCCACATTATTCCGAGTTCGAATCACACCAGATAATTTGAAGGAAGGAGTCGATGAACATAAATACCAGTTATGTATTGGTGTAACAATTAAATTGATCATTTCTATAGAGAGACAGACAAATATGCCTGGAACTACTTATGTTCGAGTCTTACGTTCTGATAAGTAGCGTTACTCGAGAGTGTGTGCAGTTTGGTGAGAGGGAGCTGTTACAGGTCGAGCTGTTATTTCTCCGAATTGAGAGAACACAGATTCGATGTTACAGGCATGTGGTTAGAGTGCCTTAGGAAAGAATCGTTGGGCAGATTTATATGGGGTTTCTCCGAAGGCTCTTTGGAGTAAAGTTACTTGATAGGGTGCGTAGCTCAGAAATCTCGGAGTCTCTACTTCTGCGAATTGAGAGATCACAGCTTCCATATTACATCATGGGGTTAGAATGTCTCGGGGAAAGAATCACTGGAAAGTCCCTCCAGGTAGAGTCTCTACTTCTCCGAATTGAGAGATCACAGCTTCGATATTACATCATGAGGTTAGAATGTCTCGGAGAGTCTCTACTTCTCCGAATTGAGAGATCACAGTTTCGATATTACATCATGGAGTTAGAATGTCTCTGGGAAAGAATCACTGGAAAGTCCCTCCAGGTAGAGTCTCTACTTCTCTGAATTGAGAGATCACAGTTTCGATATTACATCATGGAGTTAGAATGTCTCTGGGAAAGAATCACTGGAAAGTCCCTCCAGGTAGAGTCTCTACTTCTCCGAATTGAGAGATCACAGTTTCGATATTACATCATGGAGTTAGAATGTCTGGGGGAAAGAATTACTGGAAAGTCCCTCCAGGTAGAGTCTCTACTTCTCCGAATTGAGAGATCACAGTTTCGATATTACATCATGGAGTTAGAATGTCTCTGGGAAAGAATCACTGGAAAGTCCCTCCAGGTAGAGTCTCTACTTCTCCGAATTGAGAGATCACAGTTTCGATATTACATCATGGAGTTAGAATGTCTCTGGGAAAGAATCACTGGAAAGTCCCTCCAGGTAGAGTCTCTACTTCTCCGAATTGAGAGATCACAGTTTCGATATTACATCATGGAGTTAGAATGTCTCTGGGAAAGAATCACTGGAAAGTCCCTCCAGGTAGAGTCTCTACTTCTCCGAATTGAGAGATCACAGCTTCGATATTACATCATGGAGTGAGAATGTCTCGGGGAAAGAATCACTGGAAAGTCTCTCCAGGTAGAGTCTCTACTTCTCCGAATTGAGAGATCACAGTTTCGATATTACATCATGAGGTTAGAAAGTCTCTGGGATAGAATCACTGGAAAGTCCCTCCAGGTAGAGTCTCTACTTCTCCGAATTGAGAGATTACAGCTTCGATATTACATCATGGAGTTAGAATGTCTCTGGGAAAGAATCACTGGAAAGTCCCTCCAGGTAGAGTCTCTACTTCTCCGAATTGAGAGATCACAGCTTCGAAAGAATCACTGGAAAGTCCCTCCAGGTAGAGTCTCTACTTCTCCGAATTGAGAGATCACAGCTCCGATACTTTGGGCATGTGGTTTGAATGTCTCGGGGAAAGAATTACTGGACCTACTACCAACCGACAGGTGAACCAATGGTAGACCCCGAGCAAGATAGTTGGATAACGTTCGTAAGTTTGACTGGTCCCACTTAGGGATACAGTCGGATTAGTTGGAGACGGTTGCTCCTGACAGGACCTGCTGGGGGGCG
>OZ024762.1:13758124-13760624 GCA_964016885.1 Eledone cirrhosa
GAGAGGGAGAGAGTATTTACTGTGAGAGAGAGGGAGATAGTATTTACTGTGAGAGAGGGAGACAGAGTATTTACTGTGAGAGAGAGAGGGAGAGAGTATTTACTGTGTGAGAGAGAGGGTAAGAGTATTTACTGTGTGAGAGAGAGGGAGAGAGAGTATTTACTGTGAGGGAGAGAGGAAGAAGAGTATTTACTGTGTGTGAGAGAGGGAGAGAGTATTTACTGTGAGAGAGAGAGGAAGAGAGTATTTACTGTGAGAGAGAGGAAGAGAGTATTTACTGTGAGAGAGAGAGGGAGAGAGAGTATTTACTGTGTGGGAGAGGGAGAGAGAGAATTTGTACTGTGGCCGTGTGTGAGAGAGAGAGAGGGAATAGTGTGTATGTGTGAGAGAATAGTGTGTGTGTGTGAGAATAGTGTGTGTGTGTGTGAGAGAATAGTGTGTGTGTGAGAGAATAGTGTGTGTGTGAGAGAATAGTGTGTGTGTGTGAGAATAGTGTGTGTGTGTGAGAGAATAGTGTGTGTGTGTGTGAGAGAAAGAGAATAGTGTCTGTGAGTGAGAGAGAGAATAGTGTATGTGAGAGAATAGTGTGTGTGAGAATAGTGTGTGTGAGAGAATAGTGTGTGAGAGAATAGTGTGTGTGAGAGAATAGTGTGTGTGAGAGAATAGTGTGTGTGAGAGAATAGTGTGTGTGAGAGAATAGTGTGTGTGAGAGAATAGTGTGTGTGAGAGAATAGTGTGTGTGAGAGAATAGTGTGTGTGAGAGAATAGTGTGTGTGAGAGAATAGTGTGTGTGAGAGAATAGTGTGTGTGAGAGAATAGTGTGTGTGAGAGAATAGTGTGTGTGTGTGTGTGTGTGTGAGAGAATAGTGTGTGTGTGTGTGAGAGAATAGTGTGTGTGTGTGAGAGAATAGTGTGTGTGAGTGTGAGAGAATAGTGTGTGTGTGTGTGAGAGAATAGTGTGTGTGTGTGTGAGAGAATAGTGTGTGTGTGTGTGAGAGAATAGTGTGTGTGTGTGTGAGAGAATAGTGTGTGTGTGTGTGAGAGAATAGTGTGTGTGTGTGAGAGAATAGTGTGTGTGAGTGAGAGAATAGTGTGTGTGTGAGAGAGTATTTTATGTGTGAGAATATAGTGTGTGTGAGAGAATAGTGTGTGTGTGTGTGTGAGTATTTTGTGTGTGAGAGAATAGTGTGTGTGTGTGTGAGAGTATTTTGTGTGTGAGTAGAGAATAGTGTGTGAGTGTGAGAGAATAGTGTGTGTGTGTGAGAGAGAGAATAGTGTGTGTGTGAGAGAATAGTGTGTGTGTGTGTGAGAGAGAGAGAATAGTGTGTGTGTGTGTGAGAGAATAGTGTGTGTGTGAGTGAGAGAATAGTGTGTGTGAGTGAGAATAGTGTGTGTGTGTGTGAGTGAGAATAGTGTGTGTGTGTGTGTGTGTGTGAGAGAATAGTGTGTGTGTGTGTGAGAGAGAGAATAGTGTGTGTGTGAGAGAATAGTGTGTGTGTGTGAGAGAGAGAGAGAGGGGGGGAGATGACAATATTGTATTTGATAAATATCAATAACTATGAATGTGTTGTAACCGGCATCGATTTGTAAATATTAGGATGTTTTGTGTACAAACGCAGGCAGACATACACACCAACATACACACACACCAACACACACACACACACCAACATACACACACACCAACACACACATATATACACACGTGTGAGTGCGTAAAATTGGTGTGTATGTATATATATATAAAATGTATGAATCCATGTTTGTGTGTATGTATACATATATATATATAATGTGTGTATCCATATATATATATATATGTGTGTGTGTATATATATATATATATATATTTATATATATATATATATATATATATATATATATATGAACACATTCAGGACACCGACGGCTGAGCTCCGGCTGTTTCAACAGCTAGATCCGAACATGCCTATACACACGCACACACACACACACATGCATATATACATACATACATACATACTTGCGTGTGGACGTACATATATACACGTACACACTCATGCACGTACTATCACATGCACAAGCATGCATATACCTATCAATATAAAAACACATATACACACATGCAATTGCGCACATAGACACGCACACACACACATGCGTATAGTCATGCAACACACACACACACACACACACACACACACACACACACACACTACACATGATATATATAAACAAACACCAAAATTAACACCACGCGCCGTACGCACACGCACACACACACACACACACACACACACACACACACACACAACCCATACAAGTTATACAGAGACTCAGAGGTAGAGAGAGAAAGAGAAAGACAGTGAGAGAGAAAGATAGAGAGAGAGTGAGGAAGAGAGAGAGAAAAAGAGAAAGAGAGCGTGCGAGAGAGAGAGAGAGAGAGAGAGAGAGAAAGAGAAAGAGAGAGAGAGAGAGAGAGAGAGAGAGAGAGAGAGAGATGGTATATCGCCGTCTTTGT
>OZ024762.1:13768124-13783124 GCA_964016885.1 Eledone cirrhosa
ATATATATGTATATATATATACGTATGTATATATATGTATGATATATATATATGTATGTAATACATGTATACTTTTTATATATGTATACATGTATGTAATATATGTATATATATATATATATATATACATGTATGTAATATATGTATATATATATATATATATGTACATATATAACATGCGCACTTATATATGTAACTGTGAGGCATGTGCGCACAAATTATATATATATATATATAGCCACACAGACATGCGTGTGTGAGTATATATATATATATATATATATATATATATATATATATATATATATATATATATATATAATGTGCGCACATGCATCACAGTTACATATATACGTGTGGACATTTACATTTCTTGACATTGTGGTCAGTGTGACGTCATGTTTAATGTGACACTGACAAGATGTCGGGCAGTGAAGCACACTGCCGTTAACTGTCACAGACGCCATATTGTTTTTTATGTCCGTGTCGTCGTTGTTTTCTTTGAGCCAGCTGCTGTTGTGGAAAGAAGGGAGACTATTGTCCGTCATAGATCGGCCGACAGGGGGTGCACATGCCCACCGTCAGATAACTAGGTTAAAGTGACGTAATGCGGTTGTGCGTGTGTCGATATGTGTCGATATATATATATATATTATATATATATATGCGTTTGTGTGTATATATATATATATATGTGTGTGTGTGTATATATATCTTTATATATATGTATATATATATATGTGTGTGTGTATATATATCTTTATATATATGTATATATATATATGTGTGTGTGTGTATATATATCTTTATATATATGTATATATATATGTGTGTGTGTGTATATATATCTTTATATATGTATATATATGTGTATGTATGTATACATGTATGTGTATATCTTTATATATGTGTGTGTGTATATCTTTATGTATATATATATGTGTATGTATGTATATATATATGTGTATGTATGTATACATGTATGTGTATATCTTTATCTGTGTGATTATATCTTTATATATATATGTGTATATATCTGTGTATATATATATGTGTGTATATGTGTATATGTGTATATATATGTATGTGTGTATATGTGCATATATATATGTATGTATGTGTGTATATCTTTATATATCTGTGTGTGTGTGTATATATCTTTATATATATATATGTGTATATATACATATATATATATATATGTACATATATATATATGTGTGATTGTGTGTATATCTGTGTGATTTTGTGTGTGTGCGTATATCTTTGGGTATGTGTGTCTGTTTAATTTTATATGTGTGTGTTTTCTCTGTATGTATGTTCGTGCGTGTTTTCTCTGTATGTATGTTCGTGCCTAGATATATATATGTATGTGTGAGTATATATATGAATGTATATTTGTGTATGTGTGTGCATATTAAATCATCACTGCATTTCGTTTCAGAATCGGTGACGGTACACACACACACACACACACACACACACACACACACACACACACACACACACACACACACACACACACACACACACACCTTGTGTCAGAGGAATATGGTCAATTATCTACTGAGTGGTCAAATATGGCCGCTGTCTCAAAAAAACTTGGTCTCTTGTATTGATGACTATTATATTGTTTGATTGGTGGTCTGTGGACATCCAGGTGGACTGTGGTCTTAGAGAGAACCACATTGACAGCTAGGTGGACTGTGGTCTGAGAGAGAACTGCAATGATCTGGTAACTATTACTACCGGCCAGGTGGACTGTGGTCTGAGATTGAACCACATTGACAGCCAGGTGGACTGTGGCTGAGAGAGAACCACATTGACAGCCAGGTGGACTGTGGTCTGAGAGAGAACACCATAGATCTTCCAATTATTATTTTTAGTCGGGTTAACTTTGCCTTTCATCATTACGAGGTCGATGAAATAAAGTACCAGTAATACACTGGAGTATTTATTGGCCTTGTGCCAAAAGTAGAAACAATTATTTTAGTATGACACTCTCCCCATGAGATTTTTAATGAGTATCACACTCTTTATTAGTTTTTTAATGGGTACTGCAATATTCCCATGACAATTTTAATTAGAACCGCACTGTTCCCATTAATTTTTTAATGAGTATCGTTCTCTCCTCATTAGTTATTTTAATGGGTTCCGCAGTCTTTCGAGTCAGTGAAGACTTAGTTTGGAATAAAAATAAAATTCCTGTGATATCTCCCAGGTTGCCATGGCGGCAATAATACACCTACATACCACCACCGCCACCACAACCACCACCACCGCCACCACAACCACCACCACCACTCCACCACCAACAACAACATCACCATTAACAACAACATTAACATGTTCACCTGCAATTTATGTCATTTTGTCAGAATTTATGTCATTCAGAATTGATTACTTTGCACTTATTCTAATTGTACATATACATACACACATATACATAGACACATATATATACACACATATATATATACACACTTATATATATATATACACATACACATACACACACACACACACACACACACACACACATATATATAGTGAAAAATTGAACGGGAACAAAACAGAGAGGCAATACGAACAAAGGTTTATTAGTTTCACGCTCTTGAGAGTGGGGTGGTGGTATATATATATATATATACAGACTCATGTATATAGATACACACTGACAGACAGACAGATTGAGGGTCAATCAGACAGACAGACAGACTGACAGACATGCAGACATACAGACAGACTGAGGGTCAATTAGACAGACAGACTGACAGACATGCAGACATGCAGACAGACTGAGGGTCAATTAGACAGACACACTGACAGACATGCAGACATACAGACAGACATGCAGACAGACCGAGGGTCAATTAGACAGACTGAGGGACATACAGATAGACAGACAGACTGAGGGAGAGACAGCCGATCAGGTCGATAGAATATTTATAACACTATGCTATAAAAAGTCTTATCGATAAGGAAATTACAGATGGATTACTGTTGGGTAACATAAATAACACACATACATATAGACACAGTCTCACACACACACACACATATATATATATATATACATACATGCACACACAGACACACACACACATATGTATACATATACAGACACATACATACATACACATACATGCAAACACAGACACACACACATATAGTCACACACACACACACATACATACATATATATATATATACAAACACATATACACATACATGCAAACACAGACAGTGTTTTATATATATATATATATATATATATATATATATATATATATATATATATATATATATATATATATACACACACACACACACATATATGCTCATATATGCACACACACACACATTCACACACACACATACATAGATATATATATTTACAAACACATATACACATACATGCAAACACAGACACACAGTCATACACATATATATATATATACACACACATATACATGCTCATATATGCACACACACACACATACACACACACACATATATATATATGGACACATTGAGACACCACTACATATACACATATGGATTACTGTAGGATATCATAAATAACCACACACACATTCCCTCTCACATTCACACATGCACACATAGTGGCACACACACACACACACACACACACACACACACACACACACACACACACGCACATATATATATATGCACATACACACAAGTATATACACACACACACACATATATACAAATACACATATATACACACACACATACACAAACAAATTTCTCCTGAATGTTTTATGCGCGTTTGATTGGTCATGTTGTTGTTGTTGTTGTTGTTGTTGTTGTTGTTGTTGTTGTGGTTGTTCTGGTTGTTGTTGTTGTTGTACTTTAGTGATTGATATATTCTTGCTGTTGTTATTATTGTCGTTATTACTGATGATGGTCATGATGGTGATGATGGTGATGGTGGTGGTGGTGGATTCTGTATGGAGGTTACCAGCTCTTTGTAGAATGAAAATGATAATATCTATGATGATGATGATGATGAACATAACAAGGAAAATGGCGACGAAACCTCTAATAATGACAATAACAACAATAATAATAATTGTTTCTATTTTTGGCACAAGGCCAGCAAATACCCACTACATTACTGGTACTTTATTTTATCGACCCAGTAAGGATGAAAAGCAAAGTTGACCTCGGTGGGATTTGAACTTAGATCATAAAGAGACGTAGCTCTATGCTTTAAAGCATGGTGTTCCACCCTCTACCGATACTGCCAATCCACCATAATAATAATGTTTTCTGATTCAAGCACAAGGCCAGCAAATTTGTGGGAGAGGGGAAAGTCGTTTAAATCGACCTCAGTGTGTTACTGGTACTTTATTTAATCGACCTTGGATTTAAACTCAGAGCGCAATAAGACGAAACGAATGATGCAAAGCATTCTATCTGACCTTCTAACCTCTGCGAATTCACCGCCATAATAATAATTGTTTCTACTTTTTGGCACAAGGCCAGCAATTACCCCAGTGCATTACTGGTACTTTATTTTATCTACCCCGGTATGGATGAAAGGCAAAGTTAACTTCCATAATAATAATAATTGTTTTTACTTTAGGCACAAGGCCAGCAATTTGAGGGGGGATGGGAAAGTCGATTAAATCAACACCAGTGCATCACCGTTACCACCTCCATTTCCAACAATACCTCCAACAACATCACCAACACTAACACCCACACCACCACCTACACCTACACCATCACCTCCACCACCATCACTATTACCACCAACATCACCACCACCACCAACAGCACCCACACCACCACCTCCACAACCACCACCACCGCCGTCACCCTTACTACCTCCACCATCATCTCCATCGCCACCACCAACACCACAACATCCACCACCATCATCATCATCATCGCCATTTATTATATTCATTCGTGAAAGCAATATCGATTTCAACATGTCGATTTAAAAACCAAAAAAAATAAGCAAAATAAGCAAAATAAACAACAAAAACAACAAAAGACCTCCCCCCTCGTCTTATTACACCCTGCCACCCCCCCCTCTATTTTGTCCGCCATCTTTATCCGATTACAATTTATTGTTCCCTATTTTAGTTGATCTAAATTTAACATTCTATATTTAAGGAGACATACATGAAAGTCTTCCCCTTTTCATAGGTTGTGTCCATTCTCTCCCCCACATCTTCACCTTACTCGAGAATATTGGTCGTTAATATTAGAAAGCGTTTAAATATCAGCCAATCGTTCCAGCTAGATCCTGCCAGAAAAATCTCTGCTTCTTTCTTCTTCTTTCTTCGTTTTCTTCGTTTTCTTCGTTTTCTTCTTTTTCTTTTTTCTTTTTTTTCTTCTTCTTCCACTTGTTTCAGAGAGGGTCGTGGGGGTCATAGTCCCTCAATCACTCCATCTAGCGGGTTCTGTCAGAAGCAACCATCTCCAACTGACACGGCTGGATCCCCAAGCGAGACCAGCCAGGCTCATGGATGTTATCCAACCATCTTGCTAGGAGTCTATCCCTGGGTCTCCTGCCAGTTGGTTTTGCCTGTAAAATCTGTCCAGCGATTCTTTCCTGGGACATTCTAACGACATATCCATAGTATCGGAGCTGTGATCTGTCAATTCAGAGAAGTAGTGGCTCTACCTGGTGTGACTCTCTGATCTCCGAGCTACAAATCTGTCCAGTGATTCTTTCCTGAGACATTCTAACGACATGTCCATAGTATCAGAGCTGTGATCTCTCAATTCAGAGAAGTAGCCACTCTACCTGGAGTGACTCTCTGATCTCTGAGCTACAAATCTGTCCAGTGATTCTTTCCTGAGACATTCTAACGACATGTCCATAGTATCAGAGCTGTGATCTCTCAATTCAGAGAAGTAGCCACTCTACCTGGAGTGACTCTCTGATCTCTGAGCTACAAATCTGTCCAGTGATTCTTTCCTGAGACATTCTAACGACATGTCCATAGTATCAGAGCTGTGATCTCTCAATTCAGAAGTAGCCACTCTACCTGGAGTGACTCTCTGATCTCTGAGCTACAAATCTGTCCAGTGATTCTTTCCTGAGACATTCTAACGACATGTCCATAGTATCAGAGCTGTGATCTCTCAATTCAGAGAAGTAGCCACTCTACCTGGAGTGACTCTCTGATCTCTGAGCTACAAATCTGTCCAGTGATTCTTTCCTGAGACATTCTAACGACATGTCCATAGTATCAGAGTTGTGATCTCTCAATTCGGAGAAGTAACGGGTCTACCTGGAGTGACTCTCTGATCTCCGAGCTACACACTTTATCGAGTAACGTTACTCCGAAAACCCTTCAGAGAAATCCAATTTCGGCCGCTTGTATTATTGAAGCTGAAAGGATCACATCCTTACCTAAATTGAGAGCTACGAAGCTCAATTATTTGTAACGGCTGCTGGCAACTCTTTCCGGTCCCTAGGAGTATTTTACCCGATTTTCTCACCTATTACTTATAGCAATCGACAGAAGGTTGTGATTCGAGGGTGATTTGACTGATGTTTCTAACAGGTCGTGTAACCATTTGGAGATGCCACCATAAGCTTTACGTAAATATATTACATGATAAACAATGTCTTTGTATTTTTGATTAGATTATATTGGCTAGACATGTGTCGATATATATATATATATATATATATATACATATAGACCTGTGTGTGTGTGTGTGTGTGTGTGTGTGTGTGTGTGTATACACACACACACACACATGTATCCATACACATACATGGATTACGTATAACCGAATATGAACAAATATGTATACACACATAAAACAATGTCATAATCGTGAATGTTTGTGTGTATGTCTGTGTGTGTGTTTGTGTCTTTGTTTTTGTGTGTGTATTTCTGTGTGTGCTTCTGTATGTGTATTTCTGTGTGTATGTATATAACTCTGTGTATGTGTATATATCTGTGTGTATATATATATATATATGTGTGTACGTGTGTGTGTGTGTGTGTGTCTGTAAAAATAGATGACGTACAACACAGAAAATATGTTTCAATAATATTAAAAAAATAAGTTAAAGACGCCGGCCGCCATTTTGTTTTAATGTAACTTAATTTAGATATTTCACATTTATTGTTTTTCTTTGTTTTCTAAGTGTCTGACATTTTTAGTTGGCTTTCTTTGTTTTTTTTACTATAATTTTATCTTTTGTTTTTGTCATTCATTAATTTGTTTTTGTTACTAATTTTGATTGACGAGAAAACACTTGTCAGAATGAAATTATTGTAATAATAATCATCATATAAGGACATTATTGTTATTGTTATCAACATTATTATAGCTATTATTATTAATATTGCTATTATTAGCAACAGTAGTAGTAGTGGTAGTAGTGGTGGTAGTAGAACATGATAGCCTCAATAAAAATATCGTTCCGTATATTATATAACATAGGTGGCGAATTGGCAGAGTTGTTAGAACGTCAGATAGAATGATAGAATAGTTAGAAGATCTGATAGAATGGTAGAGTAGTTAGAACGTCTGATAGAATGGTAGAGTGGTTAGAACGTCTGATAGAATTATAGAGTAGTTAGAAGATCTGATAGAATGGTAGAGTAGTTAGAACGTCAGATAGAATGGCAGAGTTGTTAGAACGTCAGATAGAATGGCATGGCAGAGTTGTTAGAACGTCTGATAGAATGATAGAGTAGTTAGAAATCTGATAGAATGGTAGAGTGGTTAGAACGTCAGATAGTATGGTTAAGTGGTTAGAACGTCAGATAGAATGGTAGAGTGGTTAGAACGTCAGATAGAATGGCAGAGTTGTTAGAACGTCAGATAGAATGGTAGTGGTTAGAACGTCAGATAGAATGGTAGTGGTTAGAACGTCAGATAGAATGGTAGAGTGGTTAGTTCGTCAGATAGAATGGTAGAGTGGTTAGAACGTCAGATAGAATGGTAGAGTGGTTAGAACGTCTGATAGTATGGTAGAGTGGTTAGAACGTCTGATAGTATGGTAGAGTGGTTAGAACGTCAGATAGAATGGTAGAGTGGTTAGTTCGTCAGATAGAATGGTAGAGTGGTTAGAACGTCAGATAGAATGGTAGAGTGGTTAGAACGTCTGATAGTATGGTAGAGTGGTTAGAACGTCTGATAGAATACTTTGCAGTATTTGTTCCGGTTCTCTGCTCTCTGAGTTCAAATTAACCCCAGTGCATTACTGGTACTTCATGTTATCAATGTTACCGCTTCGTGGCGTCATATTCTGAAAAATAATGGAAAGAAGGGGACAAGACACATGAAACTGTTCACCGATAGCAGTGAGATGGGATGTTGTTCGGGGGCCAAAAAACGCTGGTAGTCTACACTGCTACAGGCTCCACCAAAAAAACCTATCACATGAGCAAGGATATGGCCCGGGGGTGCGAAGAACACTGGAAGACTACACTGCCACAAACCTATTCGAGAGCGGCCGATAGTTTTCCCTTTTCGGCTTGGCGGGCAGCAGACCCTGAGTTGGTAGCCGAGTGCACCAGGATGCCACTTGGGGGGCAGCAGACCCTGGGTTGGTAGCCGAGTGCACCAGGATGCCACTTGGGGGGCAGCAGACCCTGGGTTGGTAGCCGAGTGCACCAGAATGCCACTTGGGGGGCAGCAGACCCTGAGTTGGTAGCCGAGTGCACCAGGATGCCACTTGGGGGGCAGCAGACCCTGAGTTGGTAGCCGAGTGCACCAGGATGCCACTTGGGGGGCAGCAGACCCTGAGTTGGTAGCCGAGTGCACCAGGATGCCACTTGGGGGGCAGCAGACCCTGAGTTGGTAGCCGAGTGCACCAGGATGCCACTTGGGGGGCAGCAGACCCTGAGTTGGTAGCCGAGTGCACCAGGATGCCACTTGGCGGGCAGCAGACCCTGGGTTGGTAGCCGAGTGCACCAGGATGCCACTTGGGGGGCAGCAGACCCTGGGTTGGTAGCCGAGTGCACCAGGATGCCACTTGGCGGGCAGCAGACCCTGGGTTGGTAGCCGAGTGCACCAGGATGCCACTTGGCGGGCAGCAGACCCTGGGTTGGTAGCCGAGTGCACCAGGATGCCACTTGGCGGGCAGCAGACCCTGGGTTGGTAGCCGAGTGCACCAGGATGCCACTTGGCGGGCAGCAGACCCTGGGTTGGTAGCCGAGTGCACCAGGATGCCACTTGGCGGGCAGCAGACCCTGGGTTGGTAGCCGAGTGCACCAGGATGCCACTTGGCGGGCAGCAGACCCTGGGTTGGTAGCCGAGTGCACCAGGATGCCACTTGGGGGGCAGCAGACCCTGGGTTGGTAGCCGAGTGCACCAGGATGCCACTTGGGGGGCAGCAGACCCTGAGTTGGTAGCCGAGTGCACCAGGATGCCACTTGGCGGGCAGCAGACCCTGGGTTGGTAGCCGAGTGCACCAGGATGCCACTTGGCGGGCAGCAGACCCTGGGTTGGTAGCCGAGTGCACCAGGATGCCACTTGGCGGGCAGCAGACCCTGGGTTGGTAGCCGAGTGCACCAGGATGCCACTTGGCGGGCAGCAGACCCTGGGTTGGTAGCCGAGTGCACCAGGATGCCACTTGGGGGGCAGCAGACCCTGGGTTGGTAGCCGAGTGCACCAGGATGCCACTTGGGGGGCAGCAGACCCTGAGTTGGTAGCCGAGTGCACCAGGATGCCACTTGGCGGGCAGCAGACCCTGGGTTGGTAGCCGAGTGCACCAGGATGCCACTTGGCGGGCAGCAGACCCTGGGTTGGTAGCCGAGTGCACCAGGATGCCACTTGGCGGGCAGCAGACCCTGGGTTGGTAGCCGAGTGCACCAGGATGCCACTTGGCGGGCAGCAGACCCTGGGTTGGTAGCCGAGTGCACCAGGATGCCACTTGGGGGGCAGCAGACCCTGGGTTGGTAGCCGAGTGCACCAGGATGCCACTTGGCGGGCAGCAGACCCTGGGTTGGTAGCCGAGTGCACCAGGATGCCACTTGGCGGGCAGCAGACCCTGGGTTGGTAGCCGAGTGCACCAGACCCCGGGTTGGTAGCTGAGTGCACCAGGATGCCACTTGGGGGGCAGCAGACCCCGGGTTGGTAGCCGAGTGCACCAGGATCCCACTTGGGGGTGACATAGTTTTCAGGCAGTCTACTGTTTCATATAAACTATTTACTGGGTTTCTGTTCACAGGTGATTGGGATTCTGTGTTGATTATATCGTTAAAATGTTGATAGCTAAGTAAGTAGAGCATTGATCTGATAGGCTTTGGAAACAAACATTTTCTCACCGCCCCAATACACACACACATACATACATACATACACACACATACACACACACACGCACCACACACATCACACGCATCCACACGCATCCACACGTATCCACACACACCACACACACCACACACACACACACCACACACACCCACCACACACCACACACACACCACACACACCACTCACACACACACACACACACTCACTCACACATACACACACACACTCACTCAAACACTGACACACACACACACTGACACACACACACACCACTCACACACACGCCACTCACACACACACCACTCACACACACACACACACACACAGACACACACTGACACACACACTGACACACAGCCACACACACTGACACTCAGCCACACACTTACACACAGCCACACACTTACACACAGCCACACACAGACACACTAACACACACACACTCTCTCACACTCACACACTCACATATACACTCGCTTGATGGAGAAAAAAACTAGTCAAACCGGTTGATAATAGAAGCAACCCAAATAGCTATTCTTTATATCTCTCTATATATCTCTCTATATATATATGCATGCTACTGTACGTCTGTATACATATATGTATGTACGTATACACACATACTTACATCTCTCTATATATATATCCATCTATCTATCATCTTATTCATCCCTCCTCCGCCATCTATTTACATACACATATACGTACACTTGCACACTTGCACACATACGTGCATACATACGTGCATACACATATACGTACACTTGCACACACGCACACTTGCACACATACGTGCCTACATACGTGCATACATATATACGTTCACAAATACATTCATACATATATTCATACATACGCGCACATGCACACTACACACACACACACACACACACACACACACACACACACACACACACACACACACACACACACACACACACACACACACACACACACACACACACACACACACACACACACACACACACACACACACACACACACACACACAACATACATACATACGCGCACATGCACACACGCACACACACAAACATACATACATACATTCACACACATAACTCCTACATATATATATACAAACAGACACGCACACATATACCCCCCCCCCATATATATATATATATATATATATATATATATATATATATATATATATATATACCTACATACGTGGGAAGCCAAGCTGAACTAACTACCACTTATTAAAGACGTAGTATGTTATTGATCCAAATCGAGCATATCATTGATTCCAAAAGTTGTTATTGATCTGGCAAGTTTAATATATTGATTTATTAATCTATTGTACTAACTGGTTACTATGACAACCATTGCAGTAACTACCTGGGTAAGGTCTTCCTCTTACCCAGGTAGTACAAGCCTTTAATCATTTCAAACATTGTACCTGTTTTTCAAAAACTGCCTCAAAAGTAAATTTATATATATATATAATTGTTTCTACTTTAGGCACAAGGCCAGCAAATACCCAGTGTATTACTGGTACTTTATTTTATCGACCCCGTAAGGATGAAAGGCAAAGTCAACCTCGGCGGGATTTGAACTCAGATCGTAAAGGGACGTAACTATGCTGGAAAGCATGGCGTCCGACCCTCTACCGATACTGCCAATCCACCGCCCTTATAATATATATATAGAGAGAGAGAGGGGAAAAAAAACGAGGAAGTTTCGTTTACATATAAAAGTTATTTATTGTATATTGAACTGTTACGTGCGTTTCGCAGAGGATTGGTTCAACCTACACTATATATATATAGAGAGAGAGGCGGACTGGTCAGATTGCCAGTAAGCCTCGTTAGCATTGCAGGAGCCCACTGTAGTATTTTAGGGGCCAATGCTTAGCTTTCAAAAAATACCTGAAGTCTAAGAGAGAGAATGTTTCTTGAACACCCAAATGATTTAGAAGTCGACCTTCGACCTTAAGTAGGGGCAATAACATTAAGACATGAATGTACCACATCATTTTGTTTTGGAAATAGGTTTATAAGTATGAATTTTCATAAGATTTTCGTAGTTGGCTCCGTGGCCTAGCGTAGGACTAGAGACGGTGGAGATCGGGGTCTTGGGTTCAATGCTGGTCGAGAGATAAATGTCTGTTTCAGTTTTTATTTTATAACCAATAGAAAAAAACTGAAACGGTTTACCGGGAACCCTACTCTCGACCAGGATCGAACTCCCGACCAGGATCACCACAGTTTATGATTCTCCCAATTGGGCCACAGAAACAACTACGAAAGTATAATGAAATTTAATAATTATAAATAAACCTACTTTCAAAATCAAAGTTAAAAAGATATGGTTGGTGTCTTTCATGGCTTTCCTAGAGCTATTAGTGATATTTAGGGTCGACTTGTCAATCTTCTGGCTCTTTGGTAACAACCTCACTATTCCTATGTGTATTTAACTATTGAATTAATTTAATTTGATTATTTTAACAAATAATATATATATAATATATATGTGTGTGTGTGTGTGTGTATGTGGTCATGCTTTTGAGGTCGATATTATCGATCAGTATATAACTGGTACCTTATCTTAGTGGCCCCTGCAGTTTACAAGGCAAAGTTTGTCCCGGCGTTATTTGAACTCAGAACGGAAATAAAGACGGAATACACTCTAAATATTCTGCTTGTAATACAAGTCTCTGTATGGAATATTTCTGTCTGTGATCCACGTGTCAGTGTGGGATATTTCTCTCTGTGTGTCTGTGATCCACGTGTCAGTGTGGAATATTTCTGTCTGTCAGAGTAAAATTGCTGGAAACGCCAGCAGCGGATTTCGAACTAACTGTAATATAAGGATTCATAATTCGATTGTTTGTCAGATATACACACACACACACACACACACACACACACACACACAGATGCACGCACACACACTCAGAGATGCACGCACACACACTCAGAGATACACACACAATCAATTTTGTCTCCAGTTGCACTGGAAGACTTTCAAACTTTAAAATCTTCGACAACATTTCCGTTTATTTTCAAAACCCTCACAAAATAACCTTTAAATTCTTTGATATATATATACATACATATATATATATATATATATATATATATATATATATACATACATACACATACATACATACATACATACACACATATATATATACATACACACATATATATATATATACATACACACATATATATATATATATACATACACACATATATATATATATATACATACACACATATATATATATATATACATACACACATATATATATATATATACATACACACACACATATATATATATATATACATACATATATATAGGTTTATTTAGATGTATATATGTGTGTGTGTGTATGTAGAATTGTAATTCCTTAACGAAAAACAACAAGGTAACTCCGCTCCCCCGTTCCTATCCCCTAACCTTTATCGTATCGAATGTCGTGTATTTTGCTAAGGGGAACAATGCTATTCTTTTGTTCCCCCATGAAGAATGGGTGGGTAAATTAAGCATGCTTGTGCTATTTAATTGTTCCCAAGATAAAGTCTTGAAATCTTAAAGGCTCCAACCATTATCATCAGTTTCACCATCAAGACATTTATGGCTTTCCTTGCATTTCGAGGAATCGTAAACAATCGTAAACAAAAACGTAAGCAAAAAATGATTTCTAAAAAATCCATAAAAAAAATCCACTCAAATAACAAAATTTACACGTGATCCGATATTTTCGCTTAGCGGACAGAAAAAATGAAAGTTATCTATATATATATATATATATATATATATATATATATATATATATATATATATATATATATATATATATCAGGAAAGAAGAGTGACACGGTTTGCTATACAAAAAAGGTTTTTAATCTCATTGCTGACAATTGTTTCTCTGAACTGGTAGGTCTAGAGATCGCTCTCCGCTTATTTTCGCGTTACTCGATCGCCAATACAAAATTATAACCAGTCAGTTCATCGGAGCTTGCGAGAATGAAGAGAATATACAAGCATGAAAGAATATACAGCATATATATATATATATATATATATATATATATATATATATATATATATATATGCTGTGACCCGTCTGTTTCTTTCTTACTGCTTCCCCTTTTCTCTGTATCTCTCACTTACTTTTACCCCCTCTACCAGTCACTCTCTCTGTTAGACTCTTCCTCACAATTTCACTGACTCACTCTCTGATACTCCATCTCCCACTTCCTCCCGTTTGACCTGTGCGAGATTCTTTCCTCACTCACATTTCGTCCAAGTCGGATGGTCTTTCTTCTCTCTCGTCTACGATTTCACAGAACTTATGTTCATCGATTGCAGAAGCCCACTGTAGTATTTTAGTCACCAATGCTAGCATTCTATATGTAGGTGGGCCACCTTCATCTCCTGGCAACCAATATGTTTAGACCCAATCCACCACTGTGTGTGTGTGTGTGTGTGTTTATATATATATATATTTAAATGTTAAACAAGGTTCAAAGAATAAAGTTTTACAATAGATTAGAAGCACTCCACAAGAATGGTTTTCTGGAGTTATTAATATTAATTCAAAATATTAACAAAAATAGACATTCGTTTGATCTAGTATATTTTATTATACATATTTCAGAGGTACTGACTTATATTCAACAGTACGTCCTCATCAGATAAAATAAGATCATGCATGACATACTCTGATTAAGCAGA
>OZ024762.1:13788124-13790624 GCA_964016885.1 Eledone cirrhosa
TGGAAATAGACGTACATGTAGCTGCGTGAAGGAAATAAGAAAAAAGTGTTGTATCTCTATTGTAGGTTAGGTTAACACCTACTAGAAGTAACAGAGGAAAAACAAGATAAAGTATATATATATATATATATATATGTGTGTATACATACATCATACATACATAGATAGATATGCTATATATACAGAGAGAGAGAGTGTGTATGTGTGTGTTTGTGTATACATACATCATACATACATAGACAGATATGCTATATATATATATAATGTGTGTGTGTAAAATTGCAGCTCTGAAATTGAATTCTTTTATATAAGGCACGATTGTAAACAGCACCCTGCTGTAGAGCGAACAAGTTGGAAGCCATGTTTAAGTGAAATAACCTTCACTATAGTCTTGTTGAAATGGAAAACAACAACAACAACATTAGGAACAACAGGAACAACAACAACATTAGATACAGGAACAACAACAGCAGCAATAGCAGCAACAGTAACAGCAGCAACAAAACAACAATATCAGCAACAATAACATCAGCAATAACAACAATAACAGCAACAACAACAATAACAACAATAACAATAACAGCAATAACAATAACAGCAATAACAACATTAATAACAATAACAACAATAACAACAGCAATAACAACAATAACAATAACAACAATAACGATAACAATAACAATAACAACAATAACCACAATAACAACATTAACTACAATAGCAACAACAATAACATTAACTACAATAGCAACAACAATAACAACAGCAATAACAATAACAACAACAATAACAACATTAACTACAATAGCAACAACGTTATGAAAACGTAAAAGCGAACAGCAATAATGCAAACAACAACAACAGTATAATCCCCATTAATCAATCAATATGAAAATCGATAATTCGATACATAGATGAACATTAAAAACGAATAAACAACATCAGTGTTTTTAAGTATGGGGTGGTGGTGGTGGTGGTAGTGTTAGTGAGTGATGGTGCTATTGGTGGTGGTGGTGGTGGTGTTATTGGTGGAGGTGTGTGGTGGTAGTGAGTGATGGTGCTATTGGTGGTGGTGGAGGTGTTATTGGTGGTGGTGGTGGTGGTGTGTGGTGGTAGTGAGTGATGGTGCTATTGGTGGTGGTGGTGTTATTGGTGGTGGTGGTGTGTGGTGGTAGTGAGTGATGGTGCTATTGGTGGTGGTGGAGGTGTTATTGGTGGAGGTGGTGGTGTGTGGTGGTAGTGAGTGATGGTGCTATTGGTGGTGGTGTGTGGTGGTAGTGAGTGATGGTGCTATTGGTGGTGGTGGAGGTGTTATTGGTGGTGGTGGTGGTGGTGGTGAGTGGTGGTGGTGGTGGTGGTGGTGTTATTGGTGGTGGTGTGTGGTGGTAGTGAGTGATGGTGCTATTGGTGGTGGTGGTGTTATTGGTGGTGTGTGGTGGTAGTGAGTGATGGTGCTATTGGTGGTGGTGGAGGTGTTATTGGTGGAGGTGGTGGTGTGTGGTGGTAGTGAGTGATGGTGCTCTTGGTGGTGGTGGTGTTATTGGTGGTGGTGGTGGTAGTGAGTGATGGTGCTATTGGTGGTGGTGGTGTGTGGTGGTAGTGAGTGATGGTGCTATTGGTGGTGGTGGAGGTGTTATTGGTGGAGGTGGTGGTGTGTGGTGGTAGTGAGTGATGGTGCTCTTGGTGGTGGTGGTGTTATTGGTGGTGGTGGTGGTGTGTGGTGGTAGTGAGTGATGGTGCTATTGGTGGTGGTGGTGTTATTGGTGGTGGTGTGTGGTGGTAGTGAGTGATGGTGCTATTGGTGGTGGTGGTGTTATTGGTGGTGGTGGTGGTGCGTGGTGGTAGTGAGTGATGGTGCTATTGGTGGTGGTGGTGTTATTGGTGGTGGTGTGTGGTGGTAGTGAGTGATGGTGCTATTGGTGGTGGTGGAGGTGTTATTGGTGGAGGTGGTGGTGTGTGGTGGTAGTGAGTGATGGTGCTCTTGGTGGTGGTGGTGTTATTGGTGGTGGTGGTGGTGTGTGGTGGTAGTGAGTGATGGTGCTATTGGTGGTGGTGGTGTTATTGGTGGTGGTGTGTGGTGGTAGTGAGTGATGGTGCTATTGGTGGTGGTGGTGTTATTGGTGGTGGTGGTGGTGCGTGGTGGTAGTGAGTGATGGTGCTATTGGTGGTGGTGGTGTTATTGGTGGTGGTGTGTGGTGGTAGTGAGTGATGGTGCTATTGGTGGTGGTGGAGGTGTTATTGGTGGAGGTGGTGGTGTGTGGTGGTAGTGAGTGATGGTGCTATTGGTGGTGGTGGTGTTATTGGTGGTGGTGGTGGTGTGTGGTGGTAGTGAGTAATGGTGCTATTGGTGGTAGTGGTAGTGAGTGATGGTGCTATTGGTGGTGGTGGTGGTGGTGCTATTGGTGGTGGTGTTATTGGTGGTGGTGTATTTAGTAGTGGTAGTGCTAGAGGTGGTGGTGGTGTTTGTGGTGGTGTTAGTGTTAGTGGTGGATGGGTTGGC
>OZ024762.1:13798124-13808124 GCA_964016885.1 Eledone cirrhosa
AGCATGGTGTCCGACCCTCTACCGATACTGCCAATCCGGCGCCCCTTGTTGAGATGAGAACTAATAATGAAAACCAGAATGGGGTAAATTACTCTAGAGACCCGTTCTATCACTAATCCCTTTTAGTCCTTTATTTCAGAACATAGGGACACAGTGTAGTTATTCTAAACTAGATTCTCACATCAACACCTTGACACAGACACGTGCACCATAACAGGAACCATCGGGTTTGGCCTTCATCCCAACCCGCGATAAATCGGGAGTTAGACGTGTGGGTCCATGACTGGAGTAAATAGTTTTTTTCAAGCAAATGCCGTTCATATTGCTAATCTAACTCCCATTTTGTCACCTTCTACGACATGCAGGGATATATTGTACCAGATTCGAATCTGTATATACACCAGCTCCTGAAGACATCGCCTGAGAAAGAATGAAAATAATAAAAACAAACCAAAAATGAAAATAAATTAGAAAGTTGCCTCTGTGTGGTCAAGAAGTTTTGCTAGAAATAGCAACTCGCTGAATGTAATAATTCTAATCACATCTAACAAAAACAACAATATTACGTAGCCAGAGGAAGTGGTTTATCATTTACACCAATTTCACAAAAGAAACAATAATTCTGAAGTTTGACCTTTTCACTCTCCTGCAACAACAACAACAACAACGATAATGATAATAATGACAAGAATAATAATAATAATAATAATAATAATAACGGTAGCAATAGCAACGTTAGCGATATCATCATCATCAACAACAGTAGCCACGACCACCTTGAACAACAACCTACTACTACTACTACTGCTGCTGCTGCTGCTGCTGCTACAGGAAACACCATCACCTACATTATTAGCCCTCGTCGCCGCCAACACCACCACAATAACCACTGCCATCACCTTCTACAAAAAAAAACAGCAACAACAACATTAGCCACCACCACCGCCGCCATCACCACCTACAACGATCACTACCACCAACACCACCGCCCACAGCAATAACCACCGCCACCTACAACGATAACTACTACCGCCAACACCACCACCTACAACTATCACTGCCACCACCACCACCACCACCTACAGCTACCTTTGCCACCATCACCCCTATAACAATAACCACCACCACCACCACCACACCAATAGCCACCACGACCGCCTACAACCACCACCAACTACCACTGCCACCACCACCACCACCTCCACACCAATAGCCACTACGACCGCCTACAACATTAGCCACCATCACCACCACCTACAACTACCACTGCCACCATCACCATCACCCCTATAACAACAATAACCACCAATAGCCACCATCACCACCTACAACAACAACAACAACAACAACAACAACAACGTCTCTGCAGCAAGAACAATAGCAGGCTGATTATTAGTTGTCACCTTGTGGTGTGAAGTGCTTCCAGCAGAGAAAGACTCGGCACTTGATTAACTATGTCAATTTAAAACCCGGTAGTCTTTTATTTTGGCACCTTAAGCTAACAACAGTAACAACAACAGTAACAACAACAGTAACAACAACAGTAACAACAACAGTAACAACAACAGTAACAACAACAGTAACAACAACAGTAACAACAACAGTAACAACAACAGTAACAACAACAGTAACAACAACAGTAACAACAACAGTAACAACAACAGTAACAACAGCAGTAACAACAGCAGTAACAACAACAGTAACAACAGTAACAACAGTAACAACAGCAGTAACAACAGTAACAACAACAGTAACAACAGTAACAACAACAGTAACAACAGCAGTAACAACAACAGTAACAGCAGTAACAACAGTAACAACAGTAGTAACAACAGTAACAACAGTAACAACAGTAACAACAACAGCAACAGTAACAACAACAGTAACAGCAGTAACAACAACAGTAACAGCAGTAACAACAACAGTAACAAGAACAGTAACAAGAACAGTAACAACAGCAACAACAGCAACAACAGCAGTAACAACAGTAACAACAACAGCAACAACAACAGTAACAACAGTAACAACAACAGTAACAACAGTAACAACAGTAACAACAACAGTAACAACAACAGTAACAACAGTAACAACAACAGTAACAACAACAGTAACAACAACAGTAACAACAGTAACAACAGCAGTAACAACAGCAGTAACAACAACAGTAACAACAACAGTAACAACAGCAGTAACAACAGTAACAACAGCAGTAACAACAGTAACAACAGTAACAACAACAGTAACAACAACAGCAACAGTAACAGCAACAGTAACAACAGCAACAACAGCAGTAACAACAACAGTAACAACAGTAACAACAGTAACAACAACAGTGGGAACCATAGCAGCACTAACTCTACTGTAACAACAACAACAACAACAACACTGGGAACAATAACATTGACTGCAGTAGCACTGGGAACAACATAACACTAAGGGCAACAGTAACAACAACAGTAACAACAACAGTAACAACAACACTGGGAACAATAACATTGACTGCAGTAGCACTGGGAACAACAGCAATACTGAGGGCTACAGTAATAACAATAGTAACAACAATAACAAGAGTAACATTGATAAGAGTAACAACGTTGAAAATCTTCAAATAAGAATGTAGTGGAGAGAGTGAAAGTGTGAGGGGTGGGTGAAAGTGGGGTGAGAGTGAAGAACAGAGGAAGAGAGGGGGTGAAGCAAGGTCGGGGAGAGAAACAGTGATAGAGAGGAGAGAGTAAGGTGTGAGAGAGAGGGGGATCAGGGAATGAGAAAGGATCAGTTAGAGAGAGAGATCAAGAAAGGTGAGAGAAAGAGCAAGTAAGAAGTAGGTGTAGAGATATAGAGAGGGAAGAGGGAGAGCTACAAGGAATAGAAAGAGTAATAGGAGAGAGAGAGATTGAGAGGAGAGAGACTAACAATAGAGAAAGGGAGAGTAAGTGAAAGAGAGGGAGAGAATAACAGTGGAGAGAGAAAGGGGGAAAGAGAGAGTAACAGACAGAGGGAGAGACAGAATGTGAAAGAAAGGAGAGGGAATAACCCTGTAGAGAGTGAAAGAGAGAATAAGTGGGGAGAGAGAGAATAAGTGTAGAGAGAGTAAGAGTGGAGAGAAAGAGAGAGTAAAGTGTAGAGGGAGTAAAAGAGAGTAAGAGTGTAGAGGGAGGGAGTGAAAGAGAGGAGTGAGATCAAAATTAGAGAAAATAAATTATTATTCATTATTATATTTATTTATTGTTTTTATTTTATTTTTCTAAATAATTATCTCTTTTATTTTAAATTATAATTATTGTGTCAGTGTGTGTGTGTGTAAGTCATTATATATACATGTGTATGTATGTAAGTCATTATATATACGTGTGTGTGTGTAAGTCATTATATATACATGTGTGTGTGTGAGAGTCTATATACATGTTTTGTAAATATATAATCATGTGTGTGCGTGTGGAAGCAAATTAGTGCAGAAGAGAGGTACATGTATGTGTGTGTGTATATATATATATATATATATAACTGTGTGTGTATGTCCTATTTATATATATATATATGTGTGTGTATGTCCTATTTATATATATATATACACACACACACATACTGTCTCCCTCAAAATATATACACACTTCAACAGCATTCTAATAAATGTGTATACATTTTTGGGGACACTCTGTATATGTGCATGTCCAATGTATATATATATATATATATATATATATATATATATATAAAATGAGTGTGTGTGTCTTCATGGCATATATATGTGTGTGTGTGTGTCCATATATATATATATATATATATATATATATATATATATATATATATGTGTGTATGGAAGACAGTAAATTATTGCTCACGACCTAATTTTTATATTTTTCCATTTTATCGTTTTCTTGAAATTCAAAGCAAACGTGATTTATTTAAAGCAAAATAAAATAAGACATTTGACTGGTTGGCTGGTCGGGTGTTGTAGGGCTGGTTCGTGTATGTAAGGGTGAAGCATGTGTGTATTATATCTGTGTGTGTGTGTGTGTGTGTCGGTCAGGATTGGGGGTGGACAACGTTGGTGTTTGTTTATATATATATATATATATAGTGTCCCAAAAAATGTATTCACACTTCAGCAGCATTTTGATAAATGTGTATTCATTTTGGGGTCTCTCTCTCTCTCTCTCTCTCTCTCTCTATGCAGAGTGTCCCAAAAATGTATACTCACTTCAACACCATTCTAATAAATGAGTATATATTTTTTGGGGACACTGTTTGTATGTATATATATATATGTGTGTGCGTGTGTGTCGATATTTATATATATATGCATGCAGGGTGTCCCAAAAAATGTATAAGCACTTCAAACAGCATTCTAATTAATGTGTGTATACATTTTTGGGGGACATCCTATATATCTAGACACATATTGAGACACTATGTGAATATGTGAGTGCGTGTGTTAGTGAGTGCGTGTGTTAGTGAGTGCGTGTGTTAGTGAGTGCGTACGTGTGTTAGTGAGTGCGTGCGTGTGTTAGTGCGTGCGTGTGTTAGTGAGTGCGTGCGTGTGTTAGTGAGTGAGTGCGTGTGTTAGTGAGTGAGTGCGTGTGTTAGTGAGTGCGTGTGTTAGTGAGTGAGTGAGTGCGTGTGTTAGTGAGTGAGTGCGTGTGTTAGTGAGTGAGTGCGTGTGTTAGTGAGTGAGTGCGTGTGTTAGTGAGTGAGTGCGTGTGTTAGTGAGTGAGTGCGTGTGTTAGTGAGTGAGTGCGTGTGTTAGTGAGTGAGTGCGTGTGTTAGTGAGTGAGTGCGTGTGTTAGTGAGTGAGTGCGTGTGTTAGTGAGTGCGTGTGTTAGTGTGCATATGTGTGAGTAGTTTTTCTTAAACATAAAAACAACCAGAATGACAACAACAGCAGAAATCGATATTTCATCATTAAAATTTTAACAAAGAACTATGCTATGTTCCCTATAGAAATGGATGAATGTCACAAACTCCCAAGACTCTGTGTTGTTCTGTTGGTTGTCAGAATGTGTTATAAATTTAGAATATGAGAAGAGAGTGAGGATAGACATTTGCGAGAGTAAAACAGACAAATATAGAGAGAATATATATATATATATATATATAGAAAAAGTATGACCCCGACGGCAGAGCTCAAGCCGTTTCGGCGGCTATTTCAGTCCAGAAATAACCGTCGAAACGGCTTAAGCTCTGCCGTCAGGGTCATACTTTTTCCTATTTCCCACTTTACTACCCTAAGTATTGAGTACTCTGGTGCGTTATGGTCCATTTGGTTCCTTACCACAACTTCTTTGTTATATATATATATATATATATATATATATATATATATATATATATATACGCACACTGTCCCCAAAATATGTATACACAATTTGATTACCTCTACAGACAATATTTATTAGAATGCTACATACATTTTGTTGGAATACCCTATACACTCACACTCTATACACTCACACACGTACACTCACACACGTACACTCACACACGTACACTCACACACGTACACTCACACACGTACACTCACACACGTACACACACACGTACACACGTACACACACACACACACACACACACACACACACACACACACACACACACACACACACTCTCTCCCCCTCTTTCTCTCTCTCTCTCTCTTTCTCTCTCTTTCTCTCTCTCACACACATAATTTGCAAAAGGCAAAGAGAAATAACAAAACAAACGACACAGTGTAATAGAGAAATATATTAGTTTTATGCTTGATATATTAGGAAGAGAGTCTTGACGTTTCAGACGCTTGTCCTTTATCAGAAGATAGAATGAAAAATTGAACAAGAAAGAGAAAGATTGAGGAAGCATCTCTAGGAAATCTGATATATATATATATTTGTATATATATATGTAATAGAGAAATGACTTCTACATGACTAGAACTGTTTCGTTACTATGAAATCATCAGCAATGGACATTTATTTCAAGCTGTTCATTGCATTGTTTCTAACCAGTGACTCTGTTGAAAAATAAACCTCATTTGGTCATTCCATGAGAGTATCTTGGTCAGCTTATGTCCTTTTCAGCCGACCCCCCCCCCCCACACACATACTATACAATACCATACACAGGTCTATACTATAGACCGATGCATACATTAGAGCGTCGGATTATAGACAGGGGGGAAGAGAGGAAAGGACAGTGAGAGAGAGACCGTGTGTGGAGAGAGAGAGAGAGAGAGAGAGAGAGAGAGAGAGAGAGAGAGAGAGAGAGAGAGAAATAGAGAGAGTGTGTGTGAGAGAGAGAGGGAGCATCTGTATAGAGAAAAAATAGAAAGTAACAGTGGTGGCAGTGGGGGTCTATATAGAAAGAAAGACAGTGATAGAGAGAAAACAGAAATATAGAGAGAATGGGTGGATGGGTTGGTAAGGTGGGTGAGGACGTAAGCTGCCATTGTTAATATTTCATCTTCTTTTTTATAATTAAAAGTTTTTTTTTTCAAGTTTTTAACAAAAGGTTTCAATTTTAAATGTATTTTCTTTGTCTCTTTTAATTGGAGACAAATACTGAATTAAATTACTGTTGTTGTGGTTGCTGTTGTTGTTGGTTTAGCCCTAGGTCAGTTCTCATCAAACAGACCTATGATCAAAGCTGTTTCATGCAATAACGATCTCGTCTTTTGTTTCCTGTTCAGACTTATGAGGGCAGGCTGAAAAGTTCATAGGTTGATTATGAAGGAGTGATACTAGAGCTGTGAAATCTTGTTTTCATTAAATTGTCGACTCTTATTTTAAATAACAGCATTGTTGCTTTCCCTGGAAGAAAACAGTGCAGTTATTATTAAGAGTTGAAATTAATGCATTCAAGATTTCACAGCCCTAGCATCAATCCTTCAGAGGCTGACCAAGATACTCTCATGGAATGACCAAATGAGGTTTATTTTTCAACATAGTCTCTCGAAAGGAACAAGAAACAATGGAGTTATTACTAAGAGTTGAAATTAATGCATTCAAGATTTCACAGTTATAGCATCACTCCTTCATAGTCTGCCAATGAATTTTTCAGCCTATTCTCGTATTTGTGTATGTGTATTGACTGAATAACTATGCCTCTTCACCTATCCAATCACCTAAAGAAAATTGACTTACAATAAAACAGAAAAGCTAAAAGTCGGGTTGTACCATCGAATTAAGCATATTTTAAGTATTATACAGAAATATCAATAAAAAAGAAACTTTAACAACAGAGAGAAAGCTAACCCCTAGCTTGTATGTGTGGACCCTTAAACTCTGAAGGATTTCCAGGGGCGCTGTAATGACAAACCGCGTTTCTTGGGCCTTTATAACCTTGTGGGTTCCATCTACTCTGCAGCTAACCCCTAGTTTAGTTGCAAATGAAAGAGGTTTAGTTAGAAATGGGGTCCTAGTATAGATTTGTATGTTTCATCTGACTTGATAGATTTTGGAAATAGATATACTACTACTACTACCACTAACACAACCACCACCACTACTACTACTACTACTACTACTATTACTACTACTATTACAACTACTACTACAACAACCACTACTATCACCACCTCCACTACAACCACTACCACTACTACTACTCCCACTACTTCCACTACTACTACCACTATTACTACTACCACTACTACCACTACTACTACTATCACTACTACTATTACTACTACTACTACTACTACTACTACTACCGTGACTGCTACCACTACTACCACTACTACTACTACTACTACTACTACTACTACCACTACTACCACTACTACTACTACTACTACTACTACTACTACTACTACTACCGTGACTGCTACTACGTAAAAGAAAGAAAATTTAAAACGAAAGGGGCGTTTAAGTATATTTATAAGGGTTGAAAGAAAAATAGGGAACGGGTTTTTGAGGGGTTGTTGTTTTTTCTTGGGGGGGGGGGGGTTCTAGAGGGGGACCGGGCACATGTCTGAATCACGTGGTGGAGGAGATACAGATAGTGGGAGGGAGAGAGAGTGTGAGATAATGAATGTCAGATAATCATTACACACACGACACACACTTATCTATATATATGTATATATATAAGTGTATATGTATGTGTATAAGTGTATATGTATGTGTATATGTATGTATATATGTATGTATATATGTATATGTATGTGTATGTATATGCATATATATGAATGTGTATATGTATGTTTATATGTATGTATATATGTGTATATGTGTATATATGTGTATATGTGTATATATGTGTATATGTATATATATGTGTATATATATATATATATATATGTGTATATGTATATATATGTGTATATGTATATATATGTGTATATGTATGTGTATATGTGTGTTTGTATGTATATGTATGAGTGTATATATATATATATGTGTATATATATGTGCATGTGTGTATATGTATGTGTGTGTATATGTATATGAATGAGTATGTATATATATATATATATATACATGTATATGTATGTTTTAATGTATATGTATATATGTATATATATGTATATGTGTGTATATATGTAAATGTGTGCATATATGTATGTATGTATATATGTGTATGTATATATGTATATATATATCTATATATCTATATGTGTATATATGTGTGTATATTTATGTGTGTATAATGTATATATATATGTGTGTGTGTATAAGTATACATATATATATATATATATATATGTATGAATAAGTATATATATATATATATATATATATATATATATATATACACATATATATATAATAAACGGGGCAGGTGCGAAAGCTTCAGGGGCCGAAGAAGAATTAACATTTCCTTTCTTCTAGAAGTGATTCAGGGACCCTAAATAATTTTTATAGCAATAAAGGGGAGGATTTAGGGGCTCAGTGATAATGTTTACAGATGATTATCTGATCGTGATGAAATCAATAGGAGTAGGACAGCCTGGACATATAGGGGAGAAAAAACGGGTTCAGGGACTGTAGTGATGACCCCGGGAGAGGGGGAATTTAGCACATGGAGAGGAAACGCCCCTTGTATATATCTGTGTGTGTATATATATATATGTGTGTATATACATATAGATGTGTGTGTGTGTATACATATATATATATATATATGTGTGTTTGTGTATCTGTATGTGTGTAAATATATATATGTGTATACATATATATGTGTGTATATATGTATGTGTGTGTGTGTATACATATATATATATGTGTTTGTGTATCTGTATGTGTGTAAATATATGTGTATACATATATATATGTGTGTGTATATATATATGTGTGTGTGTGTATACATATATATATATATATGTGTGTTTGTGTATCTGTATGTGTGTAAATATATATGTGTATACATATATATATGTGTGTGTATATATATGTGTGTGTGTGTATGTGTATATATATATATATATGTGTGTTTGTGTATCTGTATGTGTGTAAATATATATATGTGTATACATATATATATGTGTGTGTATATATATGTGTGTGTGTGTATGTGTATATATATATATATATGTGTGTTTGTGTATCTGTATGTGTGTAAATATATATGTGTATACATATATATATGTGTGTGTATATATATATGTGTGTGTGTGTATATATATGTATATATATATATATGTGTTTGTGTATCTGTATGTGTGTAAATATATATATGTGTATACATATATATATATGTGTGTGTATATATGTATGTGTGTGTACGTATGTGTCTGAGTGTATGTTATTATCTGTGTGTGTGTGATTATGCATGTATGTGTTTTTGTGCCTATGTATGTGTGTATCACGCTTTTCTTTCTTTCCTTTTTCTCTCGCTCTCTCGCTCTCTCTCTCTATCTATGTAATCTGTGTATGTGTGTGTATGAAATCTGTGTATATGTAATGTGTTTCTTTGAGTGTGTGTGTGTGAATGTAATGTTTGTGTGTGTATGTATATATTTATATATATATATATATATATAACCAAATGTTAAACAAGGTTCATTTATTATTCAATGAATATAGTT
>OZ024762.1:13813124-13815624 GCA_964016885.1 Eledone cirrhosa
AAATTGCGATTCCTTTATCAAGACCACAACCACTATCACCAACACCACCACTACCACCTACACCTATACCACCACGGACACCGCTAGCACCGACACCACCACTACCACCACCACCTACACCACTACCACCACCTACACCACTATCACCAACATCACACACTGCATCTATACCACCACTATCACCAACATCACACACTGCATCTATACCACCAGCACCACCATCACACTACACCTATACCACCACCATCACCACACTACACCTCTACCAACACCGACACCACTAGCACCACCACCACTACCACCACCTACACCACTATCACCAACATCACACACTGCATGTATACCACCACACTACACCTATACCACTACCACCACCACTACCACACTACACCACCACCTCTATCAACTACACCACCACCACCCCTAACAACTACACCACCACCACCTCTATAACCAACACCACCTTCACTATCGTCATCAGCAACTGTCTTTGCATATGTAAGCTCGCATATCTGACGAGATGTCGAAAAATATTTTACCCTGACGTGATCCATATCGAAACAAATGTAATAAACAAATATATGTTGTACACATACTGTAATACTGTCTTCAACACTTTCAAATCTCTCTTTCTCTCTCTCTCTCCTTCTCTCTTTCTCTCTCTCTTTCTCTCTCTCTTTCTCTCTCTCCTTCTCTCTTTCTCTCTCTCCTTCTCTCTCCTTCTCTCTTTCTCTCTCCTTCTCTCTTTCTCTCTCCTTCTCTCTTTCTCTCTCCTTCTCTCTTTCTCTCTCTTCTTCTTTCTCTCTCCTTCACCCTCTCTCTCTCTCTCTCTCTCTCTCTTCTCTCTCTTCTTCTCTCTCACTCTCTCTCTCTTCTTCTCTCTCACTCTCTCTCTCTTCTTCTCTCTCACTCTCTCTCTCTTCTTCTCTCTTTCTCTCTCTCTTCTCTCTTTCTCTCCTTCTCTTCTCTCTTTCTCTCCTTCTCTTCTCTCTTTCTCTCTCTCTCTTCTTCTGTCTCTCTCCTTCTCTCTTTCTCTCCCCTCTCTCCTTCTCTCTCTCCTCACTCTCTCCTCTCTGTCTCTCTCTCTATATAATGAGTGTGTGTGTGTGTGTGTATATATATATATATATATATGAGTGAGTGTGTGTGTGTGTCTCACTCTCTCTATTTATATATATATATTAATACCACACACATACCAATGTCACAATCAATTTTGCATTAATAACATTATCAAGCTATATATACTATAAACTTACACCCCCCCCCACCCAACCAAACACGCACGTGTGTATATAACGTGTCTGTTTGTATCTATATATATAGGTGTATAATGAGAGTGTATATACACATATATGTATATGCTTATTTCTATAAAATGAGGGTATATGTATATATGCAGCCGCAAATTATCACCTACACATGTATGTATATACATATATCTATATATATATATATATATATATACATCTATATATATGTGTAGTGTGTATACATATATATTTTTTATTAAAAAAAGGGTATATATATATATGTGTATGTGTATACGCACACATAGACTTATACACATATAAAGAGTGCGTGTTTATACATATTTTTATAAAAAAAAGTGAGTATATATATATATATATATATACATACACACAAATAATCACTCACAAACTCAGACACACACACACACACACACACATAATTATATACACACACACACACACACACTAGTACACACACACACACACACACACACACACACACACACACACACACACACACACACACACACACACACACACACACACACACACACACACACACACACACACACACACACACACACACACACACACACACACACACATACACACACACACACACACACACACACACACACACACATATATATATATATATATATATATACATATGTTTATTTATATTCAAAGTAAACAAATCGTTCAATATATTTTTTCCTCGCCGTTTCTTGCCAAAACGTCCATTTATCTATAAACAGATAAAGATTTTCTTTTCCTTGTCTTTCATTTTCTATTTTTCTCAGCTCAAATATTTCTTGTTTTCTGATAAACCTCACTAATTCTTTGATAATGTATTGTTTGTTTGTATTGTGTTGCTGTTGTTGATGTTTTTAATATTTTTTATTTTTTTTCTATATGTCTCTCTGTTATTTAATGATGAACATTTATACCAAATTAAACAACAAATGTTAGAAAATAACATTACAAATATATATATGTGTGTGGATGTATGTGTGGATGTATGTATGTGTGTGTGTGTGGGACCTTTGGTTGTAAAGCCAAGCCATATGTATGTGTATGTATATATATATATATATATATATATATGTGTGTGTGTTTATGTATAAAATTTTCGTTCGTGAACTGAAGCCATTATGTATATATGTATCAGGACGGTGGATTGGCAGTATCGGTAGAGGGTCGGACGCCATGCTTTCCAGCATAGTTACGTCCCTTTACGGTCCGAG
>OZ024762.1:13823124-13828042 GCA_964016885.1 Eledone cirrhosa
CCGGGAGAGATGACCCCTTAGCCTTTGTCAAGGCAGAATTCTAGGAGAAGGAAAACTCTGATATAACACCTGCAACCCTGATGGTATCCAATGATGTTGAATTGTTCTTCTTTTTGGTAAATATCATCTTGGTTAAGAGAGTGGGACTGGCTTTGTGCAGTGCCTTTGCTCACTATAAAAGTTTCACAGCACAGGCATTGCTTTATATCTGGAGATCTCTCTGCACTTGTCGTCACATGGTACCATGGGCCCAGCACTATGTGTCAATAATTGTCACAAGTGTAGTGTTTGTACCAGAGTTTTCAAGTCGCTGGTTGGACTAAAAAGTCACATTCGTTCAGCGCATTGGTAGGGGTTCTCCTACATGGATATAAAGTAGTGGCCGTACTCGAAAACGAGTTGGCAGCCACCATATATGTATGTATATACGTATATATATATATTTATGAATGTATATATGTATATGTATATGTATATATGTATATACGTATATATATATGTATGTATATACGTATATATATATATTTATGAATGTATATATGTATATGTATATATGTATATATGTATATGTATATGTATATATGTATATATGTATATGTATATGTATATATGTATATATATATATGTATGTATATATGTATATATATATATGTATGTATATATGTATGTATATATATATGTATGTATATATACACACAGTTCAAGAGTAACCAATCTTAAAGAAAGAGATGGAGAGTTAGATAGGAGAGGAGAGATTGGTGAATTAGTTAGAAGCCAAAGCGTAAAGGCATGTGCTCAATGTGCAATATGCAGTAGAAAGCAGCTAGGTGGCTGGGTTCATGCAGAGGTTAGGCGCGCAGAGCTGTAAATATTCATTAGTTAAGCAAAACAAGACCACAAACTTCACAAGGAAGACATTATTAAAAGATTGTCAACATATTTCAGTTTGATGTAAGGAATGTAGAGAATAATAATAATATAGCTTAACTAATGAATATATATATATATATATATATATATATATATATATATATATATATATATATATATATATATATTGAGAGAGAGAACAACACTTTTCGTACCTCTGTCTGTTGTCTTTGAACTGACACACACACACACACACATCTCTCTCTCTCTCTCTCTCTCTCTCTCTCTCTCTCTCTCTCTCTCTCTCTCTCTCTCTCTCTCTACAGTGAGTGTGTTCTGTTATTAATCCTATATTTTTGACCGTTGGTCAGTCAATGGCAACATTGAGGACCGAATAAATTAAATTACCTATATAAAAGACACAGAAGCGAAAACCAACCAAACAGTGAGTGTGTTCTGTTATTAATTCTGGCAATTTTACACAAATATGACCCTCCCCAAGTATAAATATATATATATATATATATATATATATATATATATATAAAGAATGGTGTTCCGTTTTGAAGAAATAAGACAAACTTCTTAGTAGGATCTGAAGAATACATCACCGAATGCAACAGAATTAGTCCTTTCAAAGTCACATCTCAATTAAATTAGATGGGAAGAAAAACTGAGGAATGAATCCCAGAGGTCTCCTGGTTAGAACTTATTCCTCACATCATAAAAACGGCTCAGGATCAGTGGATCGGTGAATGATTGGGATAATAATGATAGTGAAAGTGATGATGATGGTGGTGGTTTCTGATTACATTTATTGGCCACTAGGGGGCGAAAAGTTCTAGGGGACATTACAAAAACTTTTTAGATAGTGCATGGGTTTAAATGAAATCAAATGATGAGGAAACTGATATATATATATATATATATATATATATATATATATATGTGTGTGTGTGTGGTGTGTTTGTGTGTGTGTATATATATTCATAAATATGTGTGTTTGAGACAAATTGGTTAACTTTGCCTTTCATCCTTTCGAGCTCGATAAAGTACCAGTGAAGTACTAGGGTTGATTCTACCACCACTACTACTACTACTACTACTACTACTACACGAATAACAACTACAATAAGAAAAAAAACTACACTACACCAGACCACAGCACACCACACCACACCGCACCAGACCACACCACACCGCACCAGACCACACCACACCACACCACACCACACCACACCACACCACACCACACCACACCACACCACACCACACCACACCACACCACACCACACCACACCACACCACACCACACCACACCACACCACACCACACCACACTAGACCACACCACACCACACCACACAACACCACACAACACCACACCACACCACACCACACCACACCACACCACACCACACCACACCACACCACACCACACCACACCACACCACACCACACCACACTAGACCACACCACACCACACCACACAACACCACACAACACCACACCACACAACACCACACAACACCGCACCTGACCACACTACACCAGACCACAGCACGCCGCACCAGACCACACCACACCATACCACACAAAACCACACCAGACCACACCGCACCAGACCACACCACACCACACCACAGAACAGCACACCGCACTAGACCACACCACACCACACCGCACCGCACCGCACCACACCACACCACACCCCACCACATCACTTAACCATCGGTGATCTGTGATCACACACAATATAACCGGAAGCAGTTCACATACATGGTGAGAATGAAAGAAGTAAAAAATAAAAGAAAAAAAGACTAAACGTCCATCTTGATTTCCTCTGAGATGATATAACTTACATCTTTACAATCGGCCATTGCTATATTATTCAATATCTCACACTTTACTTTTATATTGGACATGTTTTTTTTTTTAGCTTGTTCAACTTTAGAGATACACTTTGTTCTACAGTGTCTGGCATATTTGATATTCTCATTAATTTATTATCATCGTTGTTATTATGGTTTAGTAGTGTCGGTAGAGCGTCAGACACCATGCTTTGCAACACAGAGTTATAGCCCTGTGCGTACTGTGTTCAAAATCCGCCGAGGTTAACTTTGCCTTTCATCCTTACGGGGTCGATAAAATAAAGTACCAGTAATGTACTGGGATAATTGCTAGCCTTGTGCCAAAAGTAGATACAATTATTATGATTATTTTCTTGGACTCTCACTCATTAATGTTATTTTGGCAGTATCAGTAGAGGGTCGGACATCATGCTTTCCAGCATAGTTACGTCCCTTTACGATCTGAGTTCAAATCCCGCCGAGGTTGACTTTGCCTTTCATCCTTACGGGGTCGATAAAATAAAGTACCAGTAATGCACTGGGTAATTGCTGGCCTTGTGTCAAAAGTAGAAACAGTTATTTAATTGGAAAGTTGGTTCAAATGAACAACAAGCTGCTACCTGCAGCCTCAGATATTCAGGACGTATCGGAAGGTTCTTGCTGTTTCCAGCAAGCATGCCTTTTGAAGTGTTGAAATCCTGCCGAGGTAAGCTTTGCCTTTTATCCTTACTGGGTGGATAAAGTAAAGTACCAGTAATGCACTAAGGTCGATAACAACTCCCCTTCCCCCCAAAAATATTCTTGGGCTTGTGTCTAAAGTAGAAACCATTGTTATCATAGTGCAGTGGGTTGTGTTGTCAGAATCGGAAGAGCGTCGGACAGCAAGCTTTTGTGGCATCTTTACGTTCTGGTTTTAAAAAAAAGCTGAGGTTAAATTTAACTTCCAATAATTAAGGGGTCGATAAAATAAAGTACCAGCAACACACTGGGGTCGATGCAATACGAATCCCCCCCCCCCCATAAAAAAAAACATAACAAAAAAACACAACAAAAGATTGGTAGAATTGTGCCAATATTTGATAGAAATTATTATCACCTTTGCAGTGGCCGATAAAAGAAAGTAGCAGTAATCATACTGGGATCGATGCAGTTTGAGACCTCACCCCCCCCCCCCGACGAAATATAAGAACTTTGGTAGAATTGTTAATATTAGATAGAATTCTAATCATCTTCGATCAGTTATATTGATATCGATGGAAGTTTATCATATTAGAGAAGTTGTGGCTTGAGAGAAGTATAAAAATAGGATTTAGTTTGACTGTAATTGGTGCATTTAGACACAAAGGAATATGGGTGTGTGTCTGTGTTTATATATATATATATATATATGTGTGTGTCTATATATATAATGTGTGTGTATTTATGTGTATGTGTGTCTATATGTATATATGTGTATATATATATGTATTTATATGTATATGTATGAGTATATAGGTATGCATATAAGTGATTATATACTCATGACTATATAAAGTGTGAGGTGCATGTATTTATATTATATCTATGTATATATATATATATATATATATATATATATATATACACACACACAAATATATACTGCTCACACACACACACACACACACACGTACGTACATACATACATACATACATACATACATACATACGCACACACGCACATACGCACACATGCACATACGCACACACGCACATACGCATATATATACACACACACACATACACACATACATACATACATACATACATACATACATACATACATACATACATACATACATACATACATACATAAAAACTGCCACCAAATTAAAGCACAACCGGCCTGATATTGTTGTTTGGGACCACACATTGAAAACGTGTTCTGTTGTGGAGATCAGATGCCCACTTGGTGTAAACGTTGTCAGAAAAATACAGGAGAAGGAGGACATCTACGGACCATTGATGGGGAGTTTATAAATCCAGTATCCAAGATACACCTTTAGCTTCATACCCATCATTATTGGTGCTACGGGTTATATACCAACCCGCTTGGACCAAAGTATGACTGAACTTGGATTTGCGGACAAAGAGCGCAGCTCCCTAATTCATGGTCTACAAATGGTTGCGATAGCTGGCACCTTCAACATTTGCAAAACATTCTTGCGATTCAAGGGATGA
>OZ024762.1:13843242-13845742 GCA_964016885.1 Eledone cirrhosa
ATGAGGGGGTACTGGAGGGTTCCTGTCTGTAAGAGTATCGCAAAAGGGTAGAGATCTTATCTTTACAGGGGAGGTAGGACCGCTGCACTAAGTGTGTGAATATGCATAGTTTCTTTCCAGGGACTATGTAGAAAAATGAACCTCATTTAGTCATTCCATGAGAGTATCTTGGTCAGCATATGAATGTTTTAGTCGACCCTCGTATATTTCATCTGCATCATACCGTCCCTCTGAAATACTCATCATCCCTGAAATTAATTCACTTTCAAAAAATGTCAATTCTTACCAAATCATAATTCACACGTGCTTTCACCTTCCCACCATTTTATTTTTTTTTTTTTTTTCTATACATTAGATAATTATATTTAGGTACACTTCGTGAATGAAAGGCTGGATGGTCACGTTTGGAAATAGCTTTGATTATCGGACTGTTCAATCAGAGCAAGCCTTGGGCTAAACAACAACAACCATAACAGCAACAGCAACAACACAGCCATAATTGAGAGGTAGTAGAAACAGGTGTGGAGCGAGGATTGGGTGAGATGGTCACAGCGCATTAACTGGAGTGGACTTTAATAAGGACAGACGTGGTAATGATGGTGGTGGTGGTGGTGGTGGTGGTGGGGAGAAAGAGGCGGGTGAGGAAGAATGGGGTCAATTAGTGCTACGAGGTCAGAGAGTGCTGGATACATGACAATACAAGGGGGTCATATGACTGTCACATGTTTTCTGGGGCTGTTATGATGCTGTGTTGTTGCCAATATTGGTACATAGTTCCTGGAAAGGAACGGATCTGAGATGGCGGAGAGGGGTTGCGGTATGTGGGGGAAGGGTTGGTAAATGGAGCGGGTGGTTGGGGTGGGGTGGTGGCGTGAGAATGGCCAGTGACTTTGGGGTTGGTGGGTGTAACGAAGGAAGACGAGAGGTGATGGGGACTGGGCAGAGTTGGGGTGATTGTACTGAAGTGGTGGTGGTGGTGGTGTCGATGATGGAGAGGTGGTGGTGGTGTCGATGATGGTGAGGTGGTGGCGATGGTGGTGGTGTCGATGATGGTGAGGTGGTGGCGGTGGTGGTGGTGGTCGTCGTGAGATCGTGATGATGGTGAGGTGGTGGCGGTGGTGGTGGTCGTCGTCGTGAGATCTTGATGATGGTGAGGTGGTGGTTGTGGTGGTGGTGGTGTTGATCGTGATGGCGGTGTGGTAGTTGTGGTTATGGTAGTGATGGTGGGATTTGGAGAGTGGTGTTGGTGTCAGCGATGATGGAAGTGGGAGAGGATGGTCATGAAATGGTGGTGATGGCGGTGTGATGTAGATAAAATGAGAGGGGTGGGGGTTGGGCTTGGCGGTGGTGGGGAAGGTTGGGGGTAATGGAAAGACGAATGAGTAGGGGTGTTGTCGGAAGTTCCTAGAGACGATGGACTGTGGTCAGAGGAATATAAATAAGTGGTGGTGGCGGGAGTGGTGTGTGTTGGGGTAGGGGTGGGGGTGTAAGAGGAATATAACGAAAAGATGAAGAAACAGCGAGGATGGTGGGAATCGTATAGCGTGGCGTGGTGTGGTGTGGTGTAGTGTGGTGTGCTATAGTATAGCATGGTGTGTTGTGGTGTAGTATAGTATGGTGTGGTGTGGTGTAGTATGGTATGGTGTGATGTAGTATAGTATGGTGCGGTGTCGTGTGATGTAGTATAGTATGGTGTGGTGTGGTGTGGTGTGGTGTAGTATGGTGTGGTGTAGTATAGTATGGTGTGGTGTGGTGTGGTGTAGTATGGTGTGGTGTGGTGTAGTGTAGTGTAGTGTAGTGTGGTGTGGTATAGTATGGTATGGTGTGATGTGGTATAGTATGGTATGGTGTGGCGTGGTGTAGTATAGTATGGTGTGGTGTCGTGTGATGTAGTATGGTGTGGTGTAGTATAGTATGGTATGCTGTGGTGTAGTGTTGTGTAGTATGGTGTGGTGTGGTAGAGTATGGTGTGGCGTGGTGTGGTGTAGTATGGTGTGGTCTGGTGTGGTGTAGTATGGTGTGGTGTGGTGTTGTGTGGTGTAGTGTGGGTCTCTAGGTTAGGTTGGGTGGTAAGGTGTTAAGAAGATGGTTGAAAAGTGGAGGGAGGAGGGAATGGTGGCAGAAGAGAGAATGTCCCCCGACATGAAGAGAGGAAACCACGTGTGGGGGAGGGAGGGGTGAGAAGGGGAGACAGGGGACAAGTTGGCCGGCTGGTGATTCTCTCTTAATGGACTCCGCCATTAACCATCATTATTCCATCTTCACTAACACCCCGCCGCCACCACCATCGATGCTCAGGCGACGATGACCATCCCAACCACCCCCACCGCCATCACCACCACCACCATATCATCATAACCACCACCAACACCACCGACACCACCACCACCACCACCAACACCACCGACACCACCACCACCACCACCATATCACCACCGCCACCACCAACAACACCATCACCGTAACTACCAACACCACCACCACCATATCACTATAACCA
>OZ024762.1:13878242-13880742 GCA_964016885.1 Eledone cirrhosa
ACGCAACACAGGAATCGAACCTATGACATTCTGATCGTAAGTCCAAGACCCTTACCATTAGGTCACGTGCTTCCAAATGAGCCTTCTGGTTTAAGACAGACTTTAGACTTTAGGATATTTCTATCTCATATGAAATACAAATATAGCCAACTATAATGTACAATATATTATACGGCAGTGGGATTGAACCCGGAACCAAATGATTGCGAAACACACTCCATAAACTATTTCTTCCCATTGCGTCATCCATTCGTGAATAACGTATTTAATAGTAGCAAACAATTATCATATATTATCATATGTCACATTAATCTGGACAGAGCGAGAAATGGGGAGATACATGACTTTTATATTCCCATTAAAGCTGTAGAAATTCTTTCAACTGTCTTTGTGCTGAATCGATGAAGAACCGGCTTGTCAGATGCTAGGCCAGTTAAAAGACAGTTTCGTGAAGAACTCTTTGACGAGATTACAATAGGGCAATTGAATATCTACTGTAAATCATGTTACTAAAATTAACAATTTCGCTTTCGACAGAAACTCAGTTACACAAATTTTGGTGAAGTAAATAATTTATTGTCAGTATTGGGGGGCGAAAAGGGTCCTTGAACGTCAACTAATCATGTCTCCGTCTATGACATAATATTGGCTGGGATCTAGAGATATATAGAAGGCAATCCAAAAATAGTTTGCTTCTTTATTTAGAAGATATTTGTGCGTTAGGAAGTGCGATATTCTCATAGAACCTACCCGCACAAACAAAAAAATTGCAATCCTACCGACAGCTGATGTGTGAGAAATTTTGATTTGTTCGTTGAACCCCAAGTTCCCAGTGTTCTGCTTAATGTCCCCCCCCCCCCCTCTATATATATATAACTGACAACTGGCCCTATTGATCGCCTTCGAGTCAAAAACAATTTTCTCTGTTTTGTTCTTTGGTTTTTTTATCTGATTTCTCTCCTGATAGCCTCTTGGATTGTGTTTGCCATTATTTCTTTATTATATAACTATTATGCAATATACATCTGATGATGTCACCCATATATTACGTAACCTGGCCACTGAAATGTCGGACCTCTGTAATAGTAACTCCGTGTTACACACTTTGGATATATATATATATATATATAGTGTATATATCCTTATATATATATATATATATATATATATATATATTTATTTGGGTTTGTTGGTTCACCACTACATAGAACCGGTCATTCTGTGTGGTCAACCTTTCAAGGATTTACACCAGTAAGCCTCCTGTTATTTTATAATATATGTATATATATATCCTTATTTATATATATATATCCTTATATATATATATAAGTTAAAAACAAAAGACAAAAACAATAACGAAGAGTGCAGTACAAACAGTGTTGGTATTAGGTTCACGCTTGAGAAGAGGGTGGTGGGGGACGACGTTTCGGGCAAAAGCCCTTCATCAGGAGAAAGATGGGGAGGAAAAGTGTTCCGAGGGTGTGAGGGGGAGTGGTGGAAAGACATTAAAAAGGGGGACAAAATTAAAAGGAAAGGAAAAAATGATATAATATATATATATATTAAAATATAAGTATTAATAAAATAGATGTTCTTTTGATCAATTACATTTTAATATACATATTTCGGATGTACAACAGTACATCCTCATCAGACAAAATATAATGATACATGACATACCCTGAGATGTTATATGGTTAAGATTTAATCAAGGTAGTATATATATATATATATATATAATGTATAAAAATCAATACAATATAATTACCTCATTACCAGAGGTTTCCCGAATGAGGCGAATACGAAATAAACGACTTCATTCGTTCGTCAGACGAGGCAATATAAAACATGGGCAAATACTTAGAAAAACACATCAAGAAAATCAAAAAAAGATATAGATAAATGAAATAGAAATTGAAATATATAAAAACATAGAGCACTCTTCATTTCTATGACCTTTTCTGTTTCCAACGGAAATTTCAATACATATATATATATATATATAGCGTCTGTGCTGTTGTTTATGAGTCAACTATGTATTTCGTGTGTAAACTGTATGGTCGGTAATTAAAAAAAGAATCTATGGTATTTTCTAAAGTAAATATTGAATTATTAAATCCGTTGTTCACTGATTTGTCTTCAAACATGAAATATGTTTAGAATACTGAAATATTTTTTTCTGATCGATAATTTTGAAAGTAGACTAAGGTAACTATCCGGATCGATATACAAACTAATCATAAATAACACACTGTCCTTTCACTTCTGTTTCCCTGGGAAGGGGTTCTCATACTTTAATAATTAATTGATTTTTTGGAGGGTTTTATATTTTATATCGAATTTAGTTATTTTAATTTTTTTTTAACTTTTAATTTTTTAAAAAATATTTACGTTAATGTTTTAATATAAACAAATTTCTTCTTCTTCTTCTTCTTCTTCTTCTTCTTCTTCTTCTTCTTCTTCTTCTTCTTCTTCTTCTTCTTCTTCTTCTTCTTCTTCT
>OZ024762.1:13890742-13893242 GCA_964016885.1 Eledone cirrhosa
CCGATTTGTGTGGCAAGCGCTCCATGGACCAGAAAAGAGCAGAGCAATAAACATATGTTATAAAGGCCATACAAACTGAGACGGCGGTTAAGAAGCTATCAACCACCTAAGCCAAAAAAAACGAAGCAAGCTATACATACGGGTCAAACAAAATATGAAAGAGATAGATAGATAGATAGATAGATAGATATAGAGAGAGTGAGTGTGTGTGTGTGTGTGTGCGCGCGTGTGCGTGTGCGTGTGTGTGAGCAGTAGAACATGATATATTGTTCCTTACAGAACCCAGTGGGTCAGTTGAACAGATTTGAAAGCCTTGTCCGGTCATCTCACTCGGACCAATGTCATTTCTGTTTCGTCCCGCCCTACACACACACACAAACATTCTCCACAACTCTCCACATTTTTCTAATTCCCAGTCCCCTACACCACTCCCCCCTCTCCAGACCACAACCAACCCTCACTACTCCAGCCCGCCCCTCCCACAACACTCTCTTTGTGTACCATTTCCCGAGGGAAGGTCAGGGAAGGAACCCCAGCGATGTGACTATAATTGATTGAGATAACGGTTTTAGACACTTGTACACCTTCTGTTTGGTCTTCGATCTGTGATGGTGGCGTTGGTGGTGGGAGTGGGGCGTTTGATAATGGTGTTGTTATGGTTGTGGTTGTAGTGGTGGTGGCTGGTTGTGGTGGTGATGGTAGAGGTAGTGGTGGTGGTGGTTGTGGTGGTGGTACTGGTGGTAGTTGTTTGTGGTGGTGTTAATGGTGGTGATGGTGGAGGTAGTGGTGGTGGTACTGGCGGTAGTTGTTTGTGGTGGTGATGGTGGAGTAGTGGTGGTGGTGGTTGTAGTGGAGGTGGCTGGTTGTGGTGATGGTGGAGGTAGTGGTGGTGGTGGTTGTGGTGGTGGTACTGGTGGTAGTTGTTTGTGGTGGTGTTAGTGGTGGTGATGGTGGTGGTGGTGGGGTGTGGTGGTGGTAGTAGTGGTGCTGGTGGTTATGGTGTGGTTGTGGTAGTGATGATGGTGGTTGTGTTGGTGGTAGTAGTGGTGCTGGTGGTTATGGTGTGGCTGTGGTAGTGGTGCTGGAGGTAGTGGTGGTGGTAGCAGTGGTTCTTGTGGTTATGGTGTTGCTGTGGTATTGATGGTAAAGGTAGTGATGGTGGTAGCAGTGGTAATGGTGTGGCTGTGTTAGTGGTGGTGGTCGTGGTGGTGGTAGCAGTGGTGCTGGTGGTTATGGTGTGGTTGTGGTAGTGATGGTGGTGGTTGTGTTGGTGGTAGTAGTGGTGCTGGTGGTTATGGTGTGGCTGTGGTAGTGGTGCTGGTAGTAGTGGTGCTGGTGGTTATGGTGTTGCTGTGGTTTTGATGGTAAAGGTAGTGATGGTGGTAGCAGTGGTAATGGTGTGGCTGTGTTAGTGGTGGTGGTCGTGGTGGTGGTAGCAGTGGTGGTTATGGTGTGGCTGTGGTAGTGGTGCTGGAGGTAGTGGTGGTGGTAGTAGTGGTGCTGGTGGTTATGGTGTGGTTGTGGTAGTGATGGTAGAGGTAGTGGTGGGGTCGATATAGTCGGTAGGGATGGTCGTGGTGGAGATGGTGATGGAAGTGGTGTTGTTTGTGATGCTGATGGTCATGATTGTAATAGTGGTGAGTCAGGACTGTCTCAGGAGTAGTGGAGGTGGTGTTAATTGTGTTGACAGTATTGGTTGTCCTGGTAATGGTAGTGGTGGTGGTGGTAGTGGTGGTAATGGTGGTTAGTTGTAGTGGTTGTTCTGGTGGTGGTAATGATGGTAGTAGCGGTGCTGGTGTCGTTATAGAATGTGGTGACAATGTTGCTGTTATTATTTTCGTTGGACGGTGGACTGGCAGTATCGGTAGAGCGTCGGACGCAATACTTTTCAGCATGGAGTTACGGCCCTTTACGGTCTGAGTTCAAATTCCGCCGTCGATAAAATAAAATACTAGTGATGTACTGCGGTAATTGCTGGCCTTGTGCCAAATGTAGAAACAATTATATTATTACGGAAGGTGAATTGGCAGCATGGAGTTACGGCCCGTTACGGTCTGAGTTACAATTCCGCCGTCGATAATAATAAAGTACCAGTAATGTACTGCGGTAATTGCTGGTCTTGTGCCAAATGTAGAAACAATTATGTTCGTACTACGCGATAAAGGTGTTGCTTGCAATAGTAGTTGTGGTGATGATGATGATGATGATGATGGGGGTGGTGGTGGTTGTTTTCCTGGCATTCGTGGTTGTGATTGTTGTAGTGGTGGAGGTTGTAGTGGTGGAGGTTGTAGTGGTGGAGGTGAATGTGGCAATGGATTCCAGCATGTCGAGTAACTATGTCCATACAAGTTAGCTTGTTGTATACCAATACCGAGAAAGTAACTATATAATCGGGCTATGTTTGGTAATCGAAATACATCTCACTCGGTTACATATATTAGATATACATACATTAGCATCTTTAAATTAAGAGTTAATTTGCTGTTTCCAGTTGAGCGTC
>OZ024762.1:13895742-13898242 GCA_964016885.1 Eledone cirrhosa
AGAGAAAGAGAGAGAGAGAGAGAGAGGAGACAGATAAACATATGGATAGATAGATAGACAGACAAATAGAGAGAGAAAGACAAACAGATAGATAGATAGGAAGAGTGAGTGAGAATGGTGCAGGGAGCAAGGATCAGAAATGAGTTGTGTCGATCTGAGAGGGGGAGGAGGAGGAGGAGAAGAAAAAAGAGGGGGAGCAGGGGGGGGGGTAGGAGTGGAAGAAGATGGGAAAATGTTGACCATTGACTGTGAAGACCAGCAGAAACCTGAAGTAATAAGTGTAATGGAGTCTACTTTGTTTAGAAACAAGAGCATAGTGTTGATGAAACGGGCAGCGGATAACAGTCACTTATATCGATCGTTAGCACTCAGTATTTTACTGGTACTTTAGTTTATCGACCACCAAATTATGAAAGGTAAATTGGTATTGGTGGTGGTGGTGATGATGCTGTTGGTAGAGTAGGTGTTGGTGGTGGTGGTGGTGATATAATTGGTAGGGTTGATCTTGTTGGTGTTATGGTTGTTGTTGTTGTTGTTGTTAGTGGTGGTGGTGGTGGTGGTGATGGTAGTGGTAGTGTTGTTGGTAGTATTGTAGTTGTTGGTGATGATGGTGATGCTGTCCATTGAGACGTTCCTCGTGGTGGCGTGGGGGGGTGTTGATGGTGATGGCGGCGGCGTTGGTCATGGTGGTGTTGTCGATGGTGGTGTTGGTGTTGGTGGTGTTGGTGGTGTCGGTGATTGTGCTATTGGTATTGGTGATGCTACCGATGGTGATGATGATGATGATGATGATGGCGGTGGTGGTGCACATTCAAGTGGTATATAGTGAGTGTCCAGAAGCAATTTGACCAATGTAAATTATTGTACTGGTCATTGATGGTGTGGCTATTGAATGAAGGAATGTTAAGTAGAGGTGGTGGTGGTGGTGGTGGTCTTTGACCGGAGGTGTGTTAAGTAGTGAAGGTGGTGGTGGTGGTGGTGGTGGGTGTTGATTGCGGTGTGGGTGTTTATCTTTTTATATTTATATACAATGTGTTCCACAAAAATGTATACACACTTCGAGAGCATTCTTATAAATATTGGCTGTACAGGTAATAGAAGTATGTATACGTTTTTGGGGACACCCTGTATATATATATATATATATATATATATATATATATATACAGGGTGTCTCCCAAAAATGTATACACATTTTGATTACCTATACAGCCAATATTTTTTACGTATATATATGTGTGCATACGTACATATATATATGTGTGCATGTATGTATATATATATATATATATATATATATATACTACTGTACGTCTGTAAACATATATGTATGTGCGTATACATACTTATATTCAATATTTATTATATATATATATATATACAGGGTGTTTCACAAAACTGTATACACACTTCAACAGTATTCTAATAAATATTGCTTGTACAGGTAATTAAAGTATGCATACATTTTTTATGGGACGCCCTGTATATATAATTTAATGGCCTGGTGCTACCATGGTTTACATAATCAGTTTAAACCGATGTTAGTGGTGGTGGCGGTGGCGGCGGTGGTGGTGGTGGTGGCGGTGGTGGCGGTGGTGGTGGTTGTGGTGGTCAGTCTGTGGCCGGAGAAATTTTCGGGAGTTGGTCTGGGAATAATAATATTTTGGTATTGAATTGGGTGACCGCGAGGCTGTATGAAAGATCGGAAGTATTTGGTCAGAACTAGAATAGGGGTCAGTGGTAAGGTTATACTGTGTAGTGGCCGAAGTGGGGTGGCGTTCATGCCTGTAATATGTAGGGGGGGGGGGGGGTAGATTAGTGGTGTGAGTGAGTGGGGGATCTGTGGTGAGGGTAAATGTTGGACATTGCTTAAAGGTGGTTAGTATATGGCCAAAGAAGAATAGAGACGGCGGAGGTGGCGGTGTAGTGTCTGTAATACGGAGGTGTAGATTAGTAATGGTGTAGAGTAGGGGTCTGTGGTGGGACTAAGGGCTGGACATTGCTGAAAGGTGGTGGTCAATATATGGCCGAAGAGGTATAGAGACGAAGCGTGGTGGCGTGGGTGTCTGTAACGTGGAGGTTTAGATTAGTGGTGGGAGGGGGAGTCTGCAGTGGTGGTAAGTGGTGGTCAATATATGGCCGAAGAAATATAGAGACGAAGAGGAGTGGCGTGGGTGTCTGTAACGTGGAGGTTTAGATTAGTGGTGGGAGGGGAAGTCTGCAGTGGTGGTAAGTGGTGGTCTGCATTGCTGAAAGGTGGTGGTCAATATATGGCCGAAGAAATATAGAGACGAAGGGGGAGGGTAATGTCTGTAATGCGTAGGTGTAGATAAATGGGAGTGGGGTGGGTTCTGTGGTGGTAAATGCCGGACATTGCTGTAAGGTGGTCAGTGTATGGCCGAAGAAGTACAGAAATTATGGTGATAGAAGAAGCAAAGTGTAGTTGGAATTTTGAAGAATGGTGTGGACTGGACAGTAAGTGGATGACCAGCACAACATT
>OZ024762.1:13915742-13930742 GCA_964016885.1 Eledone cirrhosa
TGTCTGTATATATGTGAATGTGTGTGTGTATGTATGCGCATGATTCTGTATATATATATGGAAATGAATTTTTGTATGTGTTTGTGTATGTGCTTGATTTTCTATATATGTATGTACATGAGTGTGTTTTCATGACAGTACGTGTATGTGCGTGATTGTGTATAAATATACGTATGTGAATATACGTATGTGTATACGTACGTATGTATGTATGTATGTATCGATGTGTGTATGTGTGTGGGAATTATACATTTATGACTTCACCCAGTCACCGCCTCTGTATGCATAATCTAACATGTAACCAGTATATGATTAAGTGAGTGTATATATTTGCGTATACATATACACACATACGTATGTATATGTATATATATTGAATATATGGCAGTTATGCCATTACATAAATCTATTTGATGACAGTTACATAGTCAGAAGTTTAAAGAGGACGGATTTTAGATGACACAGCTTAAAAGATAAAATCTCTGTATGTGTGTATATATATATATGTATATGTATATGTATGTATATATGTATATGTATATGTATATATATATATATATATATATATGCATGTTTGTATATGCACATATATGTGTTTGTGTATATACGTATATATGTATGTATATATATATATGTGTGTGTGTATAAGTGTATATGTATATATATATGTATGTATGTATATGTATGTATGTATGTATGTATATATATGTATACATGTATATATATGTATTTACATATACATATATATACATATATATATATGTACATATGTATATATATATATATGTATATGTTCATATGTATATATATATGTATATATATACATATATATACATATATATGTATATATGTATATATATAATATATATGTATATATATATATTCTTCCTTGTGATATATATATAAATATATATATATATATATATATATAAATATATATATATATATATATAAATAAATATATATATATATATAAATATATATATATATATATATATATAAATATATATATATATATATATAAATAAATATATATATATATATAAATAAATATATATATATATATATATATATATATAAATAAATATATATATATATATAAATAAATATATATATACTAACAACAAAACATGAGAATGAAGGGATTTAAACTAGCCAGAATATATAGGGAGTTTGTTAGCAAGTTGTTAAGGGGTTGGATTAGGGGTGTTTTAGTGGAGGGGGTTAGGGCAGGGATATAAGGCTTGGTTTAGGGGGCTGCGTGGTATGTGTAGTGTATAGAGGGTTTATTTTAGCTGGTTGTTTTGGGGGTTGTTTGTGGTGTATTTTAGGGCAGAGATATAAGGATGTTTTTATGGGTGGTTTAGGGCAAGGGGATAAGGATTGGTTTAGTGGGGCCGAGTGGTATGTATAGTGTATACAGGATATCTGTTAGCTGGTTGTTGAGAGGGTGGATTGGGGTGTTTTAGGGGGCTGCGTGGTATGTATAGTGTGTACAGGGTTTCTATGAGCTGGTTGTTTAGGGGGTGGATTGGGGTGTTTTAGGGGGTTGGGTGGTATGTATAGTGTATACAGGATATCTGTTAGCTGGTTGCTTAGGGGGTGGATTAGGGTGTTTTAGGGGGCTGCGTGGTATGTATAGTGTATACAGGATATTTGTTAGCTGGTTGTTTAGGGGGTGGATTGGGGTGTTTTAGGGGGCTGCGTGGTATGTATAGTGTATACAGGATATTTGTTAGCTGGTTGTTTAGGGGGTGGATTGGGGTGTTTTAGGGGGCTGCGTGGTATGTATAGTGTATACAGGATATTTGTTAGCTGGTTGTTTAGGGGGTGGATTGGGGTGTTTTAGGGGGCTGCGTGGTATGTATAGTGTATACAGGTTATCTGTTAGCTGATTGTTTAGGGGGTAGATTGGGGTGTTTTAGGGGCTGCGTGGTATGTATAGTGTATACAGGTTATCTGTTAGCTGATTGTTTAGGGGGTGGATTGGGGTGTTTTAGGGGGCTGCGTGGTATGTATAGTGTATACAGGATATTTGTTAGCTGGTTGTTTAGGGGGTGGATTGGGGTGTTTTAGGGGGCTGCGTGGTATGTATAGTGTATACAGGTTATCTGTTAGCTGATTGTTTAGGGGGTGGATTGGGGTGTTTTAGGGGGTTGCGTGGTATGTATAGTGTATACAGGTTATCTGTTAGCTGATTGTTTAGGGGGTAGATTGGGGTGTTTTAGGGGCTGCGTGGTATGTATAGTGTATACAGGTTATCTGTTAGCTGATTGTTTAGGGGGTGGATTGGGGTGTTTTAGGGGCTGCGTGGTATGTATAGTGCATACAGGCTTTCTCTGAGCTGGTTGTTTAGGGATGGTTTAGGGGTGATTTATGGCAGGGGTGATTTAGGGAGTAGCGCGACTTGTGTAGTGCATGCAGGGATTCTGTTAGCTGGTTTTAAAGGGGGTGGTTTAGCGGAGATTTATGGGAAAGGGTTAGGTGTGGTTTAGGGCGCCGCGTGGTATGTGGATGTATGGGCGAGGGGTTAGGGGCCGCGTGGTATGTATAGACAATACAGGGATTCTGTTAGATGATTTTAAAGAGGGTGGTTAGGGGATGGCTTAGATGGTAATTTAAAGGGCCACATAGAATGTGTAGGGTATGTAGGCATTCTGTTCCCTCGTTGGAGGGGATTTGGGGGTGTGAGAGGGGGCCAGTTAGGGTATGGATGGGAGGTTGTTTTAAAGGTCCGCGTTAGTATGCGTAGTGCATACATGGATTCTTTTAACTGGTTTTTAAGGGGATGGTTTAGAGGCTGCGTGGTTTGTGTAGAATATTTAGGGATTCTGTCAGCTAGTTTTAGGGAGGGGGGGTATGGGTCACGTGGTATGTGCTGGGTGTGTAGGTTGGTAAGGATGTAGGGGGTTTGTGAACCGGTTGTTTTGGTGCACTAGATGTAAGGGCATAGGGATAGCTTAGAATCTGGTTAGTTGAGGGGTTAGGGTGGTGGATTATGATGATGATGGTGGTGGTGGTGGTGGTGGGGGGAGTGTTTAGTGTTTGTAAGGGCTGGGTGGGGTGGTTTGGTTGTAGCAAGGATGCACCAGGCATTTCAGGGATTTCGCTTCTAGTTTCGGGTTTGTAAAATAACGATGATAATAATAATAAAAATAATATCAATTAAAATAGAAAATATATGGTGGTGGTTCGTTCGGGATGTGAGATGGGTGGGTGGTGAGGGTGGTGTGGGTGGTGATAGTGGCGTGGGTGGTAGTGGTGGTGGGTGTGGTGTGGGTGGTAGGGGTGGTAAAGGTTCAATACTGGAAGTGGTAGAGAGGACAGAAGCTGTGTTGATAGTAGTGGTGGTGGTGGTGTTGACGGTATGTGTTTGTATGAACGTATGTGTGTGTGTGTGTGTGTGTTTGTTTGTGTGTGTGTCAGAGAGGGACACACACACAAACAGAGAGACATATAGATATATAAAAATATAAATAGAGAAAAAGACAGAGATAGAGATATAAGAAGAGAGAGAGAGAGAGAGATAAAGACAGATTTATATATATACATATTTTATATATATATATATATATATATATATATATATACAGAGAGAGAGAGAGAGAGAGAGAGAGAGAGAGGCAGTTAAGGGTGGCTTAGATAAATATGCAGAAGATTTTGATTGCTAAAAATCCAAAGGACGGAATGGAACTTTTAGAAGAAAAATCCCACCAAAAAATTAACAAAAACAATAATAAAAAGAAAAAAATAAGGAGTTAGGAGAAAGAGGGAATCAGTGTCAGGGAGCGGGGTAGAGATGTGGCTGGGTGGATTGGGGTATAGATAATATGGTAGGGTGGTGGGGCGCTGGCTAGGGGCGCGTGGAGCGTAGGAGAGGGGACGGCAGTTGTGTAATGCAAGAGATTCCACGGCTAAGAGACCGACATTTCACATGTGAAAGGTCCTGAAAAGGAGAGCGTCGCCATTTTTTGTATATCCATGGAATAAGTTGAGGAGGGGGAGGGATGGAAGGATAGGGCGGTGTGGGAGAAGGAGGTGGAGGAGAGGGGGGAGAGGAGGGATGAATAGAAGGGGTTGGTGGTGTAGGAGGTGATGCTGAAGGGTTACCTCACCCTTTGTGTCCCCTACCCGTTAAAACAATCGTGTCAGCAGGCATTCATGCACACACACACACACACACACACACACACACACACACACACACACACACACACACACACACACACACACACACACACACACACACACACACAGGCACACACACACAGGCACACAGGCACACACACACACACATAAACACACACACGCACACACACAGATACACACAGGCACACACAGACAGATACTCACACACACAGACAGACAGACACACAGAAACACACACACCGACACAAGTATACATAAACATACAGACACACACAGATATGAGTATACACATACATACATACATACATACATACATACATACATACATACATACATACGCACACACATACACACAGACTGATGGACACATACAAGTACAGACAGACATAGTCACATACACAGACACACACAAAGAAACAAACATATACACATTCACCCACACATACACAGACATACACAACAGTCACACAAACATACTCACATACGCACACAGTCACAGTCACAAACATATACCTACATAGACATACACACACATACACACAAACATATACCTACATACACATACACACACATACACACAAACATATACCTACATACACATACACACACATACACACAAACATATACCTACATACACATACACACAAACATATACACAGACTCACACACTTCACATTACCAGCAGGGTATACGGCGGTGTAGGGGTTTTATCTGCAAATATCTTTGACAACATAAAATAGATTTCTCTTCATAAGCTATTTATTTATATGGCTTGTTTTAAAGGGTTTTTTGTTTTCACTTTGTAATATATTGTTCTTGTTATTATTATTAATAATAATAATAACTGTTTCTACTTTTGGCACAAGGCCAGCAATTACCCCAGTACATTACTGGTACTTTATTTTATCGACCCCGTAAGGATGAAAGGCAAAGTTAACCTCGGTGGGATTTGAACTCAGAATGGCAAGGACCGTAACTCTATGCGTCAAAGTATGTCGTCCAACCCTCTACTGATACTGCCAATAATAATAGTGATTTCATTTATTAGCCACAAGGGCCGACATGTAGGGGACAATACAAAGACAGGGACAGTGGGGGGTTTACACTAAAGTCGATTACAAGTGCATAATGGCAAGACTAATTTAACAATGAAGATATAAAAAATATAAAATAAACAATGCATAAATATAACAAAATGAATTCCCCGATAGGGGGTGGACGACCCTGAGGTGACTCGGGTACCCCACCAATCCTGAACCACCCTGCGCTTCTAGGGCACCCAGGGAAAGCAACCCTCTCCTCAAGTTAGATAGCCTATATTCTCGCCACATTCATCCACCTTTTAGCAAATGTACTGGGGGAGGGGGAAGCACGTGTCTCTCCACCCCCATCTTCCTTTCCAGGTGAAACTTGAAGAAGTTGATGAGGGATTGGCCGAAGAGAAAAGTGTCTGTCTTCAGTCCTTTTAATCTGGTCCACCATATAACCTCTTTCGCAACGGCCACCAGACAGAGGAAAGTTTCCTGCTCTTCCTGACCTAAGGAAGGCGGCGGGTCGATCTTCACTATGGACTCGGCCAATAATAATAATAATAATAATAATAATAATAGTACTAATGGGAACTGCCCATATACTAAGGAAGATTCTGTCAACATAAGTACATCCCAGATGCATGTTTGTGTATGTATGTTCTTTCTTGAACATGGCGGACCTTGTTGTCTCTTGAGGTCACTGGTTGTGACTTGGTGATAACTTGTATGAATATAAAGCAAGATAAATGCAACTATAATAATAATAATTGTTTCTACGTTAGGCACAAGGTCAGCAAATATCAGTGTATTACTGGTACTTTATTTTATCGACCCCGTAAGGATGAAAAGCAAAGTTAACCTCGGCGGGATTTCAACTGAGACCGTAAAGGGACGTAACTATGCTGGAAAAGCATGGCGTCCGACTTTCTACCGATATTGTCAATCTACCAACTAACCAATAATAATAATTGTTTCTACTTTTGGCACAAGGCCAGCAATTTGGGGGGAGGGGGAAGTCTATTAAATCGACCCAGTACATTACTGGTACTTTATTTTTAAGTTAACCTTGGTGGGATTTGAACTCAGAACGTAAAGGCTCGTAGCTCCATGGCGTCCAACCTCATAACGATAGTGTCAATCCACCGCCCCCCCCCCCCCAATAATAATAAGAACAAGAATAATTGTTTCTACTATAGGCACAAGACCAGTAATTATGTATGCATACATTTATATATATATATATATATATATATTTATATATGTAAATGTATGCATATATTTACATATATATATATATATATATATATGTATATATATATATGTATATATATATATATATATATATTTATATATGTAAATGTATGCATACATTTACATATATATATATATATCATATATATATATATATATATATATATATATATATATATAGGAACGAGTAGGACCCCGACGGCTGAGCTCAAGCCGTTTCGACGGCTAATTCTGGACTTTGCGTCCAGAATTAGCCATTGAAACGGCTTGAGCTCAGCCGTCGGGGTCCATCTGGTTCCTTACCACATTTCCTTCGTTATATATATGTATATATATGTCTATGTGTATTATATAACAATTTATGAACGTGTAGACAAATGCTGTGACAAACACACACGCACATAAATATATACACACATATATATATATGTATGTATGTATGTATGTATGTATGTATGTATGTATGTATGTATGTATGTATGTATGTATGTATGTAAACATATATTGATTATTAGAAATAATCAATATATGTAGACGAAGAGACTTCATTCTATCTGTCGCAGACATCAATATTCCTCGATTCTTTGTTCTTTATCTCATAATCTCCCTTTCTCTCTCTCACCCCACCCTGTCATTACGTCTCCTCTCTTTCTCCTCTCCCTCCTCTTGCTCCTCTCTCTCTCCTCTCTTTCATCTCTCTCCTATCTCCTCCTCTCTCACTCACCCCACCCTCACATTAACTCTCCTCTCTTTCTCCTCTCCCTCCTCTTGCTCCTCTCTCTCTCCTCTCTTTCACCTCTCCTATATCCCCCCCTCTCTCTCACCCCACCCTGTCATTAACTCTCCTCTCTTTCTCCTCTCCCTCCTCTTGCTCCTCTCTCTCTTTCCTCTCTCTCCAATCACCCCCTCTCTCTCTCCCTCACCCCACCCTGTCATTAACTCTCCTCTCTTTCTCCTCTCTCTCTCCTATTTCTCCTCTCTCTCTCCTCTCTTTCTCCTCTCTCTCTCCTCTCTTTCTCCTCTCTTTCCTCTCTCTTTTATCTCCCCCTCTCTCACTCACCCCACCCTCACATTAACTCACCTCTCTTTCTCCTCTCCCTCCTCTTGCTCCTCTCTCTCCTATCTCCCCCTCTCTCACTCACCCCACCCTCACATTAACTCCTCTCCCTCCTCTTGCTCCTCTCTCTCCTCTCTTTCCTCTCTCATATCCCCCCTCTCTCTCACACCACCCTGTCATTAACTCTCCTCTCTTTCTCCTCTCCCTCCTTTTGCACCTCTCTCTCTCCTCTCTTTCCTCACTCCCCTACCTCCCTCTCTCCCTCTCTCTCACCCCACCCTGTCATTAACTCTCCTCTCTTTCTCCTCTCTTTCTCCTCTCTCTCTCCTATTTCTCCTCTCTCTCTCCTCTCCTCTCTCTCTCTCCTATCTCCCCTCTCTCACTCATCCCACCCTGTCATTAACTCTCCTCTCTTTCTCCTCTCTTTCCTCTCCCTTTTATCTCCCCCCTCTCTCTCTCACCCCACCCTGTCATTAACTCTCCTCTCTTTCTCCTCTCCCTCCTCTTGCTCCTCTCTCCTCTCTTTCCTCTCTCTCCTATCCCCCCCCTCTCTCTCTCACCCCACCCTGTCATTAACTCTCCTCTCTTTCTCCTCTCCTTCCTATCTCCCCCTCTCTCACTCACCCCACCCTCACATTAACTCTCCTCTAGTCATTAAGCAAATCACAGTTATTTTAATTGTCGTGGCTCGAAAACTACTATACATTTCTTTACCAATACCCAAAACGAGGTCTTTCCCAGCCCCACACTCCCTCCCTACTACCCCCACTGCCTCCCCACAACCCCTACCCTTCTTACCCCTACACCTCTGACCCCTACCCCCGCACCACTCATTCTACCCCCCCCCCCATCCTTACAACTATCTCCCTATATCTTTCCCCTATCCCTACACCTACCTCTTTCCCTATTCTAACCCTACATCTCTCCTTTCCCCCTACACAAGGCGCGATCCGATTCACCACCACTCCACCGCCCTTTCTCCCCCACTACCCTACCCCACCCCACCCCAACCTACCCTAAATGCAGTTCAGGATTCCCTCTTCCATCTCCCCCAATCCTCCTTCTCCCCTCCCAATGCTCTAACACCCACCACCACCACCACCACTACGACACCCCCACCCCAACCCACCCGCCCCGCCATTCCCGATTGTCCTCTCCCTTCTAATCTAGCTTACAGTGACGTCATTCTATCGTCATAACCGGATGTCGTGAAAACCATTATCGTCTTGTCTGATAGCCACTTCCCCCTCACGCCGTTCCATCTATAACTACGCCATGTTAAATCCCACACATATACATATTGATAAATACAGGCGCAGACACACACACACACACACACAGACACAGACACACATACACACAAAGATACATACACATATACACAGAGACAGACATACACTGACAGTGAAACAGATGCATATATACACAAACAAACACACACAAACACAGACAAACATATTCACACAGACACAAATAGAGAGAGAGAGACAGACGATACATACACACACACTCATACAGCACAACAATATATACCAACATACCACATACATACACAATACACAAGGCCAACAAACACACACACATGGTACCCCCTCCCCACACACACACACGGTACCCCTCCACCCACACAGGGTACCCACGTACATACTCCAACTTAACTGTATCTGGTTAACAATTAATTTTATGTTTACTACATATTTTACAATAATCTAGTAAAAATATTTAAATATATTTGAATAAACAAACCCATGAAAGCACATTAACAAACATTCTAGAAAAACAACCCTCTACTTCCTTCCAAATCAGCTCTAAAACTGGAATACAATAAAAATTAGTCTTTTCTCCAAGTTTGCAAATTGTTACAATGGTTTGTCCATTTGTATAGATACTATAAATATTTTAGTAAACAACCCCCATGAAACCACATTAGCAAAATATATTTGAAAACTAAAAGAATAACACATCTTTACGACAGTTATATTTGAGGTGGGTCATGTTGTTTTATTATTGCCAGAAAAATATAGTAAAAAACACTCATTGTTTGGTTTAGTTTTCGCTTCAGTATATCTTTATATTTTTAGAAATAATTCAGTTGATAATCAATATTTATCATAGATTGACCAACAGTAAAAAATATAAATATAGATATAGTTTAATACTAAGGGTTTCTGCAACCTAATAATTGTTTTTACTTTTTCCACAAGGGCAGCAATTATTCCAGCGCATTACTGGTACTTTATTTTATCGACCCTGTAAGGATGAAAGGCTAAGTTTACCTCGGCAGGATTTAAAATCAGACCAGAAATGAGCGTAACTCTATACTGCAAAGCATGGCGTCAGACCCTCTACCGACATTGTCTAACAACAACAACAACAACAAAATAATAATAATAATTGTTTCTACTTTTGGCACAAGGCCAGCAATTACCCAAAACATTACTGGTACTTTATTATATCGAATAATAATAATAATAACATGTTCTTTCTTATACATGGCGGACCTTGTTGTGAGGTAACTGGTTGTGACTTGGTGATATCTCGTATGAACATAAAGCAAGATAAATGCAACTGTAATAATAATAATAATAATTGTTTCTACTCTTCGTACAAGGCCATCAATTAACCAGTGCATTACTGGTACTTTATTTTATCGACCCCGTAAGGATGAAAGGCAAAGTTAACCTCGGCGGGATTTGAACTCAGATAAATAATAATAATAATAATAATGATGATTTCATTTATTAGCCACAGGGCCGACATGTAAAAATAATAATAATAATAATAATAATAATTGTTTCTACTTTTGGCACAAGGCCAGCAAATACTCAGTGTATTACTGGTAGTTTATTTTATCGACCCCCGTAGGCCAGCAATTTTGATGGAGCGGAAAGTCGATTATATCGACCTCATTGTGTGACTGGTACTTTATTTTATCGACCCCGTAAGGATGAAAAGCAAAGTTAACCTTCGCCAGATTTGAACTCAGAACATAAAGGGCCATAACTCTATGCTGCAAAGCATAATGTCTGACTCTCCACCGATACTGCTTAACCCTAATAATAATAGTTTCTGTGCTCTAATAAGATATTAATAATAATAATAATTGTTTCTACTTTTGGCACAAGTCCAGCAATTAATCCAGTGCATTACTGGTACTTTATTTTATCTACCCCGTAAGATGAACGGCAAAGTTAACCTCGGCGGGATTTGAACTCAGAATGGCAAGGGCCGTAACTCTATACGTCAAAGCATGGCATCCAACCCTCTTCTGCCAATTCTGCCCTTAATAATAATAATAATAATGATATTAATAATGATAACATATGGTGTATACACAATGATCTAAGTTTAATCTTTCTGTGTAAATGTATGTTTCCGACATGACCCCCTAGAGGGCGGAGTGGAGTAGATTGGGGGGGGGGGGACCACGTGGTTCTGACAAGATTACGTTACTGTGTCGACACGACTTCACTTCTGTTTAGTATGACATATCATTTCTTCCATACTGTTTATCTGTGTCTCTATACATATACACACACTCATGTGTGTATATGTATATATATATATATATATATATATATATATATATATATATATATAGACATACTTACATACACACGCACACACACATATATATATATGTATATATACATATATGTATATATATATGAAATATATATGTGTGTATATATGTATATATATATGTGTATATATATGTATATATACATATATGTTTATATATATATGTGTATATATATGTATATATACATATATGTTTATATATATATGTGTATATATATGTATATATACATATATGTTTATATATATATATGTATATATAAATGTTTATATATATATATGTATATATATATGTGTGTGTATGTAGATACATATATATATATATATTTATATATATATATATATATATATATGTATATTATATGTAAATATATATATATATGTATATTATATGTAAATATATATATATATATATATATATATATATATATACACATACATAATCTGTAAATTAATTACATATTATCCAGTAATTTACACATCAAAAGATAGCCTACTCTCCCACGGGACACGAACAGTCAAAATGAATGAGTATATATATATATATATATATATATATATATATATATATATATATATATATATATATATATAGTCAGGCATCTTCGGCTTGTGTTCTTTAATAAGCTCTAGCAGTACCGCAGCATAATTACGAAAAAAAGTGCATATGAACCCAAATACAATTGGTACATATGTATTTAGTCTTGTCGTAATCTGTTTAAACTTACTGATTATATCACGGTTAAATCAGCAACTAGCATAGTAAGGTGATGGATGCTTGGTGTTCGCGGCTTTTACGGCACTTACTTACGTATAGATGCTTAGATAATTGAGAACATATATTCTTACAGATTTGAGAACGATCAGCCACGTGGAGACTTATTTTTTTATTATACTTAAGAAAGTTGGTGGTTATAGTAACGCATCTTATATTTTACTTCAGTCATTTCGGTGCGGTTTTGACGTTGCTGGTGTTTTTTACATTTAACTTTTAAATGGTCAATTTGTTGAATAACAACATTGAACTATCTGCTCATATATTAGGTGTAGGTATGTCGCCAAGATCATATTTCTTTCAAATATAGTTTTGAACAGTAAGGAATGCAGACACACCACATTGAGTGCTTTGTCTCCTTGTATATATATATTACATAAACATGTATATATATATATATATATATATATATATATATATATATATATATATATATATATATATATAATTACAACAGTGACGTAAACAGGTACTCAAGTTTCGTTCTAGGTTCTGGGCCCTAATTTCTTCAGCTTGTCATGAGAAATGTATACTAAACTCGTCCTATGGACTGACTGCTCTTACTCTTGGATATTTCCACTTAACTTTTACTTCAGTATATATATATATGTATATATATATATATATGTATATATATATATATATATATATATATATATATGTATATATATATATATATATATATGTGTGTGTGTGTGTGTGTGTGTGTGTGTGTGTGTGTGTGTGTGTGTGTGTGTGTGTGTGTGTGTGTGTGAGTCCCGGGTTCAGTCGAAGGTAACAGCAATAAGTAAGGTACTCAATACATTAGTGGAGTATATACAACACAATTTATTAGAGAAATGGCTTATAGAAGTGCGTAGATACAACAGCATTATAATGCAAGTGGGCTTTCCTGATGATTTCCTTCGAAAGAAACAGTTCTAGTCCTGTAGAAGCCATATATATATATATATATATATATATATTTATATCCAAGGAGTGTAATTTCATTTTTCCATTACCATTGTAAGAGTTCTAACGAGCCGCGGATTATAGAGTCGGGATAGATCGATACAGATGGAACCTTGAGCTGGTCAGTGGCGAAACGCGCGTCACCAACCAATAAACGTAATGAAGGAGTAACCAATCTTCCATGTTATTTTATTTCACTATGTATGTGTGTGTCTGTGTGTGTGTCTGTTATGAAGTGGTCTTAAAACGTGAATGAACTAAATTAAACATCAATAACAGAAGAGTATAAAAACGATTAAATTCGAGTGTAGTCATGTCTTAAATAAAAATCGATAGTATACATATATGTGTGTATATATGTGTGTGTATGTATGTGTGTGTATATATGTGTGCGTTGGTATATATGTGTGTATAGATATGTGTGTGTGTCTGTATATGTGTGTGTATATATATGTGTGTATATATGTGTATATATATATGTGTGTTGGTGTATATATATATATATACACCAACACACATATAAATATACACATATATACACACATATATATAAACGTATATGTATGTATAGTTAACCCACTTACAAAATGGCAGTTCTTTTTATTAAGTATTCGTAAAGTTTATAAAATAGATTTAGTTATTTTTATACAATACACCTGTCTGTTGTGTTTTGTTGTTGCTGTTGTTGTAGTAGATGTTATAGTTGGTGTTTATGTTGTTGTTGTAGATGTTATAGTTGTTGTTACTGTTGTTGTTATAACTATAGCATTGTTACCGTTGTTTGTGTGTTTAACACCGTAGACCACCTACACCTTTATTCTTCTTCTTCTTCTTACTTGCAATCTTCCTTGTTGTCCTAGTAGTAGTAATAGTAGCAGTAGTAGTAGTAGCAGTAGTAGTAGTAGTAGTAGCAGTAGTAGTAGTAGTAGTAGCAGCATTAGTAGTTGTTGTTGTTGTTGTTGCCTTTGACGTTGTGTTAGTTGTAAGAAGAAGACAAATGTCAAGAAGAAGAAGAAGGAGGCAAAAAAAAGAAGGCAAAGAAGAAGAAAAAGAAGACTAATAAGAAGGCGAAGAAGGCAAAGAAGAAGAAGCAGAAGAAGAAAAAGAAGACGAATTTCAAGAAGAAGAAGTCGAAGGTGAAGAAGAAGACGAATTTCAAGAAGAAGAAGACGAAGCAGAAGAAGAAGAAAAATAAGAAAGCGAAGAAGAAGAAGATATTTTTATATTCTTGTAGAGTTAATGTTTGTTGATGTTTATTTTTGTAATCTTTAGGTTTTTTTTCAAGATTTACTATTCTCAAAGGACGCCATCTTGGCTCATTGGTCAGGTGATGAGTATTCTGTGGAGAAAGACTCTATAATTGGATTCTAATGGCTTTTTACGATGTCGATGTCTATGGAGAAATATACACCCCCCCACCACCGCCACCAACACCGACACCACCATCATTATATATTTTCGAATAGCATTATTTGTATGTGTGTGTGTCTGTGTTTGTGAATGATTGTGTATGTATGTATGTATGTGTGTGTGTGTGTGTATATATATTATATTATATATATATAATATATATATAAGTATATAAGTATATTTCTATACTTTCATTTATAATATATATATATATACATATATACTATATACTTATATATATATATGTATATATATACTATATACTTATATATATATATATATATATATATATTATATCATTATATATATAAATATATATATATAATTGTTTCTACTTTTGGCACAAGGCCAGCAATTATCTCAGTACATTACTGGTACTTTATTTTATCGACCCCGTAAGGATGAAAGGCAAAGTTAACCTCGGCGGGATTTGAACTCAGATCGTAAAGGGACGTAACTATGCTGGAAAGCATGGCGTCCGACCCTCTACCGATACTGCCAATTCACCGCCCTTATATATATATATATATATATATATATATATATATATATATATATATATATATATATATATATATATATATATATATATACACACACACACACACACGCATATATATATGTGTGTGTGTGTCTGTGTGTATACCATATAAAGAACATATACACCCGCTTGTCAGTGTGTGTATATGTATGTAGATCTATAAACCTAAACTTAAGAATCTGGCCATTTTTCTTTTTTTTACATTTTCTTGTCTGTCGCCCATAAACCATTTTAATACGTCTTGAATTACCGATTA
>OZ024762.1:13958249-13978249 GCA_964016885.1 Eledone cirrhosa
AAAAAGAAAAAGAAAAAGAAAAAGAAAAAGAAAAAAAAGAAGGAATGAAATATGAAAAATAGAAGAAAATGAAAGAAAAAGAAACGGAAGAAAATAGAAGGGAAAAGAAAAAGAAAATGAAGAAAAAAGAGAAGGAAAAGGGGAAATAGGAAGAAAGAAGAAAAAAGGGAGGAAAAATAAGAAAAGAAGGAAAAAGGAAGGAAAAATGTGAGAAGAAAAATGAAGAAAAGAAGAAGGAAAAAATGAAAGAAGGAAAAAAGAGGCTGAAGGAAAAGAAGAAGATAAAGAAGACAAAAAGGAGAATAAAAGAATGGAAAAAGTAAATATAAAAATGAAAGAAAATGGAAAAAGAACCCGAAGAAAAAAAAAGAAGAAAAAAGAAAAAAAAAAGGAAAAAAAGCTGTGAAAAGTCCATAATTCGTTGCTTCAAACAACTGAAGGCCAGAAAATAATTCCAATATTAAAACATTGCCTTTATTAAATATTTGATCTGTGTTTTATCAACTTGGTACTTCCGTAGTTCCTTCAAATCTCTCTCTCACCAAATTAAGGCTTCTGCAAGGTCACCTCTGCTTTTAGTGTTCTTTTTATTTTTTATTGGTTTGATTCGTTTGATTGAGGCCATGATGGGGCAGTGTTTTAGAAGATGGTGGGTTTCAGCTGATCATTTCGACACCTAATCCCAATTTTCTTTCTCTCAAGTCTTTGTATAGTTTTACTGGTTTAACTCGTTTGACTAAGGCCATGCTGGGGCAGATCTTGGTAGGGGGTTCACATTATATATCAACACCAGTACCTGTTACTTCTGTAGTTCCTTCAGATGTTTTAGACCTCATATCTCTCTCTCACCAAATTAAGGCTTCTGCAAGTTCACCTCTGCTTTTAGTCCTTCATTTCTATTCTTTTATTTGTATTTACTCATTTGACTGAGGCCATGCTGGGGCACATCTTTGCAGGGGCTCAGATTATAACTACTACTACTACTGTATCACCAGCTACAAAAACAACTATTACTACTATACAACTACAATAATTACTACTACTACTAATAATAATAATAATACTAATACTACAATTGCTACAATTACTTGTAGTAATATAATTATTTCTACTTTTGGCACAAGGCCAGCAATTATTCCAGTGTATTACTGGTACTTTATTTTATCGACACCGTAAGGATGAAAGGCAAAGTTAACCTCGGCGGGATTTGAACTCAGACCATAAGGGGCCGTAACTCTATGCTGCAAAGCATAGCGTCCGACCCTCTACCGATACTGCCAATCCACCATTGACCAAATGATAGGTTACTATCTTAGTAATGAAATAATTTATAATTTTAGTAAAACACTTAAAATTACTCATTAATTAATTTAATTAGAGTGTGGTTCGTTTGAGATAATTATTCTATATTTTTATTTATTTTTTAAAAATTTTACATATTTTTATTTATTTATTTAATTATTTTATTTTTTAATCAATAACATAACAGTCTTAAGTTCAAATCTTGTTGAAGTCAATTTTCCATTTCCTTTCTTTCAGAGTCGACAAAACGACAATACCAGTACAGAATGTTCGATGAACAGAAGTATGAAGTTTACCAGTGCGTGAGGGACGAGACGAGGTCCCTTGTGGTATTTATTCCGTCCTGTTCTTTGCTTCGTGAATTGAAATTCCACAGTGGAATGTATTTTACGTGTATTTCATAAATCCAGCTTGGTCACGTGCCATGTCAGGTTGATCTCGTTGTTGAGAGAATAGCGCTAAAGTGACATAGATCAACATCTCACTGATGAAACTGTGTGAATTTACGAAACTAGCTTTGATGTAACATTGGAGGTATGTATTGAAAAGGAAAGAGGGAAATCGATAAATGTAGTTATATATATATATATATATATATATATCGATTTGTGTGTGTATGTGTGTATGTGTGTGTGTGTGTGTAACTGTCTCTCTCTCACATACATACTAACTATATATATATATATATATATATATATATATATATATATATATATATATATATATACACATATGTAAAAAGGTAAACAGAAATAACAAAGCAAACATCACAGTATGTATATATGTGTGTATGAATATATATGTATAAATATATATTATATGCATACATACGCATATATATATATATATATATATACATATACATACAGACTCACATTTATATACATATATATGTGAGTGTGTTTGTGTTTTTGTATGTGTATGTTGCCACCGTTTCTTCCCCTCTCTCTCTCTCTCTCTATATATATATATATATATATATATATTATACACACCTGCACATATATATATATATATGTATATTTGTACATATGTATATATATATATATATATATATATATATATATATATATATATATATATATATATATACATGACACAGGAAATTGAATTAAAAGGAAAAAAATATTTCCATGATGTAGAATCGATATATTTTCTATAAGATCATGTATCGATATTTCTCACTTAATAGCAGTTTCATCATCGAATGGAGAGAGGAAAATACAAATATTTACAATAAAACTGAACAAGGTAAACGAGACACACAGTGGCGGACTGGGTCTAAAAGTATTGGTTGCTAGGCGATGAAGGGAGCCCACTTACGTAGAGAATGTTAGAATTGGCCTCTAAAATACTACAGTGGGCCCTGCAACGCTACCGTGGAGACTCTGGGTCCCGCTTGCTATAGGGCAACCTGGCAAGTCCGCCACTGTATATATATATATACAGTGGCGGAGTTGTGAGCCGAAATACGATTCTCGGTGGTTTATATATATATATATATATATATATATATATATATATATATGAGCAGAAGGAATATTCAATTTGTTGGTAATTTAACAAATATAAATGTTTATAACTGATTCAGAGCACTCGACAAGTTTTCTGGAGTATAATATTCAATGATATTAAATAAATGGAAACTATATTTATAAAACCATATTTATTCTATTATATATATTTCAAGGCTATCAAAAACTTTGGTACGCTTTCATCAGATAAAATACAAAGTGTATTTTATAAATTTTGACATAGCCAAGGAACATACCTTAACGGTTGAAATTTTCCTTGGATAGTGGACTTAGAGACAGATTTTTCAAAATTGTTAAGATGAGTATGCAAATGAATATATATATATATATATATATATTATTTGTTTGTTAAAATAATCAAATGAAATTAATTCAACAGTTAAACAGACATAGGAATAATAAGGTTGTTACCAAAGAGCTAGAGGATTGACAAGTCGACCCTAAATATGAATAATAGCTGTAGGAAAGCCATGAACGCCACCACATCTTTCTAACTTTGATTTTCAAAGTAGGTTTATAATTATTAATTTTCATTATACTTTTGTAGTTGTCTCGGTGGCCTAGTGGGGGGAATCGTAGACAGTGGTAATCCTGGTCTAAAGTTCGGTCCTGGCTGAGAGTAGGGCTCCCGGTAAACCTTTTCAGTTTTTTTCTATAGAATGTAAAATAAAAGCCGAAAAAACCTACCCCTTGACCAGGATCGAACCCAGGACCCGGGTCGCTATCGTCTCTAGTCCTACCACTAGGCCACAGTGACAACCACGAAAATGTTATGAACATTCATACTTATAAACCTACTTTCAAAATGTTCAAAACAAAATGATGTGGTGTCGTTCATGTCTTTCTTAATGTTGTTGCCCCTACTTAAGGTCGACTTCTAAATCATTTGGGTGTTCCCTAAACTTTCTTTCTCTTAGATTTCAGGTATTTTTTGAAAGCTAAGCGTTGGCTCCTAAAATACTACAGTGGGTCCCGCAATGTTACCGTGGGCGCCCTTGGCCCCACTTGCCTTTGGGCAACCTAGCAACCTTGCCAATACGCCACTGCATACACACACGCACACACACACACATATATATATATATATACATATATATATATATATATATATATATTTATGCACACAGTGATACACACACACATATATAAAGTGTCCCCCAAACATGTATACACACTTATTAGAATGATGTTGAAGTGTGGATACATCATTCTGGAGACACCCTATATATATATATATATATATATATATATATATATATATATATATATATATATATATTTATATATATATTTATATATTTATATATATATTTATATATATATATTTATATATTTATATTTATATATATATATTTATATATATATATATATATTTATATATATATTTATATATATATTTATATATATATTTATATATATAATAATTACCGCCAAAATGTTTTTTGGCGGTATTTAATAAAAATAAAAAAACACTATTAAAGTAAAAAAAAAAAAAAAAGGAAGAGAAAATGAAACATTTGTTGTTGAACTACTTGTTGAAAAATTTGAACCTGGCTCGACAAATATAAATCTTTTCAGGCGGAAGTAAATCTGCTATTGAATTTCACTCTAAAAAAGACACTCTCCTGTTAGAAATTTTAAATGGACGTCGTTTTCCGCCACTCTGTTTATGCGTTACGAATTTTTCTCCATATACCTTTTCTGTGAGGATTTTGTCTACACCTTTTCTGTGAGGATTTTGTCTACACCTTTTCTGTGAGGATTTTGTCTACACCTATTCTGTGAGGATTTTGTCTACACCTTTTCTGTGAGGATTTTGTCTACACCTTTTCTGTGAGGATTTTGTCTACACTTTTACTGTGATGATTTTGTCTACACCTATTCTCTGTGGATTTTCAACAGACATACGGACTGCTTTGCGGACAAACCGTTTGGTCAATGAAGTAAGTTGCGTTATATTTAACCCTTTAGCATTCACATTACTCTATATATACTATTGTATTTTGGTAGTAAACACTTTATCTTACATAATTATCTTACATAATATCGAATCTATGAGGTTTTGATGTTATTTATCTTGAGAATAATACCTTAACATCAGTATGAGTGGCCAGTTACAGCTGATTTGAATAGAAAGAGGATGAGACATTTCTGGCCGGATATGGCCTGTTTGAATGCTAAAGGGTTCAGTAATTCCTCACTACGATAGCCATTATAGAATAATTGTTGTCCACCAGCTACCTATAGCCACAATAAACCAGCTACGAGCGAGTGCATCTCTCTTACCCTCCTCCTGGGAAACGCCTTCTCCATTCTGTCCGCCGGGGCTGTGGGGAGGCCAGCACGTGGGACCCAATTTGCTCACCACACGAAGAGATGGGGAGGGCTAGCGAAATGGAGGCGATGACAGTGGGAGTTCGGCTGTTCCACGTTCTGACCTGGTGTACATGAGAGAGATGGGGATGGCGAGAGAGATGGAGGCCATGATAGTGGGAGTTCGGCTGTTCTGTGTTAGGACAGGGTGTATACGAGAGAGATGGGGAGGCGATGAGAGTGGGAGTTCGGCTGTTCTTTCATGTTTGTTTAGGTTACAATTGTATTGTGATGGAATCTGTGGTAACCCACCCTTGTTGTGTTATGAAACTAAACTATTTCCACACTAAACCAGCTACTGACCACCGGGTAACTGTAGCCACAATAAACCAACTACTGACCATCACCTATCAAGCTATAAGCTTTAGCTGAATGAGTGACAGGTATAATGTGCCCGAACACTGATGAGCCGGACACCCACCGTCACTGCATCCATCTCTCTCCCCCTCCTCATCTCACTGTATTGTGAGCAAAATGGGGTCCCACGTGCTGGCCGTCCCACAGACCCGGCGGACAATGGAGAAGGCGTTTTCCCGGAGGATGTTGACCACTAACTAACTGTAGCCAATATAGACCAGCTAGGATATTTCAATTTTACAGTATTCTGACCACCAGCTAACTTTAGCCACAAATAAATATATTAGCGGTTTAAAACAAAAAAAAACAACAATAAAAAACAGTAAAAGATCTAAGCACTTCATTTCCCAACATCAACAACAATGCCTTAATTTTTGAGTTTATCTCGAGTTAATGTAAGTAACTTTTGCTCTCTTCACGAACTTAAACAACCCAAATAAATTTCACAAACATTGAAGCATGTATACTGAACACTGAAGCGTGAAGATTGAAGATAGAGGCGTGTAAAACAAAATTTACAAACACAGACGTGTGTAAAACAAAATTTATAAACACTGAAGCGTGTATACTGATCACAGACGTGTGTTAAACAAATTACCCAAACACTCAAACGTGTACACTGAACATTGACGCGAGTAAAACAAATTTCACAAACACTGATGAATGTAAAACAAATTTTACAAACACACTAACGTGTACACTGAACCTGGGCGTGCGTAAAACACATTTTACAAACACTGAAGCGTGTATACCGAACATCGACGGGTGTAAAACACTTTTCACGGACACTGATGTGTGTAAAACACATTTCACAAACACTCTAACGTGTATATTGAACACTGGACGTGTGTGTATGATTTACACACTTTGTCTTCAAGTCCAACACCACAAATTCAACTTTGAAACACTTAGACTTTGCTAGTCTCACCATGGATTACTTTACAACACGAATCTACCAATGTCTGTAAGTCGATTCCTTCTAGTTTGTCTTTTTTCTTTTTAACTATGGCGAATTTATTGACCAATAAATTTGATAATAAAAATACTAACAATGTTCACATGTTATTTCTGTAATCAATGTTGCTATAAAAAAAAAATCACCCTGTTATACTCACTAACTAATTACAATCTTTGATTAACTAAATAATTAATCCTTAATTAACTGAATTTATGAACAGCTATTGCAGAATTACTTGAAGTGTGCTTTTCGTATAACACATAAATTATTTATAATGTAACTATGGGTTATATCGTATAATGGCTTAGTAGTTAGAATATTGGGATTGCAATCGAAAGGTTGTGAGATCAATTCTCGGACCGGGTGATGTGTTGTTTCCTTGAGCAAGACACTTTATTTCACGTTGCTCCAGTTTACTCAGCTGTAGAAATGAGATGATAGGGACTGGGGTCCCTATCTTTAAATTACCCAAGACACCTCCAACGAGATATACCTTGGAGGAGGCCAGCTATACCGAGGGAAAATGTAAAATTAAACATAGGGAGGGTGGCTAAATCCCGGTCCGTAGGCCACATCCATCACGCGAAAGAACTTTTGTCCGGCTAGTCAACAGGTTTCAATGTTAGGCTAAAGCTAAGCGATCTCTGAAAAACTGCTCTGAATTATTTTGGCATATAATACCAACCACAGAACCCGTCTAGCCACAAGACTTTCTTAGCTGAACGTAATATTTTACGTGACAGTAACAAACATAGGAGGCGAATTGGCAAAGTCATTAGAGCGTCGGATAGAATGATGTGTGGCATTCGATCTGGTCCTCTACTCTCTGAACTCAAATTCCGCCGAAGTCAGCTTTGCTTTTCATCCTTTGGGGGTCGATAAAAAAAGTACCAGTCTAGTACTGGGGTTGATTCTTCCTCTCTTTCTCTTTCTCACTTTCTCTTTCTCTCTCTCGAAGATGTTTGCTGTACTCAGGCCTCGTTAGGGATATATATATAACGGAGGAGTTGTCGTAAGGAACCAGATGGACCATAACGCACAAGAGTACTCAATACTTAGGGTAGTAGAGTAGGTAATAGGAGAAAGTATGACCCCGACGGCAGAGCTCAAGCCGTTTCGACGGCTATTTCTGTTCAGAAATAGCCGCCGAAACGGCTTGAGCTCTGCCGTCGGGGTCATACTTTTTCCTATATATATATATATATACTTACGGTAAATATTGATGCAATTCAATTCAAGCAGTCAACATATTTTTTCCACAAGTAAAACGGAGTATATTAAGAATATATATATATATATATATAATAATAATATATATATATATATATACTGTATATGTATGTATGTATACACAAATACACGTCGACCTGTATATCATAAACATATACACATATGTATATCCATAGAAATATATATCTATATCCTCATATATATATATATTTATTTATTTATTTATTTATACAAATATACATACATATATACATATGTGTATACACTCGTATATATTATATAAATGCACACACGCACACAAATGTGTATATGTGTAAATGTGCGTCCACCTATATTATCTATAAACATACATATTTATACGTATGTATATCCATACAAATATTTATACTCATATACATATATTATACATATACATATTATATATATATATATAATATACACGCACAAGCACACAATATCAGTTTTAGTATATATATATATATATATATATATATATATTAGAAAGATCGAGTATCGAAGTCTATACAGTCGTATATATATAATATATAAATGCACGCGCGCGCACACACACACACACACGCTAGTGACTATTTCCATTGCATCCCTATCTACATTAGAATTATATATATATATATATATATATATATATATATATATAATATACACACACAAGCATACAATATCAGTTTTAGTAGTATATATATTATATAAATGCACGCTCTCGCGCACACACACACACAGACACACACACACACACACACACACACACACACACATATATAATAGTGACTATTCTATTTCCATTTCCATGGCATCCCTATCTACATTAGAATTACAATATATATATATAATATACACACACAAGCATACAATATCAGTTTTAGTAGTATATATATATGTATTTATATAAATACATATGTCTATACAATCGTATATATATATTATATAAATGCACACGCGTACACACACACACGCACACACACACACACGCACACGCACACGCGCACACGCACACGCGCACACACACACACACACACACACACACACACACACACACACACACACACACACACACACACACACACACACACACACACACACACACACACACACACACACACACACACACACACACACACACACACACACACACACACTAGTGACTATTCTAATTCCATTGCCATGGCATCCCTATCTACATTAGAATTACAATTTTATTACAATAGAATTCACAGCAATGAAAATTTCATGGCGGTGAAATTCGTTGCAATAAATATCTCCTCGCAGACATGTTTTACTTATACTTCTTGAAATTTAGAGAGTTCCCCGGAGAAAAGAAATTGCAAACATTACCAATTCTACTAGGAATGACTAATAAAAGTGGAATAAATTGTATTAATGGCACACATTTTAATGATTTTCAGATCATAACAATTACCCCTTGTCTTTACTTAGCGATCACAGCAGCCATGATTGATCAGAACTAGGATGAAAACTATTTTAGATATGATGTAGTAATGCTACTGTGTTGTTTTTTTCTGCGACAGAAGATATATATATATACCATTTTGTATATATATATATATATATATAACATTTTGTATACATTGTAATAATGCATTGAGTACCTTAGTTATTGTGGTTACTCCCGATTGAATCCGACACACGCACGCGCGCACGCACGCGCGCGCGCACATATATATAAGTAGTTCCACAACAGTTAATTCACCATTTCCAAGAACAATTTGAATTTGTTTCACCTCAGATCAAAATCGGTGTGTATGTATGTATGTATGTATGTATGTATGTATGTATGTATGCATGCATGTATATATATCGACAGTCGTTCGAATTTCGTCAAATCGGACCGAGGAAACAATGTTTCCGTTGGTCTTTCCAATTGCTAATACTCTCTGTCGGTCGCAGAAGGAGGAAAGGGAAATAAAGTGTTTTGCTGGAGGACATAACGCATCGCCCGGTCCAGGAATCGACCTCACAACCTCACGATTGCCAATCCAATTCTCTAACCATTCGAAGAATTAGTATATCTACCAACATATATATACAGATGTATACCCATGCAAGCAAATATATAGGTTTTGTCTTAGTAACTTTGTGGTTCAATGCAAGGGGATGCAGAACAATTATATGAAAAACGTAAAATAAGAAAACTATAGTAATTAGCTTACTTACTTAAATTTCACTCCAACTAATTAGTTTCTGAAAGGGAATATACATGGAGAACATGGAGTAACCTTTTCGCCATCAGGGAGTCATTCTCAGCTAAGATACCTGGCGATGCATGGACACAGGGAACTTATACAAAAATATTCAGTGGATGGAAAAGACCAAGCGGGGACTAAATTCCAGGACACTGAAAAAAATCACTGCCTTCTTGTTCGGTGGCAAATTCAAAAGAATCAATCACGTGACATCGAGGTTAATCAATGAGGAGTGGGGTGTTAAAAAGACAGTAGCCAAGGTGTTACTATGAACTATAGTATATTCCCTTTCAGAAACTAATTAGTTGGAGTGAAATTTAAGTAAGTAAGCTAATTACTATAATTTTCTTATTTTACGTTTTTCATATATATATATATATATATATATATATATATATATATATATATGAGAAAGAAAGTCTATATCTAGGATTGATGGCAAATTGGCGAGGCCGTTAGATAGTCCGAAAGAGTTGTGTACAGAATTCGTTTCAGATCTCTCTGCCCTGCGTTCAAATCCTACCGAATTCAACTTTGTTTTTCATCCTAAGAGGTCGATAACCTATCTGTTTAGTATTGGTATCGATTCTTGGTTTCTTTTTCACACACTTTTCATCTATCTATCTATTTTATGTAAAAACCCCGCCGTCACGTCTTGTAATGTCCCAGTTTTGTACGCTCCTGTGGCAAATAAAGAACGATATCTAACTACTTATCTTCTCTCATTTACACACACACACACTCACACACTCACTCACTCACTCACTCACTCACTCACTCACTCACTCACTCACTCACTCTCCTTTTCTGGCAGAAATTGGCTCTGATCAAATCTGGAGAGAGAGATATGGGGCTCCGCCATGTTTATAATGACTGAGACACCCCATTCCTCTTTCGTTCTTTGTACATTTTCTTTGGTTTTTCCATTTTCAATTTCATTCTCATTTCGTTCGTTCATTTATTCACTCATTCTCACTAATTCATTCGTCCTTTTTCATTCTATTTCTTTCTAATTTCATTTTTCCATTTACAACAAAAATTCAGTGATTTCTGCTCCGTTGCCGAATTTATTTAATTATTGAAAAGTCAGGCAGCACTAACAACTAGAAACGATCTGAAACATTGCTGCTGATACCACCACCACCCCAACACCACTACTACTATTGCTGCTGCTACTAGTATTACTACTACCACTACTATTGCTACTATTGCTACTGCTGCTACTATTACTACTACTATTGTTACTGCTGCTGTTGCTAATGGTTTCTGATTTAGACACAAGCCAACAATTTTAGGGGAGAGGGGACAGTCGATTAAATCCACCTCAGTGCATTACTGGTACTTTACTTTGTGATACTACTACTACTACTACAATAATAATAATTGTTTCTACTTTTGACACAAGGCCAGCAATTATCCCAGTACATTACTGGTACTTTATTTTATCAACCCTGTAAGGATGAAAGGCAAAGTTAACCCTCGGCGGGATTCGAAATCAGAATGGCAAGGGCCGTAACTCTATGCGTCAAAGCATGGCGTCCGACCCTCGAACGATACTGCCAACGATATTAATAACAACAACAACAACAACAATAGTATTAATAGTAATATTGATACTAGCAGCAGTAGTAGTAACAATAGTAATGTTTATAGCAGCAGCAGCAGCAGCAGCAACAACAGTAACAACTACAGTAGTATTAATAGTAATATCCATAGTAACAGCAGCAACAGCAGCAGTATTAATTTTGGTAGTAGCAGCAGCAGCAGCAACTAATGATAGTAATATTTATAGCAACATCACCATCAGCAACAGTAATACTAGTAATACTAGTAATACTAGTAATATTTATAACATCATCATCATCAGCAACAGTAATACTAGTAATACTAGTAATATTTATAACATCATTATCATCAGCAACAGTAATACTAGTAATACTAGTAATACTAGTAATACTAGTAATATTTATAGCAACATCATCATCAGCAACAGTAATACTAGTAATACTAGTAATATTTATGGTAACAATAAAATCTCATTATATTACCAGCAGCAGTAGTAGCAGCAGCAACGTCATCATCATCATCATCACTAGTAATATTGATTGTAACAACAACAAAGGCTCTAATAATATTACCGCCACCACCGCACCACAACCACCGCCAACACCACCACAGCCAACACCACCGCCACCACCACTACAACACCACCAACACCACCACCACAACCGACACCACCAACACCAGCACCACCACAGCACGACCACCATAGCACGACCACCACAGCACCACCACCAACAACACCACCACCACAGCACCACCACCACCACCAACAACAATGACAGCACGACCACCACCACAGCACCACCACGACCACCATCACAGCACCACCACCATCACAGCACCACCACCATCACAGCACCACCACCACCACCACACACCACACACCACCACCACAGCACCATCATCACCACCATCACCAACATCGCCACCACAGCACCACCACCACCAACCACAGCACCACCAACACCAACACCACCACCAAAACAACAACAACAACAAAAAATCATTATTATTATGGCGTTAATAAAAATAATTTTTGTTTTTAATAAAACAGTCATCTAGACAAATTGTTGACCTTTAGACTTTTGCCCAAATTGCTTGATTGAGGCGAGGTCATATAATTGAGATTTTAGTAGAGTACTCGAAAGGTGAATGTCACCACTTTTTAGTAGAGTACTTGAATGGTGAATGTCTGCCACTTTTTCATTCCTTTCTTTCTTCTAGTCTTTTAATTCCTTCTTGATTCTACGAAATATTTTGGTAAACTGCCAAACTATAAACTTTGAACTCTCTCAAGGTTTAGTTTAGCTTCGTAGCCTCGTTGTTATCTGTTAGTGTGTGTTGTGTGTGTTGTGTGGTGTAGTGTGTGTTGTGTGTGTTGTGTAGTGTGTCGTGCATTGTATGGTGTGTGTTATGTTGTATAGTGTGTGTTGTATATATTATAATGTGTGTGTGTGTGACAAGTCACACCTATGCAGATCTAGCTGGCCTCCTCCAAGGTATATCTCGTTGGAGGTGTCTTGATGGTGTGTGTTGTATATTGTATGGTGTGTGGTGTTTAGTGTGTGGTGTGGTGTGTATTGTATAGCATGTAGTGTGGTGTGTAGTGTATGCTGTATGTTCTGCCGCCGTTTCTACTTACTATGAACACTACTTATTACTGGTGGTGGTGAATGTGGTGTTGGTGGTTGTGATGGCCATGGTGTTGTTGTTGCTGGTGTTGTGTTGGTGATTGTTGCGTTCGTATTGGATGTTGTTAGTGGTGTTGGTGGTTTTGTTGATGGTACTGTTATTGCTGCTGTTATTGTTGATGTTGTTTTTGCTAGTCTTACTGTAATTGGTGTTGCTGGTGTTGTTGACGGTTTTGCTGTTATTGGTACTGTAGCTGTTGGTGGTTTTGGTGTTGTTGAAGGTGTAATTGCTGTTGTTATTGCTAGTTTTACTGTAATTGGCGGTGCTGCTGCTCTTGCTGTTGTTGTTGTTGGTGGTGGTGGTGTTGGTGTCGGTGGTGTACTAAAGGACGTTAGCTTACTAGTGGCGTATGAATAAGGCTCAATATTTGTACATGTGTAGGTATAAAGCAGTGTATGTGAATTGATGTGCATATATGTAAGTATATATATATATGTGTACATATGTGTGTGTGTTTCTATGCAAACATATGCGTTTATAGATAATGCTTTGTACGTATGCATAAGGCTGTATATGTGTAAGGATATGTATATATATATATATATATATAAATGTATGCGTGTATATGTGTAATGTTGTAAGTATATCTGTTTATATCTACGCATAATGCGCATATGTATGCATGTGTAAAGCCCACTAAAAATATGTGCATGTATAAGACTGTGTGCGCATGCCTGAATGTGTAGTGTGTGTGTGTGTGTAGTGTGTGTGTTTCTATTTGACCTCTCAGCTGCGTAATTTAGAAAATAAACAAGGTTTGCTGAACTAGCAATCAAAGAACTTATGTATAAGTCATGAGACGGTCTACTTCTGCAGTAAACAATAATTTGAAGCTTCACTTCCAAACACACACATATACCCTCCAAACATACACACACTCACACACACATACACACACTAAGACACACACACACACACACTCACATACACATACACACTAACACGCACATACACACACTAACACACACTCACACATACACATACACACGCGCCTACACACATACACACGCACCTACACACACTCACACGCACATACACACTCACACGCACATACACACTCACACGCACATACACACTCACACGCACATACACACACTAACATACACTCACACACACTCACACACACACCCTCCGCACACATACACACACTAACACACACTCACACACACACCCTCCACACACATACACATACTAACACACACACTCACACACATACATACACACTCACACTCACACACATACATACACACTCACTCTCACACACATACATACACTCACTCTCACACACATTCACACATACACACACACTAACACAAACATACACACACTCACACTCACACTCACACACACATACACGCACAAACACACACCCTCCACACACATGTATGCATGCATATGCATGATGTTATACTTAGTTATGTGATTGTACGTGCATGTATATGTATATGTACGTATATATACATGTATGTGTCTATCGCTCTCTATATATCTTTCTCTATATATATCTATATATCTCTTTATATATCTATATATCTCTTTATATATCTATATATCTCTTTATATATCTATATATCTCTTTATATATCTATATATCTCTTTATATATCTATATATCTCTTTATATATATATATATATCTCTTTATATATATATATATATATCTTTATATATATATATATATATCTTTATATATATATATATCTTTATATATATATATCTCTTTATATATATATATATCTATATATATCTATATATATCTATATATATCTATATATATCTATATATATATATTTCTCTCTCTATATATATATATTTCTCTCTATATATATCTATATATCTCTCTATATATCTATATATATATATATTTCTCTCTCTATCTATTTCTCTCTCTATATCTATCTATCTATCTATCTATCTATATATCTATCCACCCATCTATCTGCTCATATATGTATCTATTTTTACACACACACACACACACACACACACACACACACACAAACACATCTGTCTTATGTAGACACAATCCAAGAATGTTTTGTCGAATTAAGGAACATTACAAACGACCATTCCGCCGAGGTTAACTTTGCCTTTCATCCTTACGGGGTCGATAAAATAAAGTACCAGTAATGCACTGGGGTAATTTCTGGCCTTGTGCCAAAAGTAGAAACAATTATATATATTTTTTTCTTGATTGTTCTATCGTCAGTAACGTTATTATGAAATAACAATGAGTTCAAATCCCGCTGAGGTTAACTTTGCCTTTCATCCTTACGGGGTCGATAAAATAAAGTAGCAGTAATACACTGGGTTATTGCTGGCCTTGTGCCTAACGTAGAAACAGTTATTATGAAATAACACAATAACATACAACATAACACAATATAAAACAACATAACACAATATAAAACAACATAACATAATATAATACAACATAACATAATATAACACAATATAACACAATATAAAACTATAATATAGTATAATACAATATGATATAGTAAATTATATTTTCTATTTATGTCTTTTGTTCGTTACATTTAAAATAAGATAAATATATATCTATCTTATTTCATTGTCTGGTTTTTGTTAACTGGGATCTACAAAGTGGAATATAATGCAAAATTGTTTCTAAGTGGTTTAAGCTTTCAAATATTTGTATGTTGTTATATTTTCGTGTTTGTCTCTCTCTGTCTGTCTGTCATATAATATATAATATATACATACATATATATATATATACATATGTGTATATATATATACATATGTGTATATATATATGTGTGTGTGTTTATAGGTTAATTTTATTCATACATTTAACAGGGAGTGTGTGTTTGTATGTATATATATATATATATATATATATAAATGTTTGCGTGTGTGTGTTTGTATGTATATATATATATATATATATAAATGTTTGCGTGTATGTGTTGGTATCTATATATATATATATTTATTCAATTCAATTCAATTCAATGTATTTGGCAGAAAATAAAACATAGATACTTCAGATGCCATGTAAGGTGGAGAGAGGGGCAACATTTTCACAGTCGGAAACATAGTGGTCCAACGGCGGTCCAATTTCGCCTTGAAATGTTGCGTAGTTGGCGCGTTGACTGCTTCTGGAAGCCGATTCCAGGGTCCAGAGATGCGGATCGAGAAAGCAGCTTTCCGTCTATTTAGGCGAAAGCGGCGTTTATAGGGTGGTTTTACATACATACACTATATATATATATATATATATATATATATATATATATATATATAATGTAGGAGGTGAGTTTTATTGTAGTACAATAAAGCAATGCAGATATCGGATAAGAAGCACTCTACAGTTTGTAGGACTGGAGTATACATAATATAAGATCAAAAGATGGTTAAAGGAGTTCCATGTATTTTATTATGCGCATTTCAAAAACAAAAATAATGTTGATTTAAAACTGCACTATCCACAAGTGTTTTTTAGCCTTCATATCATGTTCTCCTGTTTTATCTGATGAAAACACAAATATTATTGCATGATGATGTTTGTTTTTGAAATGCGCATAATAAAATACATGGAACTCCTTTAACCATCTTTTGATCTTATATTATATATATATATATATATATATATATATATATATATATATATTGGTAAACGGAATAGAAAATGCTGACAAATTGTTCACAGTTGAAAAATGGTTTAATTAGGAATAAAAGAGTATTCAACAATATCAGAGCAAACAACACGGACACTCTATCTCAAAATTATTTTTGAAAAGCATTTAGAAATGCGCAACCGGTAAAAACTTAAAACCACAACTGAATACTAACCCATACAATCACTAATACTCTTTTATTCCTAATTAAACCATTTTTCAACTGTGAACAATTTGTCAGCATTTTCTATTCCGTTTACCAATATATAATAACTTGTGTGTTACACCTCTATTCTTTTAACTATATATATATAATATATATATATATATATATACATACATATAACTGTGTATGTGCGTGTATATATATATACATATATATAACTTTGTATAGAGTAGTATTAAACACACACGCGCGCACGCACGCACGCACGCACGCACGCACGCACGCACGCACGCACGCGCGCGCGCGCACATATATACACACACATCTAAGCGTCTATTTACATACATACACATGTATATAGTCGTATGTGAAGTGAATGTAAGTCGCTCCCATCCCACACACAACCTCTCTCCCTCCTTCCCTCTCTCCCTCCTTCCCTCTCTCCCTCCCCTCTCTCCCTTCTCCCTCCTTCCCTCCTTCCCTCTCTCCCTCTCTCCCTCCCTCTCTCCCTCTCTCCCTCTCTCCTTCCCTCCTTCCCTCTCTCCCTCCCTCCTTCCCTCCTTCCCTCTCTCCCTCCTTCCCTCTCTCCCTCCTTCCCTCTCTCCCTCCTTCCCTCTCTCCCTCCTACCCTCTCTCCCTCCTACCCTCTCTCTCCCTCCTACCCTCTCTCCCTCCTACCCTCTCTCCTCTCTCTCCTCTCTCCCCTCTCTCCTCCCCCCTCTCTCTCCATATATATATATATATATACACACACACACACACACACACACACACACACACGTTTATATATAAATGTGTATTTATATATATATATATTTATATGTCTGTCCGTGTGTCTACAAATACAAGACGGCAGAACATTAAAGTTGAAAGATTCTAGAATAAAATCCAATCATTATTCAGATTTTTTTTCTTTTTTGGTTTAATTTTATTATTTTTACCGACATTTTTAATTAATTCAAATTACACAAACTTTTGGCTTTTAAGCTAATTTCTTTTTGCCCTATTAAATTTAATTATAGTACACCCACTCAGAAACTTTACATTACAAGCCACACACACACACACATACACCCATTTATGCACACACAGCTCTACACTATATACATCTATCTATCTAACCATGCTTGTTTGTTATATATATATATATATATATATAATCAGAGACGAGCTTACATACTGAGGCATATCTGATAATCTTTCGATTCCAGAGTCGGGTTAGATCGTTCCTCGAGCTGATCGACAGTGAAACATATGTAATATGTTATTAAATATGTTATGATGCAATATTGATTCATAACCACTGATCCATGGTTACTCTCTGCATACCAACTTTAGTACACTGACCCAAGGTAGTACGTAGCGTTATCGAACTCGCAACCTCATGAGTGTGAAAGGAACATTTTAACCACAGAGCTGTGTGTGGTGTCTAAAGCCAGCTTTAGTATACTGGCTCAAAAAACTACCCCAAGAAAAAACTACCTCGAGTTGTAATGGAACTCATATCCTCTTGATTGTGAAGTGACCATCTTAACCACGGAACTATGTCTGGTTTCTAAAGCTGGCTTAAAAAAAACTACCTCAAGAAACTACCACTTGTTGTTATCGAACTGATAACCTTGAGACTGCGAGGTGAACATCTTAACCAAGGAGCTCTGTCTAGTATCTAAAGCCAGCTTCAGTACACTGGCTCAAGAATCTACCACTTGTTGTTATCGAACTGATAACCTCTTTATTGTAAAGTCGACATCTTAACCACTGAACCATGCTTGGTTTCTAAAGCCAGCTTCAGTACATTGGCTCAAAAACTACCTAGAGTTGCTATCGTACTCATAACCTCTTCATTGTGAAATGACCATCTTAACCACTGATTCTGTTTAGTATCTAAAGCCAACTTTTGTAAACTTTAACCCTTTAGCATTCACATTACTCTATATATACTATTGTATTTTGGTAGTAAACACTTTATCTTACATAATTATCTCACATAATATCGAATTTGAGATTTCGATGTTATTTATATTGAGAATAATACCTTAACATCAGTATGAGTGGCCAGTTACAGGTGATTTGAACAGAAAGAGGTGAGTCATTTCTGTCCGGATATGGCCGGTTTGAATGCTAAAGGGTTAAAACTATATAAGCGGTTTTATCAATTCTTTTTTCTTCTCTTGACCGAAATATTTCATCAGATACTTAAAAAAGAAGAAAAAAAAAAACGATGGAAAGAAAAAAAAGATTTATCAATGAAAATGAACAGCGAATGAAAAAGAAAGAAAACAACAAAAGCAAGCAGACAAAATATGGAAGGGTTCCAAAGTCTTGTGAAATTGAAAGGGCAAATATTCCAAAGGTGCAATCTCGTTATGTGTATATTTGTATGTATGGTATATATATATATATGTATATATATGTATATTTTATGTATGAGTACATATGTGCATATGTGTGTATGTATGTATGTATGTATGTATATATATATATATATGTATATATTTGCATATTTATGTATGAGTACATATGTGCATGTGTATATATGTGTGTATGTATATATATATGTATATTTATGTATGGGTGCTTACGTGCGTATATGTATATATATATATATATATATATATATATACATATTGATGTATATATGTATGTCTTTATGTATATATATGTGTATTAGTGTATATGTGTATGAGTGTCTATATATATGTATGTGTGTATGAGTGTCTATATATATATATATGTATGTATGTATGAGTATATATATGTATGTGTATGATTGTCTATATATGTGTATGAGTGTATATATATGTGCGTATGAGTGTCTATATATATATATATATATATGTGTGTGTATGAGTGTCTATATGTGTGTATGAGTGTCTATATATGTGTATGAGTGTCTATATATATGTGTGTGTATGAGTGGTCTATATATATATATGTATGTGTGTATGAGTGTCTATATA
>OZ024762.1:13983249-13993249 GCA_964016885.1 Eledone cirrhosa
ACACTTCTAATCTCACACACACTTCTAATCTCACACACACTTCTAATCTCACACACACTTCTAATCTCACACACACATCTAAAGGCGCGCACCCACGTACATTTTTACCATACACACACGCTTCTAAAGTCGCACACACATTTCTAAAGTCACACACATTTCTAAAGTCACACACATTTCTAAAGTCACACACATTTCTAAAGTCACACACACTTCTAAAGTCACACACACTTCTAAAGTCACACACACTTCTAAAGTCACACGCACTTCTAATGTCACACATATTTAAACACACATACAGCTAACCACACACACACATCTAAAGGCGCGCATGCACATATATCTAAACACATGTACATCTTACCACACACATCTAAACACACATCCACAGACACATACACACACATCCAAACACACTCATCTACATAAACATATTTACGTACACCTCTACACACTCATATTTACATACGCATGTGTATGTGTGTATATATATATACAGCGTGTCCCCAAAAATGTATACACACTTTGATTACCTGTACAGGCAACATTTATTAGAATGCTAGAGAAGTGTGTATATATATATTTGGGACACCCTGTATATATTGTGAGTCAGATTTGGTAGACGGAAACCTTTCAGAAGTCCGTTTATGAGAGAAAGGGAGTTGGGCAATTCGTCATTCTATTACCAACACGTGTGGCCTTGTTGCTCTGATGTTTATTAAATTCTATTCAAAATCTTATGAAGATGTATTGCTGAACTGTTAAGGCTTAAAGATAACCAGGTCATTATTTAGATTCTCAGGGACGCCTTCTGTAGTTGCGCAAGTTACCGTATAGAAGTTTGCTCCTATTGACTAAACTAGAAAAATGGGTCGTATTTGTAAATCAAAGGACCATCGTTGTCACTCGTTCAGTTTAGCTGAATCTCCCTTAGAATTTCATTAAGACTACACGTCTCTTTGACACTGCCACACTGAATCTCCCTTAGAACTTTAAGAGTACACGTGTCTTTGGCTCTGCCGCACTGAATCTTCTTTAGAATTGTATTAAGAGTGCACGTGTCTTTGACTTCGCTACGCCGAATCTCCCTTAGAGTTGTATTAAGAGTACACGTGCTTATGGAATGACCGGTTACTTACACTTTAATTTCACAAGCAGTTTGTTCTGTTACCACGAATAACTAGAACATTCCTCGTCGACACCAACGTAGGCCCAACACAAACAAACCTTCGTATCCTCGACAGTGGGTGCGATGCTTGTTGCTTCGCCCACATTTTCTTTCAAAATCCATTCAAAAACAACCCTTTGCCGTGAATTATTCCAAATATTCTTAACTTGTTGACTGCCGCGTATATTTTACACAGCTACAGTTGCTGTGCCGGTTTGTTCTCCAGTAAAATGACTATTTTGATTGACAAACATCACATCAATAAACTAGTAACCCCATCTAGCTTTGAAGTGATGACCTGTTGGAAACGAGTTCATAACTTTCAAATTATGACCTGTTGGAAACGAGTTGATAACTTTGAAGTTATGAACTGTTCGAAACGAATTGATAACTTTGACCTTATAAACTGTTGGAGGCGAGTTCATAACTTTCAAGTTATGAACTGTTGGAAACGAGTTCATAACTTTCAAGTTATGAACTGTTGGAAACGAGTTGATAACTTTGAAGTTATGAACTGTTCGAAACAAATTCATAACTTTGACCTTATAAACTGTTGGAAGCGAGTTCAAACATGTTAGAACGAGTTATTTCGTCTACAGCACTGAAAAGGTTAAAGTATAGTTTAATATGACAGCAGTTTCGGTAAAGTTTCGAACACATGGAACGATAACTGAGTAATCAATACATTTAGACAACATTCCAACAAAATCTGTCATGGCGAATTCCTGTTCCAGAGAAACACGTGATCTCAAAGGATATTGGACTAAGTCAATATATCAAGCAAACATTGGAAAAGACTAACTTCCGGTATATAATGACATGTTCTGAACTTTTAAATTGACGTTTCTGCTTTCCAATCATTGCAATGAAAAACTAAGTTAAATATATTTGAGATATTCTGTATGTAATGCATTAATTAAAGACTGGGTGTGATGTGTGTTTGTGTGTGCTGTGCTGTGTGTGTGTGTGGGTATGTGTGCTGTGTGTGTGTATGTGTGTTGTGTTTGTGTGTGCTGTGTGTGTGTATGCCTGTCGGTTTTATTTGTGTATGTATGTATGTATGGATGTATGTATGTACACACGTTGCTGTGTATATATATATATATGTATGTATGTATGTATGTATGTATATACGTCGGTTCACCAACACAGAGGCACACACACACACACAGAGAGGTGCATATATATGTATGCACAGGCATATATATATATATACATATATACTTGTGAGTGTGTGGTAGATATATGTATAGTTACATATATATATATATATATATATATATATATATATATATGTATGGTAGATATGCCTATAATTATGTGTGTATATATATATATAGAGAGAGAGAGATATATATGTGTGTATACATATGTGTTGTTGTGAATACGAATATGTGTATACGGGTATCCACGAGTGTATGTTTGTGTGTGTGTGTGTGTGTGTGTGTGAGAATGCGAATTCGTGTCCATGAGTGTGTGTTTGTGTGTGTGTGAATAGGAATATGTGTATACGGGTATCCACGAGTGTGTGTGTATGTGTTTGTACGTGTGTGTGTGTGTGAATAGGAATGCGTGTGTGTTTGTGTGTGTCCATGAGTGTGTGTACGTGTATGTATGTGTGTATGTGTGGCACGTTGTTCTGTATTTCATTGTAGTTATGTTTGATTCAACAGTCGTCTGCCTTGCAGCAAGATTTTCAACAGATGTAACGATATCTTATTTCCGAAGTTCTTTGCACAATATAACGTTTGTATGTACTGTGTGTGTATGTATGTACTTATATGTATGTATATATATATATATATATATATGTATATTTCTATGTATGCATGTATATATATATATATATATATATATATATACTGTAATGAGATGGGTAAAATCTGTGCCTTATGTACAGTAAAAAGGGGCTACAGAATGCTATATATATATATATATATATATATATATATATATATATATATATATGTATGTATAGCATATATATATATATATATATATATATATATATATGTATGTATAGCATATATATATATATATATATACATATACATATATATATATGTATGTATAGCATTCCATTTAAATGGAAGTTTCAATATTTTATGGTACGTCAAATTTATTTATAAAACTGCTTATATATTGTATTTTATCTGAAGAAGGCATGCCATATTTTTAATATGGTATCCCTGAAATATATATAATGAAATAAATATGGTTTTATAAATATAGTTTCCATTTGTTTAATATCGTATATCTACTCCAAAACTTATTGAGTGCTTTATATCAGTTATAAAATATTCACTCGTTGTAACCCAACAATTTTAAATAAAACTTTTGCATATATATATATATATATATATATCTTTGTATTTATATATGTATATATATATATATATCTTTGTGTATATATATATATCTTTGTATTTATATATGTATATATATATATATATATATATATATATATCTTTGTGTATATATATATATATCTTTGTATATATATATATATGTATATATATATATATATATATATATATATATATATATATATTATAGCGTGCCCCTGCATAAGACCAAGGACAGGAATTTTGTAAATTGTGTAACATGGAAATATTTTGTATTATGAAATCCAAAAATATTTTATTAAATAACAGAATAGGGCGATCGTTATACCGTAACCATCGCTTGAAATCTACATTTTCATATTACAAACGCTACCAGGATTGAACCCTTGTCTCCATCTCCGTTTGATTGTCAAAATACATATTAACATTCTCTATTAGTCTTAATTCTATCAACTCTTCTATTCTTTACCATTTAATATAAACTGTTCTATATTATATTTTATCTGATGAAAGCACACCATAATTTAACTTAGTGTCCTTGAAATATATATAATGAAATAAATATGGTTTTATAAATATAGTTTCCATTTGTTAATATCGTATATATATATATATATCTTTGTATTTATATATATATATATCTTTGTATTTATATATCTATATCTATATATATATATAGTAATAATAATAAATTTGAAGACTAAAATCCAAAGAGGGCTCGATAAGGATAAATATATATCAAATATATAAGAACCGTTTCAGAAGATCCCGTTAAGGGTGAAACCAGCGATTCTTTGCTCAAACTTTAATCTGTTATTTTAATAAATATATAATTATATATATATATATATATATAATCTTTGTAATTATATATATATGTTTGTATAAATAAACTTGAACTGATTGAGCACTCAATGCTGGTTAGAAAAGTAGACATATCTTTTCTAAGTAAAGAAGGGGCATAAGCTTAGAAGGTTCAGTTTGTTTACACACACCATCACACACACACTCACATACACACACTCACATATATACATACACACACATGCATACACACACACACACATGCATACACACACACACACATGCATACACACACACACATATATACATATATATATACATATATAATATTTGAAAAAGGTATTTTGTAGAGTATAGGCAACCGAACGAAACAGTTATAGTCCTGTAGAAGTAATTTCTCTCTCTCTCTCTCTCTCTCTCTGTCCCTCTCTCCCTATCCCTCTCTCTCCCTGTCCCTGTCCCCCTCTCTCTCTCTCTCTCTCTCTCTCTCTCTAATCAGTATGTCTTGGTTTGTGAATTCATTTTAACGAAGAATATATACAGTATTTGTGTATATTGACTTTACCAAATCGTTAGTGTCTATCTTTGTTCAGTTACTTCCTGTCAGAACAGGAAATGACACCCACTAAATTACACCGACACATATTTAAATAATCGGCCATGTTTGCTTGGTCGGTTGATTTTATTTTTATTTTATTTTATTTTATTTTTTTTTTCAATTTGGAGTTTTTCTTCTTCGCCATCCTTTTCTGTTTCTTATATGTGTGTGTGTGTGTGTGTGTGTGTGTGTGTGTGTGTGTGTGTGTGTGTGTGTGAGCATATCTATATGTGTTTATGTACATAAATGTGTGTGTGTATATATATATATATATATTTATGTGTGTATATATATATATTTATGTGTGTATATATATGTATGTGTATATATATCTATGTATCTGTGTTTATGCATATATATGTGTGTATATATGTGTTTATGCATATATATGTGTGTGTAGATATGTGTGTGTATATGTGTGTTTGTGTGTGTACATATATATTTACAGATAAGTTCACGAAACCACTGTACCATGAAGAGATTCTTGCATACAGGTTACTGCAACACACACACACAAGCTCAATAACACACAGGTACTACTAGATTTCACTTTAATATTATTGGTTATTTTCTCAAAGCTCTTTCGTTACACATTTTCTGACCTCCTCAACGACTATTTTTTCATTATCTCTGTGTCTCTTCTTTTTGGTCTTATTCCGTTTACTCCATAGTGCAGTTCCGTGGTACGTTTTCAAGAATTTTTAAAATTTTGCAAAACAAAGATACAGAAATGTCCAAGACCATTTGTTTTTCAATTACTATATTTTCATTTTTAATTTTCTGATCCAATATATCACAGGTGTATCCCAGGTATATAATCAACAGTTGTATTTATTTTGACTGACTGTTGTTCCTTGTTAGTTAATATGGATTTTTAGTTTTGACGGGCCTTGTTTGTCTATTTTCTATGGATTGTCAAACTTAACTATTTCGTCCCAAAGGGGCAGAATACGAGCCTAAGATAATTCCAATTTCTGGAATTCAATAGAAGAATAACATGCCTTAACATTTCCAAGAACAGTTTGGGTTTTTTTCCAGGATATCGTTAAATAAATCTGTCAATTTTATCTTAAACACTTTTGCCACGATATCTGGAATGTCTTAAGGGAACTTTCCTGGAACGAAATTATCTACAAAGTCATCATATGAATGATTGCATGTCAGAAGAATTCTAAAGTTTCTCATCATAACCATACCATTGTGGTTGCCCTCTCTCATTTCCCTTTGAGATCTTTGAAAAACGATGATGGCAAAATAAATGTACATCCTACACGAGTTTGTGTAGAAATTGTATTTAGATAATTGTTAAGTCTTCGATAGTGTTTATATCTGTGACTACTTTGCTGGTATTAAATGAAGTTATAATTATTTGGTTTGATATAAAAATGACAGATGACTAATCATTTTGTTGAAATAATCTTTTAATGTATTGACGTGTGGAGGTGTGTGGGCTAGTGGTAAGGGTGTTAGAAAGGATCAAGATATCGTGGATTCGATTCCTGAGCTACGTTGTGTGTTGTGTTCTTGTGAAAAACACTTCATTTCACTTTGCTGTATTATACTCAGCTGAAAATGAGTACCAACAATAGTTGGTGGTTTAACCTTGCGATAGACTGGCGTCCTGTCCAGGGGAAGTCTTGTACTCTACGGAAAACAACAAAAGCATAACAAAACAAAACGAAAATGGCAGAAGAAAATAAAAAGCAATTATTTCTGCTCATCTGTCGAAGTATGTAATGGAATATTGGCAAACGGATTTCCGAAGCAAAGATTATAATTTTCAAGAAACCAATTACTTCTGCTATTCTGACGATCCAACAAAGAATTAATTCTACTTACCTAACAATAATTAATTAATACTCACTAATTATCTGTAAACATGAGATTAATTAATCCACATCATGAACGAGAAAGACTTAAAATATTGCCCTAAAAAAAAACAGAAAAAAAAAACAGCTTTAACTTTGACTTAAGAATCTTAGATTTAATTAATAGAACTAATGCATGCCGCAGGCGAAACATAAAATACGTAGGTACAATATGTTAACATGTGTAGAGGTTAAACTTTGTGCCAAAAGTGCTGCTAGGCGAAGAACGGAATCAGATATTAAAAGTACACTTTGGAAAGGCTTATTACAGACCTGTCAACTCTCCCCCATCCGAAGGAGAGATTTGCCACCCAATTTGGGGTGGATGAGAGTTACCTCCCCCATCCGAAGGAGATATTTCCCACCCACTTTGGGGTGGATGAGAGTTCTCTCCCCCATCCGAAGGATAGATCTTCCGCCCGCTTTGGTGTGGATGAGAGATGTCTTCTCTTGTGAAAATGGGTATAGCTTTCATTATGTAAAATCTCCCCCCTTTTGCATCATTTCTCCCCGTTTTGAGGCACTTTCTTTCATGGTACTTCCCGTTTGGGGTTTTAGAGGTTGACAGGTCTGTAATTGATTAAAGATAATTATAAAGAAAAACAAAATCAATCTCCTTTACTAATTACAGAGGTTTTACATTGAATATCAGGTGGCTCCTTGTGTTATTGATCACGACGTTTCATTTTCGGTTGGTTTTCATGATCGATCTGGGGTTCATATTATTGGAACACCTAAGAAAGTTCTTATTAGATTGTGGTCCCTAGCATTAAAACACTCAAACTTTCTATGGGATACTACTTTGTAGGAAGCTAACTAAACCTACATAGTTGTGACCTCTAACTACGACAGGGCTTGCTATTATTAAAACACTCGAAAAACCATCCATGAAATGCAACCTCGCAAGAGGCCAGCTAAAGCTGGATAGGTGTGACTTCTAACGACGACTGGATTAGGGTCCCTAGCATTAAAATACTCTAGAAATATTTTATGAGTTCAATCTTTTCTGGACGACTACCAGTAAGTGGGAGTTCTAACGATCAGAAGACTTGCTATAATACTCGGAAAATGTTCTATGAGGTGTAACCTCGCAAGAGATCAACGAAACCTACATAGCTGTGACTTCTAACGACGACAGGGTTTGCTATCAAAGTACTTACTATTAAAGTACCCAAGAAACTTCCTATGAGGTGTAACCTCGAAAGAGGTCAATTAAAGCTACATAGCTGTGACCTCTAACGACGACAGGACTTGCTATCAAAGTACTTACTATTAAAGTACCCAAGAAACTTCCTATGAGGTGTAACCTCGCAAGAGGTCAGTTAAACCTACATAGCTGTGACCTCTAACGACGACAGGACTTGCTATCAAAGTACCCAAGAAACTTCCTATGAGATGCAACCTTGCAGGAAGCTAACTAAACCTACATTAGTGTGACCTCTAACGACGACAGTACTTGCTATTAAAGTACCCAAGAAACTTCCTATGAGATGCAACCTTGCAGGAAGCTAACTAAACCTAGACAGGTCTGACTTCTAACGACGACAACTTTTACCATCATTAAAATACACGAAAAGTCCTTTTTGAGATATAACCTCGTAGGAGGCCAACAAGACCTGGATAGTTATGAAGGTATAAACTTCATTTCTTCACTATATTAAGACAAGTTCACACAAATGACATCACAAAACGATATATTGTCTCTTGAGCCAATCTTAAACTAAAGACTTCGTTAGTAAATTCCACGCCATGCTTTTTATCGTCAGAGTAAATACAATACTAAACAGTACTTAAAGATGTTTATTGCTACAGTAAATAACGGAGATTTCATTATATAATTGTTGGTCAGACTAAATGTATTTAGAACAGAGTTCACATATGTGTGTGGTGTAGGGTGTGTGTCGTGTAGTATGTGGTGTGTATGGTGTGTGGGATTGTGTGAGTATGCTGTGTATGTGATGTGGCGTGAGGTGTTGTGTGTGCATGAGTGTGGGATTGTGTTGATGTGATGTGGTGTGTAGGATTGTGTGTGGTGTGTGGGGGATTGTATTGGTGTGTGTGGGATTGTGCGTACGTGTTTGTGTGTGTGGGGGATTGTGAATGTGTGTGTGATTTTGTGTATATTTGTGTGTGTGTATGCGTGATCTGTGTATGAAATGAGTGTGTGTATATGTAGGCTGTGTATAGTTGTGTGTATATGTGATTATGTGTGATGCTTGTGGTGTGTCTGTCTTGTGGTGTGTGATTATATGTGTGTGATTATATGTGTCAGTATATCCTTTACCGAAGAATATAAACAAATCCGAGACGAATCCAATTGAGTTACTGTCATCAACTTTAAACTATGGAAGGAAATAATGGCCAATGTAAATACTTTCATTATTGAATTGTCAGCGTTCTTCCTTTTGTCAACTGAATATCGAATTATCAACTTATTTTCAATTTACAATATCAAATTACTTTACTTTTCTTCAAATATTTTCATTAATAATTGTCAAGATTAAATTAAAAAAAAAAAAAAATAATAGTTACAATAACAATAATAATAATGATTTCTTTATTAACCACACAGGGTCCACATCGACAGTAGAGGACGAAAATATAGTGTCTGTTGGTGTGTATGTGTGTCTGTGTTCTTGTGTGGGTTTTGCGTGTAAACAAATTTTAACGTTGTTAAAAAAAGAAGAAAAAAAAGATAATAAAATTAAAACACAGAAGGTTCCTAGAATAATAAATATAAATATGGATGCCAGGTAGAATTGATTTAATTGTCATTTCTTGGTTTGCACGAAGAAATAATACCACAATAAATTATATAAACATTATTGAAGTACTGTTCCTGTTTATAAACATATTCTTCTGAGGAATATAAAGAGTTAGACGTATTTTTTCCACCGAAAAACACTTAAAGAAAATGCAAAGGAAGGGGTGAACAACGGAGCCAACACCAGAGCAAAAGACAGCAACGTCGCGAGTACTGGGCATCCTCTCTAATTTTGAGGCAAGCCAGCACCCTCGCAGCGTTGCCTCGGGTGATGGCGGGGCTGATGCGCTGAAATATTGTTTTAAAAGACTTTTTAATGGAAATAAAGCAAAATGGAAGCTTAATGTTGAAACTTCGAACTTTTGAATTTTGCTGGCCCGAAAACTGTTCGCGTATTTTTGTACGTGTAGTTTGTTCGTAACGTAAATAGATAAACAAATGACGTCATAAAAG
>OZ024762.1:14000749-14003249 GCA_964016885.1 Eledone cirrhosa
CTGAATTTTGACGACATAATCTGCTTACCCAAAGAGAGAAAGGGAAGAAACAGTTCTAGTCCTGTAGAAGTCATTTCTCTCTCTCACTCTTTCTTTCTCTCTGTCTCTCTTTCTTTCTCTCTGTCTCTCTCTCTCTCTCTCTCTCTTTCTCCCTATCTCTCCCTCCCCCCCACTCACCCCCTCTCTCCCCCCTCTCTCTCACTCTCTCTGTACATATATATACATAATGTATATATATGTACATACATACATAATGTATATATATGTACATATATACATAATGGATATATATGTACATATATACATAATGTATATATATATATGTACATATATATATATATATATACATTATGTATATATGTACATATATACTTAATGTATATATGTGTATATATTATTATATATATGTACATATATACATAATGTATATATGTGTATATATATATATATGTACATATATACATAATGTATATATATGTACATATATACATAATGTATATATATGTACATATATACATAATGTATATATGTATGTATATATATATATATTATTATATGTGTATATATGTATATATATATATATATTATTATATGTGTATTTATGTATGTATATATATATATAATTATATGTATATATATGTACATATATACATAATTTATATATGTATATATATGTACATATATACATATGTATATATGTACATATATACATAATGTATATATGTATATATATATTATTATATACATATATGTATATGTACATATACATATATATATATATATGTATGTATATATATATATATACATATATATATATGTATATATATATATATACATACATATATAAATATGTATATATATATATATATATATATATATATATATGTATATATATATATATACATACATATATATATACATACATATATATATATGTATATATATATATATACATACATATATAAATATGTATATATATATATATATATACATACATATATATATATATGTATATATATATACATACATATATGTATATATATATACATACATATATATATATATATACATATATATATACATACATGCATACATATACCCAGACAGTTATATATATATATATGAACATCCTGACACAGTCATATCTCCCCCCCCCCTCTCTAGAATGAGAGGGAGAGAGATAAAGTCTGAGTGTGTGTATGCATACTCGTGTCTGCTCGTACGTACGTGTGTATGTATGTACGTGTGTATGTATGTATGTACGTGTGTATGTATGTATGTACGTACGTGTGTACGTATGTACGTACGTGTGTACGTATGTACGTTCGTGTGTATGTATGTATGTACGTACGTATGTATGTATGTACGTACGTGTGTATGTATGTATGTGTGTATGTATGTACGTACGTGTGTATGTATGTATGTATGTGTGTATGTATGTACGTACGTGTGTATGTATGTATGTGTGTATGTATGTACGTACGTGTGTATGTACGTACGTGTGTATGTATGTACGTACGTGTGTATGTATGTACGTACATGTGTGTATATGTATGTACGTACTTGTGTATGTATGTACGTACGTGTGTGCAATCTGAAACGTAATGGCGACGAAGTAATAATGTTGCGGTTTTCAACTGATATTGGAACGCTGTCAAAATCACTTTTAGTCTATAACTCTTTCTCATTTTGGGAATTGTATATTGAAGAGTGGATTCCTCAGCACGGAATTCCCGTTAAGATGCTAACGACAGCCATTGCTTGTGGAAGTAATGAAATGAAGTAAGCCTTGTTGTAAATTGATTTGACTTCCTGAACTCTGGTTTACAGTTCTCGGTTCAAGAAAATTCCATACGAATGTCATGTACGAGGCCATTGATGTTCCCCTTATCAAGCCATTAATGCCACAGCTTCATAATATTTCTGCCTCATTAAGCTATAATTTAATCAGTTTCTTTCTCCCTGTTCCCTTTGTTAAGCGATGAATGCCACAACTTCGCAATAGTTCTGCCTCACTCACAAGGAGGTCCAACACAGACACACACACACACATACACACGCACACACGCACAGACACACACACACACACGAAATTCCAGCACACACATGGAAGTCCAAAACATACACCCACACACAAACATGAACACACCATACACACACACATGGAAGTCCAACAGGCACAAAGGAGAACAAAATTCACCTTTTGAGTTGCCGTCTCATCTATTATTCTATTGATTGAAGTCGCTTGAGATGTGTTTTAAATTTTTGTTGGAAGCCATTTGAGAAGCGTTTCACGTTTCATCTTGAACCGTTTGAGCCGAGTTTCAAAAATTATGAGACGTTGTTTAATTCGTGTTTCAAATTGGTGTTAGGAGTTGAGACGAATATCTTCAACGAATTAAAGTTACATATTTATTTCACCAGAATCGAACAAGACACACAGACATGTATAAATACAATACATACAGGCCATTTATATATATATATATATATATATATA
>OZ024762.1:14010749-14015749 GCA_964016885.1 Eledone cirrhosa
ACAGAGCAGAGGTGGGGGTGGGTGTTGTGTGGGTAGGGGACAGGATAATGTAAGAGCAATCAGAGGAGGAGGAGGTTATATTGCGTTTTAGGCTATATACACACCCTATAACCCCTTGTGACCCCTAACTTTCGTGAAAAGGTGCAGGGCGATGTGCGGCATAATGTTATATTAGATTAGGGTTTGTTCATTACGGTCTTCCAGTGACTCCCTATTTGTAAATTGGATAACAGGAAAAAGTAGAGAATTGATGTTAATACACATATACATACGTGTGTATGTGTGTGTATATATATATATATATATATATATATATATATTATATATATGCGTGTGTATGTAGATATATATATGTGTACATGTGTTGATATAAATGTATATATATATGTATGTGTATATATATGTGTAGGTATGCATGTAGATGTATGTGTGTATATATATATATATGTACGTGTATGTATATACATGTGTGTGTATGTATATACATATGTGTGTGTATATATGTATATACATAAATATGGGTGTATGTATGTATATATATATATATATATATATATATACACGCACAGAGCAATATAGGCCGAATTTTTAAAACTAGTAAAAATAATATTAATTTAAACTATTCCACTATACTACTACTACTATTCTACTACTACCACTACTACTACCTCTACTACTACTACCACTACTATCACTACTACTACCACCACTACTATTTTGCTACTACTACTACTACCACCACTACTATTCTGCTACTACTACCGCCACTACTATACTACTACTACTACTACTACCACCGCTACTACTACTACTCATTACATTAAGTGTGGTTAGGCTGAGGAGTGTTCGTGATGATGTTCGTGATGATGTTGGTGTTGATGGTGGTGTTGATGGTGGTGTTGATGATGATTGTGTTGATGATTGTGGTGGTGATGATAGTGGTGATTGTGATGGTGGTGGTGGTGATTGTGATGATGGTGGTGGTCGTGGTGATGATAGTGGTGATGGTGGTGGTAGTGGTGGTGGTGGTGATAGTGGTGGTGATGGTGGTGGTAGTGGTGATGGTGATTATTGTGTTGATGATTGTGGTGGTGATTGTGATTGTGGTGGTGATAGTGGTGGTGGTGGTGATGATTGTGGTGATGGTGGTGGTGATTGTGGTGGTGATTGTGGTGGTGGTGGTGTTTGTGGTGATAGTGGTGGTGGTGATGGTGGTGGTTGTGGTAACATATTAATGACGTTGATGACATTCGATAAAGATAACGAGAATAATTGTTATTCATGGTGCAGATGATGATGGTGATGACTATGCCGATGTTGATGATGATGATGATGGTGATGACGGTGAAGACACCGATGACGGTGGCGACGATCATGATGGAAGTGACGACGATGATGATGACTATGATGATGACGATGATGATGATTTCCAATGACGATGATGGCGACGATAAGGGTGATGATGAAGTTGATGAAATTGATGATGATGACGATGACGACGATGGCGGCGATGGTGATTAAGATGATGACGATGATGATGGCAATGATGTTGATGATGATGATGATGGTGATGACGATAAGGTCGATGAATACGATGTCAGCGACGTCGACGATTAACATGATGATGATGATGATGATGATGGTGACGAAGAGGTTGTTGTTAATGATGATGATGGCGGCGGCGACGATGATGATGATGACAATGACGACTACGACAACGATGACAATGATGACTTAAAATATGGCGTTGACGACAATCACCTCGCACTCAATGAAATGATATTTTCTGAAGCAAATAATTATCCGATTTTTTTTTTTTTCTCCTTATTTTTCATCGTTAATCTTGTTGTTATTGTTGTTGTAGTTTCAGTTATTGCTCTCCTTTCTAATTAATCACTCTATGCCCCAGCACCCCTGAGGCAGCTGTTTGTGTGACGTGTGCCATCTCACAATATGGCGGCTATCATATGTCAAACACACCGGACACATTTTCAGCCTCTTGAAAAATCTGGATTTTTAAAAAAAATTATATATTATTTTATTTTTATTTCATAATTTTTTAATTTTATTTATTTTGTTTATTTTTAAATATTTTTAAATATTATTATTATTTTTTTTTTTTTTAGTTTTAATGTTTAAAATTTTTTCTAAATATCTTGTAGAGGTATTATGTGTGAAAATTAAACAAAAAATAATAATAACGATGTTGATAATAATAATAAGATAAATATAAATATTAATTATATATTAATAATAATGCTGATAATAATAATATTAATAATAATATTAATAATATAATATAAAATATAAAAAAATATAATATGATATGATAATATAATAATAAAAATTATGATAATTTATAAAATATTAATAATAATGATAATAATAATAGTATTTTGATAATAAAAATAACATTAATAAAAATGGTTTCATGATAATGATAATAATAATAGTATTTTGATAATGAAAATAACATTAATAAAAATGGTTTCATGATAATAATAATAATAATAGTAATAATAATAATAAAAATAATAATAATAGAATGGAGAGAAATGCGACAATGATGTAACTGGAAGTAATTAGGATATTAATTATAACCATTATGGATATTAATAATTGCTGTTACTTTTTAATAACAATAGTAATGGTTTCTTTAATAACCACAAAGGGTTTACATCAAGAAAAACATTAATGACAGTACAGGACGAAAACAAAGTGTGTGTATGTTTCTGTTGGTGTGGGGTAGAGGGTCGGGTGCCATGCTTTGTAGCATAGAGTTACGGCCCTTTGTGTTCTGATTTCAAATACCGCCGAGGTTAACTTTGCCTAGCATCCTTACGGGATCGATAAAATAAAGTACCAGTAATACACTGGGTAATTGCTGGCCTTGTGCCGAAAGTAGAAACCATTATCATAGTAATGTCTACACCAGTTAAAACTCTGATAATCTTCATTTTTATTGGGTTCACTTTTCAATCATTTGCCTTTTCCTTCCTTATTTTCGATTTCTTTATTTTTCGTCTTTCTTTCTTTCTCTTTCTTTCTCTCTCATGCTTTCTTTCTCTCATGCTTTCCTTCTCTCTTTCTATTTTTCTTTCTTTCTCTTTCTTTCTCATTCTTTTTCTCTCATTCTTTCTTTCTTTCTTTCTCTCTTTCTTTCTTTCTATCTTTTTCTTTCTCTTTCTTTATTTCTCTCCTTCTTTCTTTCTTTTTCTTTATTTTCTTTATTTTTCTATTTATTTTTTGTTCTTTTTTCTTTCTTTCGTTCTTTCTTTCCTTTTTCTTTTTATTTTTCTTTTCTATCTTTTTTTCTTTCGTTCTCGTCCCGTTTCCTTTCGTTATTTCTTCCGCCATTTTCCAGTTCTGTATTTCGATTCCTTTTGATATATTTCTGCTAAATTAACTTTAAAATAACGACATATTTTTTTCCAGTCCCCATCACAAATAGGAACGCAGCAAATATATAAATAATGATATAAATAAATAAATAACGAAATATATAAATAATAAAATATATAAATAAATAACGAAATATATAAATAATAAAATATATAAATAAATAATGATATAAATAACGAAATAATAAATAATTTAAAAAACGTAGAATAAACAAGATAAAAGATAAGACGAAACTCTAAAAAAAAAGAAAAAAAACCAAAACGACCGAAGAAATATCGGAAGTAATACAACAACATAAACAACAATAAAACGAACATCGTATCATATCGTGTGATATCGCATAACTTCGTGTGATCTTATACCATGCCATATACCATCGTGTGATATTGCATGACATGATACGAGGTCACTTGATGTTATATGACATTGGATATTACATCACATGACACGGTATTATGCGACATCACACCGTTACGTGATATCACACGATGTTATGCGATATAACACGGTATCACATGGCATAATACATCACACGATACCACGAGTTAAAATCTCATCGAAGTCAACTTCGCCTTTCATCCTTCCTAGGTGTGTAAATAAAGTACCAGTAAAGTACTGGGGTTGATTCAATCAGCTTTACCCTTCCTCTGAAATTATACTGGTTTTGTGTCTAAATTAGGGATCCTTATTTCTTCTGTTTTCTTTTTTCTTTCTTTTACGTTCTGAGTTTTTAAAACCTGTTGAGACTACTTTACTCTTTATCCTTCGGTAAATTGTTAAAACAATATACCAGTTAACTAATGGGGTTCATTTAATCAACTAACACCTTAATCACAAATTTCTGGCCTGCTGCCTGATAGAAAGAAGAAAAAGAAACTACAGCGAAAATTATATTAATGTTTCTTTGTATATTTCATATAATATTCTGGAAAGCGAAAGTAGAAAAAAGGGGTGGGGACATTAATATAAGATCGAAAAACAAACAAAAAGAGAAGAAAAATCAGACGTGAATATGAGGGAAGAATAATTCCGGATAATATAATTATTTTATTCCTATCTAGCCATATTGAATATGATTTCGGAAGCGGAAGTGGACAGGTTAGAAGACAAATTGGTTGAAAGTTCACAGGGTCATCTACCGAAGATGATTATTATGTGTGTGCGGTAAGGCGTGATGGGTTGCGGGTTTGTGGAAGACATATTGGTGGTATGTATATATATATATATGTATGTATATATATGTGTATGAATTGGGTCCCAATTTAATTAGAGAATAAAAGTGGGGCTGGGTTTGTGAAGGGGATATAAGTAAACATTGTGGGTTTTGGTAAATAGTTGAGGTCAATGTTTGAGGTCATATTTAGACTTCAATCAATGAAGGTGTATTTTATAAGGTATGATGGGAAAACAAGATGGCCGTTTATTGTCCTATATATATTATCGTCGTATCCGCACTTAATTGTAACATTATGGCCAACATATTATGCATCAATATTTCGTGTCACAGCCTAGTGTGGAAGATTGGCAGATTCGGTGGAGCGTCGGACAGCATGCTTTATGCCATAGAACTACGTCCCTTTACGCTCTGATGTCCGCGA
>OZ024762.1:14020749-14053249 GCA_964016885.1 Eledone cirrhosa
GAATGCATGCAAATGTATATATGTGTCTGTGTGTGCATATGTGAATGCAGGCATGTGTGTATATACACATATGTGCACATACACATATATATATATGTATCTATGTATATGCATACGTATATATATAGATATATAATGTGTGTGCGCATTCATGTGTATGCATAATATATATACGTATGCGTTTATGTGTATGCATGCAGGTAATATATATATATATATATATATATATATATACGTATGCGTTTATGTACGCATGCAGGTAATATATATATATATATATATACACACTTACAAAAAGTAAACGAGAATTACATTATATGAGGCCCATTATTTTGACATCCGTCCAAGACATGTGTGCATAAATAATGTAGCTATCTCCAGGGGTATATATCTTTCCGGTCACTCTGGCAGACATGTTGCTCTTCTCATACCTGAGAAAATACTATGCTACTTATTATCTCGCTCGCGTTTCTATGCATTCTTATGCGTAGATAACTGTCGATGAATCTAGTCTATTGATCTATCTATCTATCTATCTATCTATCTATCTATCTATCTATCTATCTATCTATCTATCTATCTATCTATCTATCTATCTATCTATCTATCTATCTATCTATCTATCTATCTATGTAGTCTATTTTTCATCTAACTATCTATCTATGTAGTCTATCTCTTCATCTATCTGTCTATCTTTCTCACTATCTATCTATCTATCTATCTATCTATCTATCTATCTCCGTTTGTCCCTGCCTGCCTGCCTGTGTATATATATATATATATATACACATATACACACAGATATATATGCGTGTGTATTTAAGAACATGTAGACACATATATGCGAGTTTGTGCATATATATATATATATATACATACACATTTCTAAACGTGTGTGTACACACACACACACACACACACACACACACACACACACACACACACACACACACACACCTACAGAAGCAATTAATTATGCATATATATATATATATATATATATATATATATATATATATATATATATATATATAGATAGACTCACATAATTGCGTGTGTATATATATATATATATGTATATTTATATATACACACATACACATACTTACCCGTCAGCAATAATCACACACACACACATACATACCCATCAATAATTGTCACACACACACATATGTCCGACGAGTAAGTATCCGATTTCCGATTATATTTTTTCCCCTTTAAGTGATGTCATTAGGGAAACAAAATTGTGTAGAATGGCAGAATGGCGCCAAATACATTCCTGCGCATGTGTAGTTCTTGGCAAACTCTCGACTTATGTCAGATTCTGTCAGCCAACCAACTTGTGAGATACTTTACAACTGAATCGGTGCGGTGTTGACGTCCCGCAGGTGCGCTCACCCCGAGCGGGCGTAGCTGTTTCAGAGCGTCCCTCTCTCGCCGTACTCTCGGCCAATTTATTCGCCATCTTGTCAACCTGGGGCCCAGAGGTGAAGGGTAAGATAGTTTGTGGTGGAGGATAGTCGTCCGGCCGTCACTTCCACACCTGTATTGAATACATGCTATATAAGTTTATCAGAACAGTTTTGTATCTGTTTTGTAGTACAGACACGAGTAGTGCAATCCCTACTTCGTCGTCGGATATAAATTTCGTCCCTGAAAAAGCGTCCCTGGGTTACTGAACACCGTGACAACTGGATATGAGACCTTTATATATAGGTAGAACCCTGAAACCAAAGCTGTCATCTCAATAGACGCATTCAATAGTACAATTCCCACATAGTGGTCGGATATAAATGTCGTCCCTTAAAAAGGATCCTGGGTTACTGAATACAGTTCCAACTGGAAATGCGATCTGTGTATAGGTACGAACCAGGAATCAAAGCCCAGACATCTCAGTAGAAGTGTTCAATAGTGCAGACCCTACTTATTCATCGCGTTTTAATTACGCTCTACAAAAGATCCTGGGTTACTGAATACAGTGCGATGTGCGTATAGGTACGACCCAGGAATCAAAGCCCAGACATCTCAGTAGAAGTGTTCAATAGTGCAGTCCCTACTTATTCATCGCGTTTTAATTACGCTCTACAAAAGATCCTGGGTTACTGAATACAGTGCGATGTGCGTATAGGTACGACCCAGGAATCAAAGCCCAGACATCTCAGAAGTGTTCAATAGTGCAGTCCCTACTTATTCATCGCGTTTTAATTACGCTCCACAAAAGATCCTGGGTTATTGAATAAAGCGATAACTGGGATTGAAAGCTGTGTATGTAGGCCCAGACACCAAATCTTAATCATCCTAGTAGTAGCATTTAACGTCATCACGATCTAAAAACTACGTTGGGTAGGGAGCAAAATGAAAAAAAAAGATGCAGTTTATTTCTTTCGACAGATGCCAAACTCTCCAAGCACCGGTCACTCTTCGACGGGTTCGCGGCCGTGTCTTTGGCGGTGGAGACTTCTGGTGTTCTTGGCCCTACAGCTACCTCCCTATTCAACACTATAGGCACAGACCTGGCTACCTGTAGCAGTAGAGACTTCTGGTGTCCTTGGCCCTAGGGCTACCTCCCCACTCACCACCATAGGCGCTGAGCTGGCCAGCCGCAGGTGTGAGACTCGCGAGTTGGAATGGCTCTTCCAGCGCATCTCCCTTACCATCCTCCGGAGGAAACGCTTTCTCCATCCTGTCCGCCGGGGCCGTGGGGAGGCCAGCACGTGGGACCCCATTTGCTCACCATACGGGTTAATAGGCAAAGTTATAAACTATTGTAAATAAATATTATATTATATGTAAAAAAGAAACAAGGGTGTTGTGCATTACGAATTTGTACTAAAAGGCCAAACAGTTACAATTGTGTATTCTCTAATTAATCTATTTCTCTAATTTACTCTATATTTTCAGCTCTCTGTGATGAGGTGTGAAGGCGCGTGGCTTAGAGTTTAGGGTATTCGTCTTGCAATCGTATGGTTGTGAGTTCGATTCCCGGTGGCACGTTGTGTCCTTGAGCAAGACTCTTTATTTTACGTTGCTCCAGTCCACTCATCTGGCAAAAATGAGTTGTACCTGTAATTCGAAAGACCAGCCTTGTCATATTCTGTATCACGCTGAACCTCCCGGAGAACTACGTTAAGGGTACTCCTGTCTGTGGAATGCACAGCCACTTGCATATTAATTTTAGTTGTTCCTACAAAATGAAGATGTCACTGAAATACTTCCGGTTTGAGAGCCAAATGGACAGCATAATTATAGGAAGATTCCTTTAACAATAGAAGGATCCGTGGCCCTAGTCTGTAGAAGCACAAGGGGCCAAATTCCAGGAGTGTTAAGGACTGAACCCTATCGGCTGTGTAGGGCCGGATATTTGGTAAAGGGACCTCGTATGAAAAAGCATACTTATATTTATTTATATATCTATACCGCATTAGTAGAACAATATGTGCAGCTTTGTGTGTGTTTGTGTATGTCTGTGTGTATTTGTGTATGTCTGTGTGTATTTGTTGTCGTGTGTGTATTTGTTGTCGTGTGTGTCTGTGTTTCTGTCCTTATGTATGTGTGTGGTTGTCTGTGTTTGTGTATGCGCGCGTGTGTCTGTGTGCGTTTGTGTCTTTATGTCTGTGCGATTGTATGTGTGCCTGCGTGTTTGTTTGTGTTTATGTGCGGTTGTATGTGTTTTGGTGTGTTTGTGCGTGTCTGCTTGTGTGTGTGTATGTATGATTGTATGTTTGTGTGCTCGTATTTTGGTTCCTTTGTGCCTGCGATTGTGTTTGCGTGTCTCTGTGTTAGTATGTGTGTGTCTGTGTGTCTCCGATTGTATTTGTGTGTATTTCCATGTATGTTGCCTCTTGTGTGCCTCTGATACATTCTACATTTTCTTCCTTATAGCGGACAGTTACATAATTAGCAAGGGAAACCATTGCCTCCCTCAAGGTCAAATGCAGATGTGGAAAAATACCACAGTTATATACATATATATATATATACATATATATATATATATATATATATTAAATAAATAAAATATAGAGTTATTAACTCATATTGATACGCAGCAATTAACAAGCTCAAAGTATAAATACTGAGCATTATATTACGGGGATTGGCAGTATCAGTAGAGGGTCGGACGCCATGCTTTCCAGCATAGTTACGTCCCTTTACGATCTGAGTTCAAATCCCGCCGAGGTTGACTTTGCCTTTCATCCTTACGGGGTCGATAAAATAAAGTACCAGTAATGCACTGGGTGATTGCTGGCCTTGTGCCTAACGTAGAAACAATTATATTATTAGGTGGATTGGCAGTATCGGTAGAGGGTCGGACGCCATGCTTTGACGCATAGTTACGGCCCTTGCCATTCTGAGTTCAAATCCCGCCGTGATTAACTTTGCCTTTCATCCTTACAGGGTCGATAAAATAAAGTACCAGTAATGCACTGGGTAATTGCTGGCCTTGTGCCTAAAGTAGAAACAATTATATTAATATATGTGGTGGATTGGCAGTATCGGTAGAGAGTCGGACGCCATGCTTTCCAGCATAGTTACGTTCCTTTACGGTCTGAGTTCAAATCCCGCCGAGGTTTACTTTGCCTTTCATCTTTACGGGGTCGATAACATAAAGTACCAGTAATGCACTGGGTAATTGCTGGCCTTGTGCCTAAAGTAGAAACGATTATATTATTAATATATGTAGAAATAAACACAGTAAATTCTGCGTATGTATAGGAAATCTTCTAGCTTACTGTATGCTTCAGTTTAAATATATAAAACATTTGTGGTAAAATCTACCCTCGTAATTTTAGACACAGAATTTACTGTTTATTTCTACATATATTAATAATATAATTGTTTCTACTTTTAGCACAAGGCCAGCAATTACCAGTGTACTTTATTTTATCGACCCCGTAAGGATGAAAGGCAAAGTTAACCTTGGCGGGATTTGAACTCAGATCATAAAGGGAGGTAGCTCTATGCTTCAAAGCATGGCGCCCGACCCTCTACCGATACTGCCAATCTACCACCATATATTAATAATATAATGCTTAGTATTTATACTTTGAACTTGTTAATTGCAGGGTATCAATATGAGTTAATAACTCTATATTTTATTTGTATTTCGGCTCTCTATCTGGTGAGCTTATAAGATGAGTGTAATTAGGCTATTATTTCTAGCATAACCACTCACACCACGTGTAGCTTTCAACCCACGAGGTACATTATTTACTTCCGTGAGTTCTTGTTAGATGTGTTTTGTTTCATTTACTCTAATCTCTCGCTGATGAAATGCCTAAGGATTATCTGTTACAAACACAATTTTCAGGGCGAAACAGATTAAATCTTTAGTCTGTCCGAGAGATGAAATCGTTATTGATACGGTATGTATAGTAAATCTTGTATCTTACTGTATGCTTCAGTTTAAATATATAAAACATTTGTGGTAAAATCTACCCTCGTAATTTTATATATACACATATATATATATATATATATATATATATATTTGATCGTCAAGTATGAAATTGTAGAAATTTGTTCTTTTTCTACAAATTTCATAATTGACGACAAATATATATATATATATATATATATATATATATATATATAAACTCTCTAGCTACACAAGCACAATATGCCTGATAAGAATTACACGCCATATAAGTATATATATATATATATATTATACTGAATATATATATAATATTGAAACGAAGCCACGGAATAGGACAGATATACACTGGAACTGCTTCCCACTCATTGAATAATTTAATTCAGTCAGTATCATTAACTCTTTAGTATTTACATTACTCTATATATACTATTGTATTTTCACAGTAAAGGCTTACCTCACATAGCATTTACATTACTCTATATATACTATTGTATTTTCACAGTAAAGGCTTTACTTCACATAATTATCTCACATAATATCGAATTTACGCGATGTTAATATTATTTATTTTGAGGACAACAACTTAACGTCGGCATGATGTTAAGTTATTGTCGATTTGAACAGGAAGAGGTGTGAAAATCTGGCCGGATACGGCTGGTTTAAATGCTAAAGGGTTAAGATCACAACCAAAAGAAAGCAGTGTGTGGACTAATACATCCTGTTTATGTTTTACCATTTCTGAATATCAGGTAATCATCGGTGAGTTTCGATGTCCCTCATTTTCATAACACACGTGATCTCTGCCGTCTCATTTCTGTAACGCGTGACCTCAGCCGTCTCATTCATTTCCGTAACACTCGTGATCTCAGCTGTATTATTTCTGTAACACACGTGACCTAAGTTGTCTCATTTCTGTAACACGCTTGACTTCAAATGTCTCATTATCCTGGCACGCATGACCGAAGCTGTCTCATTTCCGAAACACACGTAACCTAAGTTGTCTCATTTTCGTGACACCTGTGACCTCAGCTGTCTCATTTTCATGACACGCGTGACCTCAGCTCTCTCATTTTCGTGACATACGTGACCTCAACTCTCATTTTCATGACATACGTGACCCCAACTGTCTCATTTTCGTAATATAGTGGTTATTTCAAACACATACTTTGTTTTAAATTAATCTCTTGATTAAGAATGTAAGGAAACTTCCTTGGGATATAGCCAAACATCTTTCGGACCTATATACCTCGTTTTAAAATTAATTTCTTGATTAAAAATGTACGAAAATAACTTGGGATATAGTCAAACATATTTGAGAACAATATACTTGGTTCTAAAACCAAGTTTCTTGATTAGAAGATTAGAGGCAAATATTCTTGAAATATAGTCAATGTTCTAAGCATATACTTGGTTTTAAAACCAAGTTTCTTGATTAACGATAATAAGGAAACTATCTTAAAATATAGTCACGGTTTTAAGCATATACATGGTTTTAAAACCAAGTCTCTTGATTAAAGATGTAGGCATACTGTCTTGAGATATATTCAAATAATTTTCTGAGAATATAACCGGGTTTAAAAGTAAGACTCTCTTGATGAGAGATTAGATCATTTTCGGTAGTGATGGATGGAGCCCAACAATTTCGGGAGCAATGTAACCGTGTTTAAAACCAGAGCAGTGCAGTACCATGGATCAGTTATGTATGGCCACTGATGTCACAAATAAATTATCTTATCTTTCGTGTGAAAATGGTTAATGACGTAAGTGGCATGCAGAGGAAAAAAATAACAGACATTCAAAGAAAGAAAGAAAGAAAGAAAGGAATAAGTGACACAAAACTCATGAATTGAAGATGCATAGATTTTTATACAGTTAAAAAATGGGACACTGTACACACATGGGTTATATATATATATATATATATATATATATATATATATAGTATACATATATATATGGGCTTATATATTCTTGTATGTTTCAATATATAACATTTTACATACATTCACAGGCACGCACGCACACACCCATGTATATATATATATATATATATATATATATACGTACATGTATATATAATATATATAATGCTTATTTATATACGTACATGTATATATAATATATATAATGCTTATTTATATACGTACATGTATATATAATATATATAATGCTTATTTATATACGTACGTGTATATATAATATATATAATGCTTATTTATATACGCATATGTATCAGTTACATATATTTCCCTTCATTAGTGTATATAGATATGTACGTATATATATATATATATATATATATATACGTATACTCAAATTATTTTAATAAATTTTTAGTCATATATATACATATATATAGGCATATATACAGATTTATATGCATGTATATATATATATATATATACATATATATTAAATATACAGATCTACATGTATATATACGACACACATAATACATATATACCTATATATATATAAATACATATATATATATATATATATACACACATACATACACACACACGAACACATATATATACACACATATATATATGTATATATATGTACATAGGATATGAAAAAAAAAAATAATCACCGGGGTTCGAACTAATTTGAACCGAACCCACAATCTACCAGGTGCGCATGCGTGTGAATGGAATTATGGGTACTAATCTAAATAAAAGGTTGATTCAAATGTAAAACGTCTAAGAGGTTTACCAGTCTACGGTATGAAATTATTATCATTATTGTTATTATTATTATTAGTAGTAGTAGTAATAGTATCACGTTTACGTAACCGAAAACTGTGTCTTTGGTTCGTTCTCGCCAATTCCTCTTTTAAAATGTCTGTTAAAAGTTTTATTTTTTCCCCGAAATTTCCCCAACCCCTGACCTACGTTTAATAGTTAGTTAGGCCTCGTGGTTTATTAAAAAACAACAAAAAAAAAACAATATACATAGAGGTGTCTGCATATATATATATATATATATATATATATACACATATATATATGTATATATATTTATATCCACATATATATATATGTATACATATATTTATATGTATATATATTTATATATATATGTATACATATATTTATATGTATATATATTTATATATATATATATATATGTATATATATTTATATACATATATATATATATATGTATATATATTTATATACATATATATATATATATGTATAAATATTTATATACATATATATATATATGTATATGTATATATATTTATATACATATATATATATATACATATATATATATGTATATTTATATATATATATATGTATATTTATATACATATATATATATGTATATTTATATACACATATATATTTATATACACATATATATATGTATTTATATACATATATATATATATATATGTATATATATTTATATACATATATATATATATATATATATATATATATGTATATATATTTATACACATATATATATATGTATTTATATTTATATACATATATATATATATATATATATATGTATGTATTTATATTTATATACATATATATATATATATGTATGTATTTATATTTATATACATATATATATATATATATATGTATTTATATACATATATATATATATATATATATGTATATATATTTATATACACATATATATATATATATATATATATATATATGTATATATATTTATATACATATATATATATATGTATATATCTACATATACGTAGACATGTTTGACACTTTGAAAACACCCTGCAAGTGAGAGGGATTAACCGTCTTCAATAACGACGCATATATAAACATATATATATATATATATATATATATATATATATATATATAGTACACGTAAAAAATGAAACTGGGTGTATCAAACACAACCATTATTTTATCATCAACCTGATATTTTCAGTTCAGTCAATGGTATTATTTACACATTTTTCTCATATCAGGACTTTTTAGGAGTTATTTTCGTGAAGGATTTGTAACTGTTGTGTGTTTTACACGTATGAGACTGTCTTTATAATTATGCTTGGTTTTGTATCACGGCGTGGCCGTGAGTGTCTGTACGTGTGTGGGAGGGACGTGTGTGTGTTGTGTAATTTGGTAGGTCAGAAAGTGTTTGTATAAATAACAAAAAAATGTATATATATATATTTTTTAAAGTTTCATTGAAAATGTTGTGAGGTGTTTTTCTTGTGTGTATATGTTTTAAAAATGTTACTTAGTCTTGTATATTAGTGTGTATGTGTGTGTAAATGTTATCTAGTTGGTTTCGTGTGTGTGTTTGTGTGGGAAAAATGTTACTTAGACAGATACATTAGTATGTGTGTGTGTATTTGTGTGTGAAAAATGTTTCTATATATTAGTATGTGTATGTAAATGAAAATATTGTGTTCTATTTTTTGCTAGATTGCATCTTCAGAATGCCTGTGTATTTCTGTGTCGCTTTGTGTATTTACATATGTCTATTTACATATGTGTGTATTTCCGTGTTCCTCTATGTGTTTCCGTGATTATGGTTGTGTATGTATGTATGTGTGTGTGTGTGTGTACGTATTAAGTACTCGTGTATCTACGAGAGTCCTTTCTCTGCTAAACAAAAAAAAAATATCTATTCTTTATTATTTACCTTATTCCATGGAAGTATTCGTGAGATTGTGGTAGTATGTTACCTCGTGAGAATGTGGTAGCTTCTTACATTGTGTGAATCTGGTGGTATGTGACTTCGTGTTAATGTGGTGGTGTGTTTCCCCGTGTGAATGTGGTGGTATGTTACGTAGTGTGAATGTGGTAGCATGTTACTTCGTCAGAATGTGGTGGAATTGCTTTTTTTTTTTCCTTGAAAATGTTCACCGCATACCAATGACTCGTATGAGGGTGTAGTGTGGTAGGGTGTGGGCGAATGTATTCTCAAATTGGTGGGGGAGATGGCCTGAATGTTTGCCAAAGATTACTCATTTGAAACCATCCAAAACACCATAATGCTGTCCTTGAATCGGTAGGGAAGGGCCAGCCATTAAGGCTACCAGCCAAATAGGACCTTAAATGTAGAAGATATAGCAGAAACAAATAGCACAGTACCCCATGACTAATGCTCTACTGAGTATAGTATCCACGCTACCCTCGAGACCTCATGAATTGGTACTTTATCTGTCGGTCTCTAGAGAGATGCAACGTAAAACTGACCTTGGTGGGGCTTGAACTCAGATGGCAAAAGGCCGAGTGTGTCTGTATGTATGTATGTTTCTGTATGTGAATATGTTTGTGTGTGCGTGTTAGCACCAAATGCGTATGTGTCTGTTTGTGGTGCGTGTGTGCACCTATTTTGTCTCTGTCTGTCTGTGTTTGTTTCTGTGTATGTGTTTGTGTCAACAAGTATGTGTATGACATTGTTCAGGTCATCTAATTTTCATTCTCCTCCTCCTCCTCCTCATTCGTAACATATTCCTCATCATCATCATCATCCTCAACATGATTACGATCAATCTCATGATTGATCTTATAATCATGCTACTACTACTATTGCTGGGGATGTTAATGGTGATGATGATGACAATGTATGATCATTATTATTAAAATTATAAATAATAGTTATTTTATTAGGCGTCACTGGGGCACTAGGAAAGGTCCCTAAACGAGTTACGTCTTTCATCAAAAACCTTGGGATACCCGACTGCATAAGCAGTACCCAAATTTCTACCATCACTAACACTGTCAGATTCCTACACGAGATGTATTGAGCCTCTGATATCACGGACTGATCTGATGTCACTTAATAAGCTTCACCTAGCAATCGATTGCTAGAGAAACCTTACAATTATTATTATCATTATTAACCATCACTAGCTCTACCAGAATCCTACACGAGATATATTGAGCCTTTGATATCAGGGACTGATCTAAGGTCAGTTTAACACGCTTCACCTAGCAATCGATTGCTAGAGAAACCTTACAATTATTATTATCATTATTAACCATCACTAGCTCTACCAGAATCCTACACGAGATATATTGAGCCTCTGATATCACGGACTGATCTGATGTCACTTAACAAGCTTCACCTAGCAATCGATTGCTAGAGAAACCCTATTACGATGGTGATGATGATGGTGAAAATGACCACATAGCGCTTAATATGCCATCATATTTACCAATATAGGGCCCTTTATAGTCTTCCATTGTCACCATCACCATCATCATCATCATTATAGTCTTCTACAAAATTATCATCATTATCTTTATCTTCACCATTAACCATCATCATCATCATCATTGTAATCATTATCAGTAATATTATTTTTATTATTACGATTATTATAATTACCAACATCGGCATCGTCATCGTCATCGCTGTCATCGCCGTCATCGCCGTCATTGTAACGATGAAATTATCATCATCATCATTATTATCAACATCAACAACACTGTTATCAGTGATTATAACGTCAAAACTATCATCACCATCACCATCATCATCATCATCATCATCCTTATTGATCGTAACTTCAGTGCTGTCATCGTCAACGTCATCGGTACTGTCATCGCCATCATCATCATCATCATCATAACTACCAGTGATCATAACGTCAATATCATCATCATCATCATCACCATCACCATCAGCATTACTATCATTGATCAGCAATAAAAGTGTTAATCAAAGATACATAAACAACAACAACAACAAAAACAAGATTAACAAGGAGGAAAAAAAACAAAAGAAAAAACAACGATAAACTCATATAAAAACATAAACAAGAAAAAATGAAGGATAAACGATTTCTTATATCATATATATATATATGTTTATATATATATATATTTATATATAGGGTTTATATTTTAATGGGGGGTATGTGTATATATGTGTGTATATATATTTATATATAGGGTTTATATTTTAATTGGATGTATGTGTATATATATATATATAGGGTTTATATTTTAATTGGATGTATGTGTATATATATATATATATAGGGTTTATATTTTAATGGGGGGTATGTGTATATATGTGTGTATATATATATTTATATATAGGGTTTATATTTTAATTGGATGTATGTGTATATATATATATATTTATATATAGGGTTTATATTTTAATGGGATGTATGTGTATATCTGTGTGTGTATATATGTGTATGTATGTATATATGTTTCATATTTTAATGGGAGGTATGTATCTATATATGTGAGACTGCGTGTGTATATATATATATATTTATATATGTATATATATGTATAGATATATGTTTTATATTTTAATGGGAGCTATGTGTATATATATATTTGTATACATATATGTATATATGTGTGGATGTAAGTATGTAGTTATATATACACACTTTATATTTAAATGGGAGTTATATGTATATATATATATATATATATATATATATACTTATTGGCTCAGGAAATTCATCCGATACGATAATTCAAATATATATAAGTATATATAAATATAAATGTGATTGTGTGTGTGTGTGTGTGTATGTATGTGTGTGTGTGTGTGTGTGTGTGTGGGGGGGGGTTATATTGTAAAACATTCTCTTACTAATGCCATTGTTTAAAAAAATAAAATAACGTGAAAAATAAACTTAAATAAAATATGTAAAGGAATAAAAAGTAAATAAACGGAAGCACGAGGAACAGGGGAGGAACTTAACCCTTTAAAATTGTCTGGAACTGTTTAAAACTATCTCCATACTACACACTACTGATTTAGGCACGTTAAAGGGACGTAACTTTATATCGCAAACTATGCTCTCCCAAGGCTCTGTCGACGCTCTATTGATTCTGCCAATCAACCATACTTGTGCTGACAGAAAAGAAACGTCACTTGTTAAGAGAGTGTGTGTGTATATGTATATACACATATATATATATATGTATATGTATATAAATATACACACATATATATATACACACACGTGTATATATATATATATATAGACACATGCATATGTATATATATATACACATGTATATATATATATACACATGTGTATGTGTGTATATATATATATGTACACACACCACACACCACACACACATACATACACACATACACACATATATATACATATATACACACATATCTTGTTGCAGGTTTCGAAATCTTTGGTAATCTTAAATATGTTCATAATTAGATTTACTTTTATTGATCTCCAATTATATATAGAATTTCGATTGCCCGAAAGGCATAGATGTTTCCAAGGTATGATTTAATATCAGAAATCGATCCCTCGGGATCCCTATTAAAATGTCCGTCAAACCTTCCCTATGTCAGTCATTATTATAATAATGGTTTCCGAATTAGGCACAAGGCCAACAATTATACCAGTGTATTACTGGTACTTTGTTTTATCGACCCCGTAAGGATGAAAGGCAAAGTTAACCTCGGAGGGTTTTCAACTCGGATCATAAAGGGCAGAAACTCTATGGTGCAAAGCATGGTGTCCGATACTGCCAATCCAATAACAATAGTTTCTGATTTAGGCACAAGGCCAATCATTTTGATTAAAACGACACCAGTACATTACTGGTACTTTATTTTATCTACCCTGTAAGGATGAAAGGCGACATTACTTTTTGAGTCCTATAACGCTGAGATTAAAGAGACATAACTCTGTGCCACAAAGCATATTGTACGACAATTACTGCCAATCCACCTCCCTAATAATTGTTTCTACTTTTGGCACAAGGCCAGCAATTACCCCCCCCCCCCCCGTGTATTACTGGTACTTTATTTTATCGACCCCGTAAGGATGAAAGGCAAAGTCAACCTCGGCGGGATTTGAACTAAGATCGTAAAGGGACGTAACTCTATGCTGCAAAGCATGGCATCCGACCCTCTACCGATACCTGATTTAGGCACAGGGCAAATTTTATTGGTGGAGGGAAATGTCGATTAAATCGACCCCAGTGCGTTACTGGTACCTTATTTTATCAACTTCGTAAAAATTATAAACAATGCTAACCTCGCCGGGATCTGAACTCATAACGTAAAGGGCCGTTAATCCATGCCATAAAGCTTGTTGTTCGACGCTCTACCGATTTTGCCAATCCGCCTCCATTATTATAATTATTCATCCTTACGGAATCGATAAAATAAAGTACCAGTAATACACTGGGTAATTGCTGGCCTTGTGCCAAAGGTAGAAACAATTATTATAATTATAGTTGTCATTCCTTTTATTATATGGAACTAGCATCAACAGTGTTTAATAAATCATGGAAGAATTATCAGATTAACTTCTAAATTATATGTTTCTTTGTGGTGTTTGCTCGAGGACCCGTTATATATACACACATACACACATACAGCTCCAATTGCTAATGCTATCTATCGGTCGCAACTCCAGGTAGAAGGAGCAACGTGAAATAAACTGTCTTGCTCAAGGACATAACGCATCGCCCGTTCAGGGAATCGAACTCACAACCTCAAGATTGTGAATCCAATTCTCTAACCAATCAGCCACGCGCCTTCACTAAATACCCACACTCACGCACACACACAGGCACGCACAGACACAGACACAGATACAGACACACACACACACACAGAGGGAGAGATGGGAAAGAGGGAGTCTTTTTTTTCCTTATGCTCTCCTTCGCATTTTGGAACAAATGTTTTTGTTTTACCGTCAGACAATTTTTCCAAAGAAAATCTGTTCGTAAAGAGGCATAGTGTCGTTCACATAGGTAGCGCTAGTGGGCACCCCCCCCCTCCCTAACAAAGGGTAGTAGCAAAATATATGCTTCAAACTTTCAACATATTTTTTTAAAAAGCTTAAATAAAAAATACATATAATACGGAAATGACATTTGCAAAGACCGACACATGAAAAAAAAAAAAAAAAAATTACACAAAACACTATATATATATATATAGGGTCACCCCGCAAAAATGCATACACACTTTAATTACCTGTACAGGTAATATTAATTAGAATGATGTTGAAGTGTGTATATATTTTTGGGACACTATATATATATATATATATATATATATTCTAGGATCGCTAACATTTGACTGATTCAATTAAATTATATCGAACCCAACTGTTTGGATTGAATAAGTCAAATGTTAGCGACCGTCGACTGATTATATATATATATATATATATATATATATATATATATATATATGAATGAAGTATTTCCGTCGGAAAGATACAGGAAAAAAGAGTCCTCTATGTAGGCTACAGAGCTTATTAGTTAATAATATAACTAAAAATATATATATAACCAAAGATTAATATGGTTCATTGATTACTCAATGAATATAGTTTTACAATAGATTAAAAGCACTCTATAATGAAGTTTTCTGGAGTTATTAATATTATTCAGAATATTAATAAATGAAGACATTCACATAAGCAAAATATATGTTTTATTATATATATTTCGGAGGTATATGAAGCCCTAGTCGGTGTGTCGAAGTATGTAGTATGCTCTGTAAGCAGTGATAGAGCATGTGGAAATGTGTGATGGTCTTTAAAACTGAGGATGAGGCGAAGAAAGCTTTAAAACTTGTGCACCACACACACCTTTCTGCAAATTGTTGTCACTATATAGGCTGTTTTTTAAAAAAAATAGATATCACTTGGCTGTTGTTAAGTTTGTCACATTGAAATTTATATTGTGAATTATTGTCTTAATCTTGTTTAATTTTGAGGAATATATCTTATATTGCTCAGCATTAAGGCCTCTTCAGTCTCGTTGTTCTAGACTTTCTACTTTCTGGGATATTTATATCTCAAATGATATCAACATTTTTATAATCACCCTGAAGATGAAGAGGTGAAACACGTGTCACGATCTGAGACCTTAATACGGATTTTGACTCGTGAGTCATCGTTATACTTGTAGCAGAGCATAGTCAGGTGGTGAGCGGGGCACCCGGTAGCGCGAAACAATGTACGGTCGGGTGGAGTATACAAGAACATGCAAGTTCTTATGATCCTCCCGAGAACGGTAAAAGCAGTCTTTGTGGGTTTATATGGGAATGCAAATAGATTAGCTTTGAAGGACAGGAATCACTTGAGTGCTTCCTTCTTTAAAGAATTAGAGACCTAGATGAACAACAGAATCCTCAATACCAACGGCCGTCATTTAAAGTGGACCTTTTCAGAGTTCCTCCTTTTCCTTATCGTCCCTCTCCGCAGATAATAAAATAAAATAAATATTGCCTACTCTATCTTGGTGCCAAGAGCAGACAACTAGGAAGCCGAGGTTGTCCAGTTTTCGGGTCCGGAGCTAGATAGCGGTCACAACCATTATATACCACCCCCATCATCTTAAGATGTTGGCGGGGGAAAGAAATGGACGCTAGAGAAGCGGGGCTAAAGTGCAAGGGACAACATTGAAAGTATTTATGAAAAGAAAAAATATATATAATAAGGAACCATAGAATATAAAAGCGTGTCGAAGTGAAGCGAAATCCAAGAAAAGTACCCCAATCTCTTTGCGTCCTCCTCTGATATAACAAACTCACGGTTCTTTGAATAACCAATCACTGAGGTGAACTATTTAAGGGTGAGGAATATAAAGGGGTGCGAGGAATTGTGCCAATTGAAAAAAATTTGGGTTTACATTTTGTAGAAATCTAAAATTACAAAAGTGATCAAATAAGAATCCTACTAGCAGGCCACGAAATGTAAAAGTGTAGCTACACAGAAAACACGAGAAGATCAACACGAGGGGAGCATCATTGTGGGCCCTTTTCGAAAGTACCAGTTTTTCACACCAGGAGCCGAGAGTTGTAGTCGGGGGGTAACTTGATATAAACTACATACAGGCTTCTCACCTGTGTGTAAGGGGGAAGGGGTTGCCTTTATTTTTCTCAGTAGTCATACTATAGTATTACGTGTTCCAGCCGACAGGCTGGGGCCATACTGGGGCCATGCCGGGGCACCTTCATTTATTTATTTATGTATATATATATTTATTTTATTTTGCATTATTTATCCGTATATATTTGGTGTAATTTACCTGCTTTTCAAAAATATTTATCTGTCTCGAGAGAGAGAGAGAGAGAGTGTGTGTGTGTGTGTGTGTATATATATACATACATACATACATACAATCCCATGAAATCGTAATACCATATATATATATATATTAGATGTCGCTCATCAGATATGATGAAAACAAGCAATGGCGTATAACACCAAATCTGATTTGAGAAGAGAAATTATTTATGAGAAACGAAATTCAACCCTAATTGAAAAAAAAAAAAAAAAAATTGAAATCTAAAAAGAAAATAGTCCGAATAAAACAGGTGGTGTTTTAATCCAGTAAAACTCCGAGTTCACATCCTTGGGTTTAATTATGTTTATCATTGCGAGATGAAAAATAGTACCGTTGTATATGATGGCTCTATATTCTTAGTGCCAACATAAACAATTCTTTATTTTTTATTTTTTAAATGTTCTCTGTCCAACGAAGTGTTATTGTCTAAACGTCAATCTTCTTTTAAGTTCTGCGCCATACGAACTTAACTCATTCAAGTATTTTCAAATACTGCCGAGACTTATAAAGAATTATTTTTACTTTCGTATTTCTGTTTTATAACTTTTAAAAATTTATTTTTTTTTTTTCTGTGATTTACTATAGGGAACAAATTTACCAGCGCTATAATTGACATCATCATCATCATCATAGCCAACATTGTCATTTTTGTTATAATTATCATTGTTCATTTTATTAATATAACTTTTAATAACTATTAAGATATATTACAAAATTTAATATGGAAAAAATTTGCTTTAAAAATTTTTACAACATTCTTATTTTAATTTTTTTTTCTGCTGCGTTTCGGTTAAAGTACCTTATTTTATTATATATACATATATTATTTTTTTTATTATTTCAAACAGCGTTAAACTACAAAATGGCGTCAATCTATTCACATTCATAGTATTTGTCATTGTTGTTGTTTTTCTTGTGTTTGAATTGTTTGAAATTTTCATATTTAAATTTTTTGCTAACCAACAGAGAGACGGGGAGGGGGGGGGGTAGAGTGAGAGGTTGAGAGGGATGGAGAAAGAGAGCCAGAGAATCATAGAGAAGGAGGGAATGAGAAAAACAGTGAGACGCATAGAGGGGGAGAAAAACAGAGAGAGATAGACAGGCATGTAAATAGAGAGATAAAGACAGAGGGAGATAAATAGATGGAGAAAGACAGAGAATGAGAGAGAGAGAGAGAGAGAGAAAACTAATAAGAGATATAAAGATAGATAAAGTTAGAGAGAGAGAGAGGGTGGAAGAAATAGAGGGGGGAGAAGATGACATTGTAATATTAAAAATAGTTTAAAAAACAATACTACAAAAACAACAACAGCTAAACAATAGTGTTTAGATTCCTCGATGGAGGAAGGAAAATGGTGGGAAATTTTAGTAAAACCCTTAAAAAGAGAAAACGTTTTTTTTAAAGTTTGTTTGTGTTTTTTTAATTTTTTAGGGGGAGAAATTTTTAGAATTAAATGTATACAATATATAAGGGATTTAATTTGGCAATCATATTTTAAAATGTATTTAAAATGTAGTGGAGTTTAGTATTATTTATAATAATAAGAATAACAATAATAATGATAATAATTATTTTTATTATCATTTTAACTGTAATAAGTATTTTATATATATATATATATATATAAAGGATTTTTTAAATTGGCACATGACCACAAATTTGTATATTTGAGCTTCAGTCGATTCCCCTAACCCCCAGTTTATTACTGCTATTTACTGTTACTGACGCCGGGATGATAAAAGGCAGATTTTGTCTCAAGCTGTGGTTCGATCATGGATCTCAAAGAGATGTAACCCAAACCAAATACCACAAAGATTTTGACTGACTGCATCCGTTTTCGCTACATGTTGGTCAACATTGATAATAATAATAATGGTTTCTTATTTAGGCTCCAGGCCAACAGTTTTTGGGGAGGGGAAAGTCAATTAAATCTACCCAGTATGTTACTGGTACTTCATTTTATCCACTCTGTATGAATGAAAGGCAAAGCTAACCTCGACGGGATTTGAAAGTATTTATATTAGTAATAATTTCTGATTTTCGGCATAAGGCCAAACATGTTTTGGGGAGGGGAAAGTCGATTAAATCTACCCCAGCGCATTACTGGTACTTTATTTTATCGACCCTGTAAGGATGAAAGGCAAAGCTAACATCGGCGGGATTTGAACTCCGGACGTAAAGGGCTGTAACTCTATGCCGCCAAGCATGTTGTCCGACGCTCTACCAAGAGTGCAAACTCATCAAATTTTGGCATAAGGCCATCAATTTTAACGAGATAGAGAGAATGGAAGTCATTTAAATCAAAAGTTGTACCAGCCAGGGGCTTTATTTTATCGAACTATCGAACATCTATTAAATCGTACCCAGTGTATGACTGGTACTTTATCTTATCGATCTAGAGAAGATGAAAGGCAACATTAACCGCCCTGGGATTTGAACTCAGAAGGGAAAGAGCGGGGAATATATATACTAATAAATAAGTCAGCAGTTTCGCAGGAAGGGAAAGTCGGTGAACTCGAAACCAGTACATGACTGGTACTTTATTTTATCAACCTAGAATGTAACTGTACGGAAAGTAAAGTTGAGACCTCGCCGGGATTTGAACTCAGAACGTAAAGAAGCGAAACAAATATCACATTGTATTTGTAATAATTCTAATTATTGGTCTTTATTTTATATCATAATATTTGAACTTCGGCTCAAAACCACATTTTTTTGAGGGCGGGTTCTGTGTACAGCTCATTAAAATGACCCGTGTACGTAATTGCTTCATTATTTTTTTCTCCACCTTGATCCCTGTATAAAATAAAGCGGAGTTGGCTGAGACGCAATTTGAGCGCAGCTTTGCAAAATAACGTTACTGAGCACCAGAATCCTTATTAAACAGGTTTCTATCGATTCTGCGATCAGAAACACTCTTCGATAACAAGAATAATGGTGGGTGGTGGATTGTCAGAATCGCTAGTGTTAAGTTAAATGCTTTGTGGTATTTAATCCGGAAATTTTCGTCTTGAGGTAAAATAATACCGTGATCAAATATGCATTTTCTCCTTCAGGGTCGAAAGAATAAATTATGAATAAAGTACTGAAGTAGATATGATTTTTGAATCTCTCTCTCCAAACATCTGATCTTGTGCTTATCTTAATAAAAAAACAACTTATATAAGGTGCTGAGTGGAGGACTGGTGAATTTATTTAAAAAAATAACAACAATAATGGTTTGGTTTATGCATAAGGCCGACAAAATTTGGTTAGTCAGAGGTAAGTCGATAAAATCTACCATATTTCACTCTCAATGCTTGGGTCAACGCGAAGCTAGGGTTAAGACACTTGCTTAAAATACTTGGCAGAGATATCAAACACCGCAATTCATTTCATGATTGCGTAGGAAACTTCTTAACCAAACAGCCATGCCTATCCTTGCAAGAATAAATAGGAGTATTAGTCAGGTACATACCTCCTTTAAAATATTGTAGTGTTTTGCCGAAGTAATAGAAACGGCTTTTTTTTTTTTTTCGGTTCTTTTTTTTTCTTTTTCTTATCGCCATGTGGCCGGGAGCTCGAAAATTAATTATACCTTTATAAGAAATTTGTTTAAAAATTAGAATTCGAGAAGGATTTGGGGGGGGTGAAACATCGAACGTAGTAATGTAAATATTTCAACGAAACCGGAGAGTTTGGCAACCAAAAAGTCGATGCCGGAAGAATTTAAACTCAGCGCATAATTTATCGAGAGTAATAACAACATAACTTAACTGAGTCCAGCGCTGTACTAGTTCTGTCTATTTACAATGCGCAGGCGCATTTTAATATACATATATATATATATACGTGTGTGTATGTCTGTGTGTGTATAGAGTTCAAACGTTGGCACAGATTTTTTTTTAAATATCCAAAGAAAGGGTTAATAGTTATCATATATATATATATTTTTTTTTGTTTCGGTTTAATCAATGTTGCTCCCTCTGAACATACGTTACCTCAGACCCAAGTATTTCACTGGTACTTATTGATATAAATAACGGACCTTGGGAGAAGAAAGGCAATGTCAATGGTCTCTGCGGGATGTGAACTCGGAAAGGCAATAAACAGTACTGAAAGACATTGTCTATATAAGTCTATATCATCAGTCAACCCGCCACCTGTTATCTTTAATGTATAACTGTTTCTACTTTTGGCACAAGGCCAGCAATTACCCAGTGTATTACTGGTACTTTATTTTATCGACCCCGTAAGGATGACAGGCAAAGTTAACCTCAGCGAGATTTGAACTCATAATGGCCGTAACTCTTTGCGTCAAAGCATGGCGTCCGACCCTCTACCGATTCTGCCAATCCACCGCCATGTTTAATATATAACAATGAAATTTGAGAGTGTAGTCGTCCCTATGTAGATGATTATAACAATAGTCAAAGAATGTATATATAGTAGTTGATTTATAAGAATTGTGGCACAAACACCAAAGGCTTCAGTGTGTATGTATGTGTGTTTTTAGATGTATCTGTGTGTGTGTATGTGAATGTATGTTTGTGTAGGCGTATGTATGTGTGTGTGAGGTGTGTGTATGTGAATGTATGTCTGTGTAGGCGTATGTGTGCATGTGTGTGAGAGATAGTGTATGTATGTTTTTAGATGTGCGTGTATGCGTATGTATGTATGTGTGCATATGTGTGAGAGATAGTATGTGTGTGTGTATGTGAATGTGTGTCTGTGTATGCGTATGTATGTGTGAGAGATAGTGTGTGTGTTTTTAGGTGTGTGTATGCGTATGTATGTGTGCATATGTGTGAGAGATAGTGTATGTGTGTTTTTAGATGTATCTGTGTGTATGTGAATGTATATATGTGTGTGCATGTGTGAGAGATAGTATGTGTGTTTTTTAGATGTATCTGTGTGTGTATGTGAATGTATGTCTGTGTAGGCGTATGTATGTATGTGTGCATATGTGTGAGAGATAGTGTATGTGTGTTTTTAGATGTATCTGTGTGTGTGTATGTGAATGTATGTCTGTGTAGGCGTATGTATGTATGTGTGCATATGTGTGAGAGATAGTGTATGTGTGTTTTTAGATGTATCTGTGTGTGTATATATTTATATGTGGGTGTGTATGAGCGTGTCGGGTTTTATGAAGGGTGTGTGCTTTTATATAGTATCGGCCTCGGTCGGGGACAGGAGAGGCAAAACGTAAACCTCGATAGGATTCGATTTCAGAATATAGAGGAACGTAACTTAACACATCAAGGCATTTTGTCAGGCGCTTTATCGAGTCTTGCTCAAGAATAACACCCAACCCAGTCCAGGAATCGAACCCTCGACGTTATGATCGTTAGTCCAACACCGTTACCACTAGGCCACCCGCCTCCACCATGGACCGGATGTCCTCTCCATTACAGGGTTAAACCCCCAGCTATTGCTGGTACTCTTTTTTTTTTTTAGCTGAGTCTACTGGAACAAACTTGAAATGAAGTGTTTGGCTCAAAAACACAACACAGAACCCACTCCAGGAATCGAACCCATGAAATTACGATCGTAAGTCCAACACATTTACCACTAGGCCACGATAACATCCATCCCCAATATTTTACTGGTACTTTATTCTATCGATCCTGTGCCCCCCCCCCCCCACACACACACAAGGATGATAGGTAAAGTTAAATGCGACACTAACTGAACTCAGAACGTACTGATGCATTTTTGGTAATATCCAATTATATCGTTGCCACGATATTACTGGTACTTTGCGTTAAAGATCCCTCCCCCCTACCCGGGGGGGGGGGGTAGTATGAAAGGCAACGTCGACCTCGCTCCCACCCCCTACACTCGGTTGGAGTATGAAAGGCAACGTTGTCCTTGGCAGGATTTGAACTCGGATTGGAAACCATCCGGAACAAATTATACCAGGTGCATTAGATTTTTTGGGGGTGGTGGGGGGGAGAAGCAGTCGGAATTATATATCACCCCAACATATAACTGGTACTTATTTTATCACTACGCCCAACCACAAACCCAAACACCCCACCCACCCCTCCACCACCAGAAGGATGAAAGGCAATTATATAACTTCGGTGGGATTTGATAGCAGAACATTAAAAAAAAAAGCTGGAACGAATACCGCAAGGCATTACAGAAACAGTCGATTGTATAGAACCCCCAACATATGACTGGTAACGTTTTCTTTATTGTTTTTTTTTATCGTCCCTTGGGAGGATGGAAGGCAAAGTTGACCCCTGTGGGATTTGAATTCGAATTCGGAACATAAAGGGACGATATACAATATGGCAAGGCATTTTATTCCAAGCTTCAACAATTCTGCCAAAGGTTTCTAGCGTCGATACAACGACAGAGGGGGAAGAGAGAGAGAGAGAGAGGGGAGAGAGAAAGTAGAGGGCAAGAAGGGTGGGTGGGTGAGTGTTTGAGCGGGAGGAGGAGGCATTGTAAGCCTGAAGGACTTGGTCTTGAACATGTTTTTTTTTTTTAACAGTCTTCCCAGAAACGTCTTTTAGATAAATTTAACCATGTCGAGATTTGAACTTACAATTAAAAAAATTGTTTTTTTAAATGGAAAAAGGTAAAATAAACGAGAGAGAGAGAGAGGCAGAAAGCATGTCTTGGTGGGTGGGTAAGCGGGAAGAGGGATTGTTACCCTGAAGAACTTGGACTTGGAAATATATTTTTTTTAACATTCCCCCAGAAGGGGGATTAAGATAAATTTAACCACAGAGAGATTTGAACTCACAATTTAGGAAAAAAAAAAAAAAAAAAAGAAAGAAAAAAAAATATGAAAAGATGGAAAAAAACAAAACATGTCGCTAAACAGTGCAAGGTGTGTAGACCGATGCTCTTCCGAGTCAGCTAATTCTTCAGAACTTATGAGATATAATTGATTTTAACAACAATAATAATAGTAGTAGTGGTAGTAGTAGAATAGTAGAAAAGTAGGTAGTTCCAGTAGTAGTAGTAGTAGTAGTAGGTAGTTCCAGTAGTAGTAGTAGTAGTAGGTAGTTCCAGTAGTAGTAGTAGGTAGTTCCAGTAGTAGTAGTAGGTAGTTTCAGTAGTAGTAGTAGGTAGTTGTAGTAGTAGTAGTAACATTATTAGGGAAAAAAAAATATAAAATAATAATAATAATAATAATAATAATAATGGTTTCGGATTTAGGCACAAGGCCAGCAATTTTGAGGGGGAGAAAGTCGATTAAATCGACCCCAGTGTATTACTGGTACTTTATTTTATCGACCCCCGTAGGATGAAAGGCAAAGCTAGTCTCGGCGGGTTTAGAACATCAGAACGTAAATGGTCGTAACTCTATGCCGCTAAGCATGTTGTTCGACACTCTACTGATTCTGCTGCCAATCCATAGTAGTAGTAAAACCATATACAAATTCTAAAGGTAACATAATAATTGTTCCTGTTTTTGTTATTGTTGCTGTTGTTGTTGTTGTCTTATTCTTTTTTGTTTGGTTCATGTCATTTATTTTTAAGGAAAATAGGTTGGGGGAGGAGGGAGATTATTGGGTGGTGGTGGTGGTGGTGTAGTTTTTAGGGGAGAGTGGGGGTGATGGTAGGAGGGTGAGTGGGGGAGGGAAGGGTATGGTGGCGGTGTGGCTACGTGTGTTGCCATCTATTGGTGACAGCCAGCAACAACAACAAGAAAACTGTCAAGAATACATGTCTGTCCAGTGACCTAAAATTGGCGGCGGCGGTGTGTCTCTGCGCCGCCGCCGACGTTATTGAGTACTCGGAGTGACCACCGGCCAACCGGGAAGTCGTTGTCCGTGGGGTGGCGAATACCGGCCTGGAGTGTGTAGCCGGTAGCCCCTTGTGGCGCCGAGGTATGACAAACTCCACCGGCGTTGTGTGCAGGCGGGGCGGAATCGTGTGAAGTGTTCGAACCCGGGCTGCATTCGTCGAAGAATGCGTTGAGGATCGCTCTTTGTCGTTCAACAACAAAAAGCGTTCCACAACGTGAATGATGCCATTTGAGGCCAGAATATTCGCCTTGATAATTCTGGCTTGGATTCCATTCCAAACCAAGTAAGTTCCTGTAATAAAGAAAGAAAAGAAAATTAAACAAATAAACTATAACAACTATATAATATATAATATAATATAAGATCAAAAGATGGTTAAAGGAGTTCCATATATTTTATTATGCGCATTTCAAAAACAAACATCATCATGCAATAATATTTGTGTTTTCATCAGATAAAACAGGAGAACATGATATGAAGGCTAAAAAACACTTGTGGATAGTGCAGTTTTAAATCAACATATTGCTTTATTGTACTACAATAAAACTCACCTCCTACATTAATATATAATATATATATATATATATATATATATATATATATAGGAACGAGTAGGACCCCAACGGCTGAGCTCAAGCCGTTTCGACGGCTAATTCAGTCCAGAATTGCCCGTCGAAACGGCTTGAGCTCAGCCGTCGGTGTCCTACTCGTTCCTATTACCCACTCTACTACCCTAAGTATTGAGTACTTTGGTGCGTTATGGTCCACCTGGTTCCTTACCATATTTCCTTCGTTATATATATATATATATATATACATATATATGGAAAGTTATATTTAAATTGTTGGGTTAACAACGAGTAAATATTTATAACTGATATAAAAGCAATCAACAAGTATTTGGAGTATATATATGATATTAAATAAATGGAAACTATATTTATAAAACCATATTTATTTCGTTATATACATTTCAGGGATATCATATTAACAATATGTTATGCCTTCTTCAGAGAAAATACAATATAAACAGTCTTATAAATAAATAGATACGACATACCTTTCAATCACCTTGCATTTGGGAGGTTGATTTGGCAGTCAAATCAACCTCCCAAATGCAAGGTGATTGAAAGGTATGTCGTATCTATTTATTTATAGACTGTTTATATTGTATTTTGTCTGAAGAAGGCATAACATATTGTTAATATGATATCCCTGAAATATATATAACGAAATAAATATGGTTTTATAAATATAGTTTCCATTTATTTAATATCATATATATATATATATATATATATATATATAGGAACGAGTAGGACCCCGACGGCTGAGCTCAAGCCGTTTCGACGGCTAATTCTGGACTGAATTAGCCGTCGAAACGGCTTGAGCTCAGCCGTCGGTGTCCTACTCGTTCCTATTACCCACTCTACTACCCTAAGTATTGAGTACTTTGGTGCGTTATGGTCCACCTGGTTCCTTACCACATTTCCTTCGTTATATATATATAAATATATATATATATATATATATATATATATATATATATATATATGGGATAACAAGTTATCGTTATAGGTAATCCAGTTAGAGGTTGTGAATGCTCTGCAACCTCAGGCGATTAGCGAACTCTAGACTCACCTGATCAACGAAACAATTGTCAGTTATTTAAATAAAGCCTTTATTGTACAGCCAACCATGTTACTCTTCATTCTTTAACTATATATATATATATATATATATATATATATATATATATATATAATGTGTGTGTGTGTAAGTTTAGTATATACATATATTTATTTAAGTTTAGTAGTTTACCACTGAATTGAACTGGTCATTCCGTATATTTAATCGTGATGTAATAGTAGAAAAGTATTCGACGTTAAGCAACTCATCCATCCACCCATCTCTCTCTCTGTATGTGATGGAGCTCGCATTACATAATATTACGACAGAAATAAATATGTTAATACAACTGTTGTCCTGTTCTCTGCCAAGTCTAAAATAACCCAAGATGTTCTTAAATTCCCTCAGGAGTCTATGGGTCCATACATACTTTTAAGAAACTCCCCCTATCCTCAGATATTCTGCCATTCTCCCAATTCTGTCAATTATATTATGATTTTTATTCTTTAGTTATCTTTAATTTTTGCAATCAGGAATATAGTGGATCAGAGGCATTGGTAGAGCGTTGGGCAGATTTTACGGGTAAAACCAACTGGAAGGAGACACAGGGGTAGACCGCGAGCAAGATGTTTGGATAACATCCATGAGCTTGGCTGGTCTCGCTTGGGGAACCAACCTGATCAGTTGGAGACGGTTACTTCTGACAGGACTAGTTTGGAGGGACTGTTTGACGCCCCCCCCCCCCCGACCCTCTCAGGAATAAGTGGGAGATGAGAGAAGAGAGAAAGGTAGAACGTTGGATAAAATGCAATTGTGCTATGTGTTCTGGCTCTTTACATACTGAGTTCAAATCACGCCGAGGTCGTCTTTGCTTTTCATTTTCTTAGGTTCATAAAATCAATAACAGGGAAGTGATTGTGTGCATTTTATCGACTGTGCCCTTTACTCCCAAGATTTTCTGGCCTTTTGCCTAAAGTAGATAGAATTCCCTCACTATAAACCTCTCAATACGTCTCACGTTTTTGCATTTTTTTTCCTGTTGGTTTCGTTTTACAAACACCGTTTGCTGCTATGTAAATAAACCCCGACTTAGAATGCTTGTGGTTGCGATAGAATTGATAATGTGACCGTTTTCATCGGAGCCTCTTGTCAATATCAAAAGCACCAGCTAGCGGAAGTACTCTATCAATTTGACATAACTTCCGTAGGTGCTTCACAGTGGTCAGCTGTTACACAGGGTGGGTTGCCTATATACAATCTTTGTGCGCTTGGCTATCGAGAGTTAACTTCATCGCTGCAATGGACGCATCGTTGATTTGGTGTAACCGGAAACAGACGGTAGAAAATGGCGTCTACTGGCTGCTTATATGATACCCTACCAAACTGACCAAATACTGTAGTTATTGTTATTGTGTTTAATACTATATCATACCAGATAAAACTGGTCTATCATCAAAGGCATTCTCGCCAAGACCTGACTCCATTTTTTTTTTATGAAGGAAATTTGGTTGCTATTTCTAGCAATTCACAAGCCAGAGCAGCCAAGCTCATGGATGTCATCTACCCATCACACTGTGGGTGGGTCTACTCCTGGGTCTCCTGCCAGTTGTGTTTGACCGTAAAATCTTTCCAGCCTCCTAAAACTCTATTTCTTTGGAGATACGAAATATTTATATATATATATATATATAAAATATTAAAAAAATAATGAATAAAACAATGAAACAGTTCCTTATATTAAACAAAAAAAGTTCATTATTTAACGATCGTTTCTAGGATATATATGTGTTAGATCTGTTGAATATGCATGCCAATTCTATGTACAAAATTATACAAAATTATACAAACTATCAAAATTAAATATACATACCAACACATATATATGCCGTCTTCAGAAATAATTATTTTGTATAATTTTGTACATAGATCTGTTGAATATGCATGCCAATTCTAACACATATATATCCTAGAAACGATCGTTAAATAATGAACTTTTTTTGTTTAATATAAGGAACTGTTTCATTGTTTTATTCATTATTTTTTTAATATTTTATCTTGACTCTGTATTCCGTTTATCTTTCACCGAAAGTGATTTTTCATTGCATCTCTTCTTTCCATGATATCCGGATTACATTGAGTTCTTCATACGGATTGGACACTACCGTAAACTCTTGGTAGATTTATCTACATAATATATATATATATATATATTCATTCATATATATTATTATTTGTCTGACCCGAATTTTATTGGTCGTTTTTTTCGGCTGTGCGAATGAATGTTTAAGCATCGTCTCAGTGTGTTGGTATTTAAACGTTAGTTATAGCTCTGGTTTATCCAAACTATTGAGCACTTTGCCACGCATTTCGAAGATGGTGTTTCGTTATTTCGTGGGCCGAGATTCCGATTCTCGATAATTTATTTATATATATATATATATATATATATATATATATATATATATATATATATATAGTTATGTGTGTGTGAGTAACTTTCAGTGTTCACACAGGAAAGAAACACAATATTTACAAGGTACAAATTTATGCACCAAAATTTTATTAACTGAAAATTGACCTGAAGCCAAGAATTTTCATGCATAAATTTAGCATCCGTATAAATTTCTACATCCTCTCACAGCTGACTTATCTCCCCCTTGTACAGTTTCACCCTATTACAAGTTATGTTGTCGGCATTCCAAAACGTAGACTAACAGACGTCTTTATCACAACTAATTTGTATCTTGGCTCCACCCATCTGAAATAATTCTTATGAATGGATTCTGCACCAATTTCTGATAACGAAGTGAATGGGTAGAATTTTCGGCAAAACTTTTCAGTCCACACACATATATATATATCTATGTTTGTGTGTGTGTGTGTGTGTGTATATATGTATGTGTGTGTATATATGTGTGTGTGTGTGTGTATATGTGTGAGTCTCTCTCTCTCTCTTTCTATATATATATATATATATATTTCGATTAATAAATAAAATTATTAATCATATTCTCTGACAAACGCCCGCTTTCTTTCTATTCGTAACCTCGTATAGCTTAACATGTATATTATAACCATCTATCTATGTAAGTTTATCTTCCACAATATCTCTCTCTCTGTCTCTACACACACACACGCACGCACGCACGCACGCACGCACGCACGCACGCACGCACGCACGCACGCACGCACGCACGCACGCACGCACGCACGCACGCACGCACGCACGCCAAGCCCAATTCTATTCTATCAGATCTTCCTTTATAATGATCCACATGCCATTACCATTAACAATCTCCATTGTTTTCAAACACAGACAAAAACATATATATATATATATAGGCATATATATATATATATATAGGGAAAAGCGGACGTAAAAATATATATAGGTATATATATATTTATATATATATAAGGAAAAGCGGACGTAAAAATATATATATATATATATATGTATATGTCTAATGGTAGCTAAGATGCTTCCATAGGTGGTATGCCGGTTCATCATGCTCCGAAATCAATAGATGTGTCCGAAGAATCTGCGAGGTTAGAGTCAGGTCGATCCACACAATGATTGCGACTCGAGCTGTCCGCCGGGGAAACAATTGTAAGACACAATAAATTGAGTTCCGATGCATCACTGATTTTTCGTTTTCCATTCTCTCTCTCTCTCTCTCTCTCTCTCTCTCTCTCTCTCTCTCTCTCTCTCTCTCTCTCTCTCTCTCTCTCTCTATCTATCTATCTATCTATCTATCTATCTATCTATCTATCTATCTATCTATCTATATATATATATATATATATATATATATATATATATATATATATCTGTATGTAAGTACGTCAGTATATACGTAGTTAGCAAAATAGCATTCTGGGTATGAACACATTTTGTGTGTATTCAGACACACAGACACACACACTCATATATATATATATATATATATATAATATTACCCACTCTACTACCCTAAGTATTGAGTACTTTGGTGCGTTATGGTCCACCTGGTTCCTTACCACATTTCCTTCGTTATATATATATATATATATATATATATATATTCTGAGGACGACATACATATGTGAAGGTATGTATATTCCCTCGGATAATTTGTAATATTTTTACATAGATCTATATGATATACATACCAACACACATATACATCCCAGAAACGATCGTAAAATGATGAATTTTTTATTATAAGGAACTTGTTCTTTGTTTTTATTTCATTGTTGTTATTAATTTATATATAATATATATATATATATATATATATATATATATATATATATATATACACAACTCTTTCCACACAATCACCAGTCTAATTCTTGTGCACTTATTTATGGATTCCACCAAAACTATCATCCCCAGCACCGCGACAAACGTCATCACTACTAGCACCACCATCACCACAACCACCATCGTCATCACTACCATATGATCCTACAGTATCAGTATATATATATATATATATATATATATATATATATATATATACCAGATCTGTTGACCCTAGCAATGCACCTGACGGTGTATTGCATAAATCATGGTGTCCATAAGCTGGAACGGTAACTGGAAATCACTGACCTCGGCTGTTTCCGTACACCTTCGGTTTTACTACTTACTGATCTACTTGTGAATAGAAGGGACTGCTGAATAATTTAACCATCTCATACATACATACATACATACATACACATATATATATATATATATATATATATATATGTATATATATATATATATGTATGCAGTGTTCCTGCTGGCAGCCGATTTCGTACTAAGGCGAATGGATGAAGGACCCAGTCGAGGAATGCCATGGAGAGGGCAGTCGAGGCTGAGGTACCTGGCATTCGCCGACGACATCGCTTTGATCACTGAAAACAGTGCAGATCTGCAGGCCCTAACAACTTCCCTACAAGAGAGTACGGAAAAGATCGCCCTGAGAATCAACACCAAAAAGACGAAGGTCATGAGAACGGTCAGCAACACGGCTCCAGTGATCAGAGTCAACCAACAGGACCTCGAGCAAGTCGATCACTTCACCTATCTGGGCAGTATCCTGACAAGCAGCGGCGACGCGGAGCTCGACATCAACTGTCGGATCGGCAGAGGAGCCGCAGTTTTACAGCGGCTGTGCCCAGTCTGGTCGTCTTCATGCATTGGCACCAAGACGAAGCCCCGCCTGTACAAGAGCATCGTGCTGCCGACAGTGCTTTATGTGAGCGAGACCTGGAAGAGTACGGCAAAAATAGAGAGACGGCTGAACGCTTTCCACCAGCGGTGCCTGCGAAAGATCCTTCGTGTGTCCTGGTGTGACCGAGTGCGAAACGAGGAGATCCTGCGGAAAGCCGAGTCGTGGACGCTACAGAGAGTCGAGAGTGGTCACGGAGCGTCGGTGCCGTCTGGCTGGCCGCCATATTCTGCGTCTGCCAAATGAACGGCATTCGAAGACAGCGATGAACTGGACTCCGCCTGGCGGTAAACTGAGGCGGGGGTTGCCCAAGGATCACCTGGTGGACGATCGTTCCGGAAGGACCTGATGGCAGCCAACATCCCCTGGCACGGTCTCGAAAAAGTTGCCGCTGATCGTCACCGTTGGCGGGTACTTACTGCTCGATGCACCGTACGGCGCGGAAGAATCTAAGACTAGTTGTATGCAGTATATATATATAT
>OZ024762.1:14055749-14058249 GCA_964016885.1 Eledone cirrhosa
GGCAAAGTTAACCTCGGCGGGATTTGAGCTCAGAATGGCAAGGGCCGCAACAGAATGATAATAAGTTTCTGTTTTAGGCACAAGGCTTACAGCACACAACAATCATCATCACCAACATCATTATCACCATGGTATATATAATAATATAGCGATAGAGAGAGTGATAGAGAGAGAGGAAGGAAAGTGATAGAGAGTGATAGAGAGTGAAAGAGAGAAAGGACGATAGAGATACAGAGAATGATATAATATATATATATAGAGAGAGAGGGGGAGGGATATATATATATATATATATATATATAGAGAGAGAGAGAGAGAGGGGGAGATAGGGGGGGGGGAGAAATAGCTATAGAGAGAGAGAGAAATAGCTATATATATAGAGAGAGAAATAGCTATATAGAGAGAGAGAGAGAGAAATAGCTATAGAGAGAGAGAGATAGCTATAGAGAGAGAGAGAGAAATAGCTATAGAGAGAGAGAGAGAGAAATAGCAAGACATGAGAGAGAGAGAGAGAGAGAACCGGATAATCAAACACTGACAGACTTGAAATGACATGCGTGAAAACGTGATGTCAAAATTAATATAGAGAGCAAAAACAAACAAACCAACAAACAAACAAACATATAAAATAAAATAAAATAACAAATATAATTAATCCATTTTCCTTTTACCTTTGATCTCTCATAAACTGGTTCTTGAAGAATCGATGTTATTTTCTCCAATGAATGGTACTTGAGTGCCATGTTGCCAGGTACAAAGAATGTGAATTTTCCCTCATCGTTGAGGAATTGGTCGGAAATATCTGTGAGAGCATCTGTAACCAACGTAGAAATTTGGCTGGAAATAGAGAGAGAGAGGGTGAGTGAATGATGGTTAGAGAGAATGGTGGGTAGAGAAGGGGAGAGAGAGGAAAGTGAGTGAGAGGGTGAATGATGATTAGAGAAGGGAAGAGAGAGTGTGTGTGTGTGTGTGTGATGGTTAGACAAGGGGAGAGAGTGGCATGGTTGAGAGAGGGTGAGAGTTAGATAAGGGAAGAGAGAGATGACGCATGATTGTGAGAGAGAGTGATGGTTAGAGAAGAGAGAAAGAGTGAGGCATGGTTGTGAGAGACAAAGAGTGATGGTTAGAGAGTTGATAAAGGTTAATTCAGTAAATTTAACCAGTGTGTATGTATATATATATATATATATATATATATATATATAGGGTGTCCCCCAAAACATACACACTTTGACTAGATTGCTGTAGAAGTGTGTATATATTTTGGTGGGGGAGGGGACACCCTATATATATATATATATGAGAGAGAGAGAGAGATTTTGAGTATATGTTGGTTGTATACCAACACCTCAGTATGCCCCAATATCACAATCAACTATGTCATTAAAAAACATATCACCGTCGTTTCTAATCACTAAGTGTGAGGAAACGGCCAATATGGATGCATCGAAATGTTGGAAATGTACATAAGTATATAATAAAGTATGAATTCCTACGTGTAAAAAATACATATAGGGAAACAAGTATTATCCAACCGTATGCCAATGTGGTTCTATGGCGGGTTAATAAATTAACAAGCCAGAACATATAAAATCGAGGTCTAGCAAATAGAGAAAATGTTTTAAAATAAATTTTAAAAAATTCGCTGTACTTACTATATGTGCCTTTACCGAAACAAAAAATCCAAGCGGATTTCCATTGAGAAGTATATATATATATATATATATATATATATACTTCTCAATGGAAATCCGCTTATATATATATATATAATGTATATGACTGTATATATAGTGTATTTTAAAATACACTGTATGCTTAATTAAAAGCATTTTGAAGACAATACGCTATTGTTTTAAAGTAGTGACAATGTCACTTACTTAAATTTTCAGCAAACAAGAGGAGATAAGCTGACAGAGCTCTGTTTCGTACTTGTTGGGACTTATCAAAGTTCACTACTCTCCCGGTTTGCTGAAAATTATGTGCGTTGGATTCTTATAGAATTCCAGTAATAATCAGGAACTGATTATACAGAGCGGTCGCGGATCCAGTAGAAACTGAAAATTAGAATTGGTGCTCTGAAATAGCGGTATATATATATCGCTATTTCAGAGCACCAATTCTAATTTTAATATATACATCTACACACGTGTGTTATTATGTAGCAATATATGGATATATATATATATATATATATATATATATATATATTATATATACAGATGTGTGTTTATATATGTGTATTTTTATATATATGAGTGCGTATATATATATAGGTGTGTGTTTATGTAGCTATATATGGATTTATATATAAATTATATATACATATATGTATGTTTATGTATGTGTATGTTTATATATTTGTGTCCGTAATATATATATATATATATGTATTATATATGTGTGTGTGTGTGTGTGTGTGTGTGTGTGTGTGTGTCTGTATATGTATGTATGCATATATAAATGTATGTGTGTGTGTGTGTGTGTGTGTCTGTACATG
>OZ024762.1:14065749-14068249 GCA_964016885.1 Eledone cirrhosa
GCATACCTGCACATACATGCGTCTCTTCCCCCTCTTCTTTTCCTCCCTCTCTCACCCCTCTCCCACCGTACTCTCTCTCTCACCCCTCTCCCACCGTACTCTCTTTCTCACCCCTCTCCCACCGTACTCTCTCTCTCACCCCTCTCCCACCATACTCTCTCTTATATATATATATATAATATAACAGGAAGAGAACGAAAATAAACCCCATAAGTACCAGAAAACCTCCCCTATGACACTAAACACTATCAGCTACACCACGACACCACCACCACCACCACCAAACACCAACAACCGCACCACGACACTACCAAAAGCCACTACCATCAGCCACACCACCACAACCACCACTACCAAAAGTCATCAGCCACCAGACAGGCCACCATGACACCAACAGCAACATCATGACACCGCGACCACCCACCGCACCACCAAACACCATCAGCCACACCACGCCACCACCACCAGACACCATTAGCCACCAACTACCAACAACCACACCACCACCAGACACCATCAGCCACACCACACTACCACACACCCACACCACACCACCACACACCCACACCACACCACCACACACCATCAACCACCAACAGACACATAACCACCACCATCAGCCACACCGCATCACACCACACCACCGCCACCATCAGCCACACCACACTACACCACCAAACACCAAGAGACACATCACCACCACCATCAGCCACACCACATCACACCACACCACACCACCACCACCATCAGCCACACCACACCACACTACACCACCAAACACCAACAGACACACCACCACCAAACGCCAACAGACACACCACACCACCATCAGCCACACCACCACCACCACCAGACACCACCACCACCACCAGACACCAACAGACACACCACCACCACACGACACCACCACCACGACACCACCACCACCACCAGACACCAACAAAGGCAGTTTTCTACTAAACTTTTATTCAACATGTATTACATTCAATGTATATTCCAGTAGTGACATGTCCGATGCGATTAGACGTCAACTTAATTTTCATTTACAAACCAAATAGGAAAACATATATAGAATATAATATAAATAATAATAATAATAATAATAGTAATAGTAATAATAATGATAGTAGCAGTGGTGGTAGTGGTGGTAGTGGTAGTAGTAGTAGTTGTAGTGGTAGTAGTAGTGGTGGTAGTAGTGGTAGTAGTTGTGGTGGTGGTAGTAATAGTAGTAGTGGTGGTAGTAGTAGTAGTAGTGATGATTTCTTTATTAATAACACAGGGTCCACATCAAGAAAAAACATTGACAGTACAGGACGAAAACATAGTGTGTATGCTTGTGTGTGTGTGTGTATGCTTGTGTGTGTGTGTGTGTTGGGGTGTGTATGTATGTGTGTGTGTGTGTGTGTATGTTGGGGTGTGTATGTATGTATGTATGTTTGTGTATGTTTGTGTATGTTCGTGTGTGTCCATGTGTGTGTGTTTGTGTCCATGTGTGTGTATGTTTGTGTCCATGTGTGTGTATGCTTGTGTGTGTGTGTGCGCGCGTTTGTGTGTTGGGGTGTGTGTGTGTGTGCGCGTTTGTGTGTGTGTGTATGTATGTATGTATGTGTATGTTTGTGTATGTTCGTGTGTGTGTGTATGTTTGTGTCCATGTGTGTGTGTTTGTGTGTCCATGTGTGTGTGTTTGTGTCCGTGTGTATGTTTGTGTGTCCATGTGTGTCTGTATTTGTGTCCGTGTGCATGTTCGTGTGTGTGTGTGTGTGTCTGTATGTTTGTGTATGGGTTTTGCGTGTAAACAAATTTTAAGAATGTTAAAAAAAAGTTAGTTATAAAATTAAAACAAACAAGGTTCCTTCAATAATAATAATAATAATAATAATAACATTTTTTAATATTAATATTTTTCCTTTCAGTTAGATTTAATGGAAATATAAATATTAATAAGGTTTATATGTAGATGATGATAATGATGCTGATGATGATAAGATGGTGTTTATAATAGTAGTTTTCCATTGGGCACTTTTAGGCAGGTCATAACATGTGGAACCTTAATGAGGCAAAATGGCGCATGTTTGTATACACGTATGTATGTATATATGTATGTATACATGTTTGTATACACGTATGTATGTATGTATGTATGTATGTATGTATGTATGTATGTATACATGTATGCATACATACATGTATGAATGTGTGTATGTATGTATATGTAGGTATCTCTTTCTTTTAATTTCGAATACTTTTTTGACTGGCCAACTTCCTGGTGGCAAGATCGTAAAAGAAAAGAAATTGTATGTATGTATGTATGGAGGGTGGTATGTGTGTATGCATGTATATTTGGAGGAATGTATGTATATATGTATATATGTATGTCTGCATCGGGGAATTTATTTTGTTATATTTATGCATAGTTTATTTTATATTTTTATATTTTCATTGTTAAATTAGTCTTGCCATTGTTCACTTTTACTCGACCTTATTGTAAACCCCCACTGTC
>OZ024762.1:14083249-14085749 GCA_964016885.1 Eledone cirrhosa
ATATAGATAGGTAGGTAGATGGATAGATAGAGAAATAGAAAGATAGATCGCAACAGATATATATATATAGATATATATATACAGAGGTATAAATATATAGATAGATATAGAGATAGATATATAGATAGATAGATAGATAGATACATAGATATAGATCGGAACAGGTAGATATGCAAATATATTGATAGGTACACACAAAGATAGCTGCATAGATAGATAGATAGATAGATAGATAGATAGAGGGGGAGACTGAGATGTTTTTTTCTCAATTGCCTAGCACTGAAGATCAAACTACATGATATTAATCCGATTAATGAGATTAAGAGAACGGTTTATATCTTGAAGGGGTGTGATGGAAGGAGTGTGTAACACACTGACAATTTACACACATACACACACATACCAATACCCCTCACACACAGGAAGACACTTATATATGCAAGCGTTTATTTATAGGCGGTCGCGCGCGCGCACACACACACTTATATATATATATATATAAACGTATAATTATAGACATACATATATGCCTACAAGATACTATTTGCATATCATATGGTGTGAATAAAAAATACACCACCATGCACACATGTATTTGCACGGTTCCCTACATACTCTCTCTCTCTCTCTCACACGTGTGTGTCTGTGTGCAGCAATTCAAGTTAAAATAGATCTTCATCTTTGAATCGTTCCTACCATTTTTTGATGTCTTCCTTACTTTTCGTACTCTATTTCGATAAAAGATTTAGACCGAAACGTCACGTTCTTTTTACTCTTTCTATACGGTGTAAATATTTACTCTGTACTTATATTCTCGTTAGTTTTGTGCTCATATTTCGTCTACCAGGTGTTTTAAACCCGTATCTTTTAAGTGCTTACGCCCTTGTCCTTTTGAGTCTTGCATGCTTGTTTGTATGTAAGCATGTATGTATGTATGTGAGCAAAGGCATTGCACAAAGCCGGTCCCAGTCTCTTTACCAAAAAGAAGAACAAGTCAACATCATTGGATACCATCAGGGTTGCAGGTGTTATATCACTATAAAAGCTTCACGGCACAGGCATTGCTTTATATCTGGAGATCTCTCTGCACTTGACGTCACATGGTACCATGGGCCCAGCACTATGTGTCAATAATTGTCACAAGTGTAGTGTTTGTACCAGAGTTTTCAAGTCGCTGGCTGGACTAAAAAGTCACACTTGTTCAGCGCATCGGTAAGGGTTCTCCTACATGGATATAAAGTAGTGGCCGTACTCGAAAACGAGCTGGCAGCCACCATGTATGTATGTACTCGATAACGAGGGGTCAGCCATCATGTATGTATGTTCTTCTGGTTTTATAAGTTTATAAATTTTTACTAAACGAGAGTCGGTCTTTACCATAGATAATAGACTACCCTCACCATGATCTCTATCACTACATCAACACTATCATCTCTATCACTACATCAACACTATCATCTCTATCACTACATCAACACTATCATCTCTATCACTACATCAACACTATCATCTCTATCATTACATCAACACTATCATCTCTATCACTACATCAACACTATCATCTCTATCACTACATCAACACTATCATCTCTATCACTACATCAACACTATCATCTCTATCACTACATCAACACTATCATCTCTATCATTACATCAACACTATCATCTCTATCACTACATCAACACTATCATCTCTATCACTACATCAACACTATCATCTCTATCACTACATCAACACTATCATCTCTATCACTACATCAACACTATCATCTCTATCACTACATCAACACTATCATCTCTATCACTACATCAACACTATCATCTCGATCACTACATCAACACTATCATCTCGATCACTACATCAACACTATCATCTCTACAATCAGCACAATGACCACCACACTACCACCTCTACTACAACCATAATCACCACCTCGACCACCATAATCATTTCTAATATTACAACCAGAGTCACCACTACAACTAGTACCATGACTAAAACCACCACCACCACCACAGCCACTACCACCCGTACTACTACAACCACCACAGCCACCACTAGCACAACCTCTAACGCCACCACTACTACTACCACCACAACCTCTACCACCACCACCACGAATACAACCACAATCACAGCCAGTACCACCGGTAATACCAACGCCACTACTACAACCTCTAATACCACTACTACCAATACTACTACTACTACAACCACTAATACCACTACTACCAATACTGCTACTAATACAACCACTAATACCACTACTACCAACACTACTACTACTACTACCACTAATACCACTACTACCAATACTACTACTACAACCACTAATATCACTACTATTACTACTACAACCACTACTACTACAACCACTAATACCACTACTACCACTATTACTACTACAACCATTAATACCACTACTACCAATACTACTACCACAACCACTAATACCACTACTACCAATACTACTACCACAACCACTAATACCACTACTGC
>OZ024762.1:14090749-14103249 GCA_964016885.1 Eledone cirrhosa
CGACATAGATACCTGTCAAAGACAAACAGAGACACTGCTTCGGCACGACATAGATACCTGTCAAAGACAAACAGAGACACTGCTTAGACATCGACATAGATACCTGTCAAAGACAAACACAGACACTGCTTAGACATCGACATAGATACCTGTCAAAGACAAACAGAGACACTGCTTAGGCATCGACATAGATACCTGTCAAAGACAAACAGAGACACTGCTTAGACATCGACATAGATACCTGTCAAAGACAAACACAGACACTGCTTAGGCATCGACATAGATACCTGTCAAAGACAAACAGAGACACTGCTTAGACATCGACATAGATACCTGTCAAAGACAAACAGAGACACTGCTTAGGCATCGACATAGATACCTGTCAAAGACAAACAGAGACACTGCTTAGACATCGACATAGATACCTGTCAAAGACAAACACAGACACTGCTTAGACATCGACATAGATACCTGTCAAAGACAAACACAGACACTGCTTAGACATCGACATAGATACCTGTCCAAAAGACATAACAGAGACACTGCTTAGGACATCGACATAGATACCTGTCAAAGACAACAGAGACACTGCTAGACATCGACATAGATACCTGTCAAAGACAAACAGAGACACTGCTTAGGCATCGACATAGATACCTGTCAAAGACAAAACAGAGACACTGCTTAGGCATCGACATAGATACCTGTCAAAGACAAACAGAGACACTGCTTAGGCATCGACATAGATACCTGTCAAAGACAAACAGAGACAACTGCTTAGGCATCGACATAGATACCTGTCAAAGACAAACAGAGACACTGCTTAGGACATCGACATAGATACCTGTCAAAGACAAACAGAGACACTGCTTAGGCATCGACATAGATACCTGTCAAAGACAAACAGAGACACTGCTTAGGCATCGACATAGATACCTGTCAAAGACAAACAGAGACACTGCTTAGGACATCGACATAGATACCTGTCAAAGACAAACACGAGACACTGCTTAGACATCGACATAGATACCTGTCAAAGACAAACACAGACACTGCTTAGACATCGACATAGATACTGTCAAAGACAAACAGAGACACTGCTTAGGCATCGACATAGATACTGTCAAAGACAAACAGAGACACTGCTTAGACATCGACATAGATACCTCGTCAAAGACAAAACAGAGACATGCTTAGGACATCGACATAATACCTGTCAAAGACAAACAGAGACCACTGCTTAGACATCGACATAGATACCTGTCAAAGACAAACAGAGACACTGCTAGGCATCGACATAGATACCTGTCAAAGACAAACAGAGACACTGCTTAGACATCGACATAGATACCTGTCAAAGACAAACACAGACACTGCTTAGACATCGACATAGATACCTGTCAAAGACAAACACGAGACACTGCTTAGACATCGACATAGATACCTGTCAAAGACAAACAGAGACACTGCTTAGGCATCGACATAGATACCTGTCAAAGACAAACAGAGACACTGCTTAGACACGACATAGATACCTGTCAAAGACAAACACAGACACTGCTTAGACATCGACATAGATACCTGTCAAAGACAGACACTGCTTAGACATCGACATAGATACCTGTCAAAGACAAACACAGACACTGCTTAGACATCGACATAGATACCTGTCAAAGACAAACACAGACACTGCTTAGACATCGACATAGATACCTGTCAAAGACAAACACAGACACTGCTTAGGCATCGACATAGATACCTGTCAAAGACAAACACAGACACTGCTTAGACATCGACATAGATACCTGTCAAAGACAAACACAGACACTGCTTAGACATCGACATAGATACCTGTCAAAGACAAACAGAGACACTGCTTAGACATCGACATAGATACCTGTCAAAGACAAACACAGACACTGCTTAGGCATCGACATAGATACCTGTCAAAGACAAACACAGACACTGCTTAGACATCGACATAGATACCTGTCAAAGACAAACACAGACACTGCTTAGACATCGACATAGATACCTGTCAAAGACAAACACAGACACTGCTTAGGACATCGACATAGATACCTGTCAAAGACAAACACAGACACTGCTTAGACATCGACATAGATACCTGTCAAAGACAAACAGAGACACTGCTTAGACATCGACATAGATACCTGTCAAAGACAAACAGAGACACTGCTTAGACATCGACATAGATACCTGTCAAAGACAAACACAGACACTGCTTAGGCATCGACATAGATACCTGTCAAAGACAAACACAGACACTGCTTAGACATCGACATAGATACCTGTCAAAGACAAACACAGACACTGCTTAGGCATCGACATAGATACCTGTCAAAGACAAACACAGACACTGCTTAGACATCGACATAGATACCTGTCAAAGACAAACACAGACACTGCTTAGACATCGACATAGATACCTGTCAAAGACAAACAGAGACACTGCTTAGACATCGACATAGATACCTGTCAAAGACAAACACAGACACTGCTTAGGCATCGACATAGATACCTGTCAAAGACAAACACAGACACTGCTTAGACATCGACATAGATACCTGTCAAAGACAAACACAGACACTGCTTAGACATCGACATAGATACCTGTCAAAGACAAACACAGACACTGCTTAGACATCGACATAGATACCTGTCAAAGACAAACACAGACACTGCTTAGGACATCGACATAGATACCTGTCAAAGACAAACACAGACACTGCTTAGACATCGACATAGATACCTGTCAAAGACAAACACAGACACTGCTTAGGCATCGACATAGATACCTGTCAAAGACAAACAGAGACACTGCTTAGACATCGACATAGATACCTGTCAAAGACAAACACAGACACTGCTTAGACATCGACATAGATACCTGTCAAAGACAAACACAGACACTGCTTAGACATCGACATAGATACCTGTCAAAGACAAACACAGACACTGCTTAGACATCGACATAGATACCTGTCAAAGACAAACACAGACACTGCTTAGGCATCGACATAGATACCTGTCAAAGACAAACACAGACACTGCTTAGACATCGACATAGATACCTGTCAAAGACAAACACAGACACTGCTTAGGCATCGACATAGATACCTGTCAAAGACAAACACAGACACTGCTTAGACATCGACATAGATACCTGTCAAAGACAAACACAGACACTGCTTAGACATCGACATAGATACCTGTCAAAGACAAACACAGACACTGCTTAGACATCGACATAGATACCTGTCAAAGACAAACACAGACACTGCTTAGACATCGACATAGATACCTGTCAAAGACAAACACAGACACTGCTTAGACATCGACATAGATACCTGTCAAAGACAAACACAGACACTGCTTAGGCATCGACATAGATACCTGTCAAAGACAAACACAGACACTGCTTAGACATCGACATAGATACCTGTCAAAGACAAACACAGACACTGCTTAGGCATCGACATAGATACCTGTCAAAGACAAACACAGACACTGCTTAGACATCGACATAGATACCTGTCAAAGACAAACACAGACACTGCTTAGGCATCGACATAGATACCTGTCAAAGACAAACACAGACACTGCTTAGACATCGACATAGATACCTGTCAAAGACAAACACAGACACTGCTTAGACATCGACATAGATACCTGTCAAAGACAAACACAGACACTGCTTAGACATCGACATAGATACCTGTCAAAGACAAACACAGACACTGCTTAGGCATCGACATAGATACCTGTCAAAGACAAACACAGACACTGCTTAGGCATCGACATAGATACCTGTCAAAGACAAACACAGACACTGCTTAGACATCGACATAGATACCTGTCAAAGACAAACACAGACACTGCTTAGGCATCGACATAGATACCTGTCAAAGACAAACACAGACACTGCTTAGACATCGACATAGATACCTGTCAAAGACAAACAGAGACACTGCTTAGGCATCGACATAGATACCTGTCAAAGACAAACACAGACACTGCTTAGACATCGACATAGATACCTGTCAAAGACAAACACAGACACTGCTTAGGCATCGACATAGATACCTGTCAAAGACAAACACAGACACTGCTTAGACATCGACATAGATACCTGTCAAAGACAAACACAGACACTGCTTAGGCATCGACATAGATACCTGTCAAAGACAAACACAGACACTGCTTAGACATCGACATAGATACCTGTCAAAGACAAACACAGACACTGCTTAGGCATCGACATAGATACCTGTCAAAGACAAACACAGACACTGCTTAGACATCGACATAGATACCTGTCAAAGACAAACACAGACACTGCTTAGGCATCGACATAGATACCTGTCAAAGACAAACACAGACACTGCTTAGACATCGACATAGATACCTGTCAAAGACAAACACAGACACTGCTTAGACATCGACATAGATACCTGTCAAAGACAAACAGAGACACTGCTTAGGCATCGACATAGATACCTGTCAAAGACAAACAGAGACACTGCTTAGGCATCGACATAGATACCTGTCAAAGACAAACACAGACACTGCTTAGACATCGACATAGATACCTGTCAAAGACAAACACAGACACTGCTTAGACATCGACATAGATACCTGTCAAAGACAAACACAGACACTGCTTAGACATCGACATAGATACCTGTCAAAGACAAACAGAGACACTGCTTAGGCATCGACATAGATACCTGTCAAAGACAAACACAGACACTGCTTAGACATCGACATAGATACCTGTCAAAGACAAACACAGACACTGCTTAGGCATCGACATAGATACCTGTCAAAGACAAACACAGACACTGCTTAGACATCGACATAGATACCTGTCAAAGACAAACAGAGACACTGCTTAGGCATCGACATAGATACCTGTCAAAGACAAACACAGACACTGCTTAGACATCGACATAGATACCTGTCAAAGACAAACACAGACACTGCTTAGACATCGACATAGATACCTGTCAAAGACAAACAGAGACACTGCTTAGGCATCGACATAGATACCTGTCAAAGACAAACAGAGACACTGCTTAGGCATCGACATAGATACCTGTCAAAGACAAACACAGACACTGCTTAGACATCGACATAGATACCTGTCAAAGACAAACACAGACACTGCTTAGACATCGACATAGATACCTGTCAAAGACAAACAGAGACACTGCTTAGGCATCGACATAGATACCTGTCAAAGACAAACAGAGACACTGCTTAGGCATCGACATAGATACCTGTCAAAGACAAACACAGACACTGCTTAGACATCGACATAGATACCTGTCAAAGACAAACACAGACACTGCTTAGACATCGACATAGATACCTGTCAAAGACAAACAGAGACACTGCTTAGGCATCGACATAGATACCTGTCAAAGACAAACACAGACACTGCTTAGGCATCGACATAGATACCTGTCAAAGACAAACACAGACACTGCTTAGACATCGACATAGATACCTGTCAAAGACAAACACAGACACTGCTTAGACATCGACATAGATACCTGTCAAAGACAAACACAGACACTGCTTAGACATCGACATAGATACCTGTCAAAGACAAACAGAGACACTGCTTAGGCATCGACATAGATACCTGTCAAAGACAAACACAGACACTGCTTAGACATCGACATAGATACCTGTCAAAGACAAACACAGACACTGCTTAGCTGCTTAGGCATCGACATAGATACCTGTCAAAGACAAACACAGACACTGCTTAGACATCGACATAGATACCTGTCAAAGACAAACACAGACACTGCTTAGACATCGACATAGATACCTGTCAAAGACAAACAGAGACACTGCTTAGGCATCGACATAGATACCTGTCAAAGACAAACAGAGACACTGCTTAGGCATCGACATAGATACCTGTCAAAGACAAACACAGACACTGCTTAGACATCGACATAGATACCTGTCAAAGACAAACACAGACACTGCTTAGACATCGACATAGATACCTGTCAAAGACAAACACAGACACTGCTTAGACATCGACATAGATACCTGTCAAAGACAAACAGAGACACTGCTTAGGCATCGACATAGATACCTGTCAAAGACAAACACAGACACTGCTTAGACATCGACATAGATACCTGTCAAAGACAAACAGAGACACTGCTTAGGCATCGACATAGATACCTGTCAAAGACAAACACAGACACTGCTTAGACATCGACATAGATACCTGTCAAAGACAAACAGAGACACTGCTTAGGCATCGACATAGATACCTGTCAAAGACAAACACAGACACTGCTTAGACATCGACATAGATACCTGTCAAAGACAAACACAGACACTGCTTAGACATCGACATAGATACCTGTCAAAGACAAACACAGACACTGCTTAGGCATCGACATAGATACCTGTCAAAGACAAACACAGACACTGCTTAGGCATCGACATAGATACCTGTCAAAGACAAACACAGACACTGCTTAGACATCGACATAGATACCTGTCAAAGACAAACACAGACACTGCTTAGACATCGACATAGATACCTGTCAAAGACAAACAGAGACACTGCTTAGACATCGACATAGATACCTGTCAAAGACAAACACAGACACTGCTTAGACATCGACATAGATACCTGTCAAAGACAAACACAGACACTGCTTAGACATCGACATAGATACCTGTCAAAGACAAACAGAGACACTGCTTAGGCATCGACATAGATACCTGTCAAAGACAAACAGAGACACTGCTTAGGCATCGACATAGATACCTGTCAAAGACAAACACAGACACTGCTTAGACATCGACATAGATACCTGTCAAAGACAAACACAGACACTGCTTAGACATCGACATAGATACCTGTCAAAGACAAACAGAGACACTGCTTAGGCATCGACATAGATACCTGTCAAAGACAAACAGAGACACTGCTTAGGCATCGACATAGGTACCTGTCAAAGACAAACACAGACACTGCTTAGACATCGACATAGATACCTGTCAAAGACAAACACAGACACTGCTTAGACATCGACATAGATACCTGTCAAAGACAAACACAGACACTGCTTAGACATCGACATAGATACCTGTCAAAGACAAACAGAGACACTGCTTAGGCATCGACATAGATACCTGTCAAAGACAAACACAGACACTGCTTAGACATCGACATAGATACCTGTCAAAGACAAACACAGACACTGCTTAGGCATCGACATAGATACCTGTCAAAGACAAACACAGACACTGCTTAGACATCGACATAGATACCTGTCAAAGACAAACACAGACACTGCTTAGACATCGACATAGATACCTGTCAAAGACAAACAGAGACACTGCTTAGGCATCGACATAGATACCTGTCAAAGACAAACAGAGACACTGCTTAGGCATCGACATAGATACCTGTCAAAGACAAACACAGACACTGCTTAGACATCGACATAGATACCTGTCAAAGACAAACACAGACACTGCTTAGACATCGACATAGATACCTGTCAAAGACAAACACATACACTGCTTAGACATCGACATAGATACCTGTCAAAGACAAACAGAGACACTGCTTAGGCATCGACATAGATACCTGTCAAAGACAAACACAGACACTGCTTAGACATCGACATAGATACCTGTCAAAGACAAACAGAGACACTGCTTAGGCATCGACATAGATACCTGTCAAAGACAAACACAGACACTGCTTAGACATCGACATAGATACCTGTCAAAGACAAACAGAGACACTGCTTAGGCATCGACATAGATACCTGTCAAAGACAAACACAGACACTGCTTAGACATCGACATAGATACCTGTCAAAGACAAACACAGACACTGCTTAGACATCGACATAGATACCTGTCAAAGACAAACACAGACACTGCTTAGGCATCGACATAGATACCTGTCAAAGACAAACACAGACACTGCTTAGGCATCGACATAGATACCTGTCAAAGACAAACACAGACACTGCTTAGACATCGACATAGATACCTGTCAAAGACAAACACAGACACTGCTTAGACATCGACATAGATACCTGTCAAAGACAAACAGAGACACTGCTTAGACATCGACATAGATACCTGTCAAAGACAAACACAGACACTGCTTAGACATCGACATAGATACCTGTCAAAGACAAACACAGACACTGCTTAGACATCGACATAGATACCTGTCAAAGACAAACAGAGACACTGCTTAGACATCGACATAGATACCTGTCAAAGACAAACAGAGACACTGCTTAGGCATCGACATAGATGAGAGAGATATTATATATGTAATATATATATATAACTGTCGTATATAACATAAATATGCATACACATATTGTTTCTACGTTTGGCACAAGGCCAGCAAAAACCCAGTGCATTACTGGTACTTTATTTTATCGACCCCGTAAGGATGAAAGGCAAAGTTATCCTCGGCGGGATTTGAACTCACAATGGCAAGGACCGTAACTCTATACATCAAAGCATGGCGTCCGACCCTCTACCGTTACTGCCAATCCACAGCCCTCCACACATATAATATATCTATAAACTGTCGTATATGTGAATATACATTTTGCTTTTACTTCTTTTTCTATCTATCTATCTATCTATATCGATATATGTATATATATATATATATATCGATATATATATATATATATATATATATATATATATATATATATATATATATATATATATCGATATATATATATATATATATATCGATATATATATATATATATATATATCGATATATATATATATATATATATATATATCGATATATATATATATATATATATATCGATATATATATATATATATATATCGATATATATATATATATATATATCGATATATATATATATATATATATATCGATATATGTATATATATATATATATATATCGATATATATATATATATCGATATATATATATATATATATATCGATATATGTATATATATATATATATATATATATATATCGATATATGTATATATATATATATATCGATATATGTATATATGTATATATATATATATATATCGATATATGTATATATATATATATATATATCGATATATGTATATATATATATATATCGATATATGTATATATGTATATATATGTATATCGATGTATGTATATATATATATATCGATATATGTATATATATATATCGATATATGTATATATATATATCGATATATGTATATATATATATATCGATATATGTATATATATATATATCGATATATGTATATATATATATATATATATATATATATATACCGATATATGTATATATATATATATATATATATATGTATATCGATGTATGTATATATATTACGCCAGTTAATTTGTTTTCCACGAAATAAAAACGTTGACAACGACAAAAGTAAAATGGATGACAATATCACCTGTAACTTAAACAACAACACCACCAACAATGACGGCTTTGATTAACATTATTGTTTGCCTCGCAACTAAATTATTATTATTTATAATAATAATAATAATAATGGTTTCTTATATAGGCACAAGGCCAGCAATTTTTTGGGGGGTGGGGGGAGGGGAAATTCGATAAAATCGACCCCAGTGCGTGACTAGTACTTTATTTTATCGATCCCGTAAGGATGAAAGGCAAAGTTAACCTCGGCAGGATTTGAGCTCAGATCATAAAGGGCCGTAACTCTATGCGTCAAAGCATGGCGTCCCACCCTCTACCGATACTGCCAATCCACCGCCCCTAATAATAATAATAATATATGATTAAGGCACGAGACCAACAATTTTTAGGGGTTGTGGGGAGAGTAAAGTCGATTAACTCGATCCCAGTACATTAGTGGTACTTTGTTTTATCGACCCTCTTTCATCCTTACGAGTTCGATAAAATAAAGTACCAGTCATGCACTGGGTCGATTTAATTGACTTTACTGCATCCCACCCCCGCAAAAATATAAAATTATTGGCCTTGCGTCTATAGTAGAAACAATTATTGGTGAATTGACAGTATCGGTAGAGCGTCAGATACTGTGCTTTGCAGCATAGAGTTATCGCCCTTTATGGTTTGACTTCAAATCCCGCCGAGGTTAACTTTGCCTTTCATCCCTATGTGGTCGATAAAATAAAGTACCAGTAATACACTGGCTTAATTGCTGGCCTTGTGCCAAAAGTAGAAACAACTCAAACTTAACCTCGTCTGAGTTCAAATCCAGTCGAGGTTAACTTTCCTTTTCATCCTTACGGGGTCAATAAAATAAAGTACCAGTAATGCACTGGGGGTTGAGTCAATCGACTTGCCCCTCTCTCCCCCTAAAATTGTTGGCCTTCTGCCTAAATCAGAAACCATTAAGGGCGGTTTATTGGCAATTTTCGTAGAGGGTCAGAGAACATGCTTTGCAGTATAGAGTTTGTGGCCTTTAAAGTTTTGAGTTCAAACCCTGCTTCATTTGAACCCCAAACCTAAAGGGTCTTACAAAGTAGTGTGTATAACTGTGTATATATATTACCATATTGAGTGTGTTGATACACACAGACAGACACACACGCATACACACACACACTCGCATACATACACATATACACACATACAAATGGACGGTGAGCCATAGATAGATAATTAGAGAGAGAGATAGTCTGAGAGAAGTTGATATGATACTCACACAAACACATACATACACACACACACTCGCATACATACACACACACACATATACACACATACACACATACAAATGGACGGTGGGCCAAAGACAGATAGATAGATAGATAGATAATTAGGGAGAGAGATAGTCTGAGAGAAGTTGATACTCACACAAACACATATATATATATATATATTTACAGAGAGAGTGTGAGAGAAGTTGACACACACATACACACACACACACACACACATGTATATTTACAGAGAGAGATAGAGAGATAGACCGAGAGAACACACTCACACACACACACACATATATATACACACACATATATATATATATATATTTACAGAGAGGGAGAGAGAAATAGTCTTGGAGAAGATGACATATATACAGTATATATATATATATATATATATATACATGCATACATACAGAGAGAGAGAGAGAGAGAGAGGGGGGGGGGACAAACAAACAAGTAAACAGTGTGTAGTTTAGTATTCAGAAAGATACGGCTACCAAAGCTTCTATACTGAATTCCAGTCACGTTACACGGTAAATCCGCCATTAAAATCCGTCTTGCATTACCAATCTATCTATCTATCTATCTATCTATCTATCTATCTATCTATCTCACTCTCACAGTATATATACACACACACATACATATATATATATATATTGTGTGTGTATGTGTGTACATATATATATATATATATTGCTGTACATGTTTCTTTGTATATTCTTTATTTCTTTCCACCAATTCTTTTCTTGTTTTTTTTTTATTTCATTCATTCATTCATTCATTCATTCTTTAGTTATTTTTTTCTTTCTTTCCTTCTTTCTTTATATTTATTCCTTTGTTTTTTTGTTGATTTCTTTTTTCTTGTTTTTGTTTTTTTTGTCTTTTTTAATTTTTTATCTTTATTTTTATTTTTTATTTTTTTCTTTATTCAATCTGTCTTCTCCACCTTCGAACGAAAAAAATATTCAAAGTGAGATGGATCTATGAACATATTATCGATTATCGAGGATAAAACAAATATATGGCGGCCTTATGGTGGAGGTAGTGGTGGTGCTGTCAGCGGTGGATATGGAGGAAAGGGTGGAGTTGTAATCTATGTAACAATGTCACAAATCTTGGTATGGCCGTGTCTATAACGAACTCTGTTTCCCAATCACACCATTAGAGATTCGATCTCCCTATTGGGCCGCCGCCCCCGCTCCACATCAGTTTAAGCTAATATGTTCGTCTTTTCTTCTTCTTCGCCTTCTATCTTCTTTGCCTTCTTCTTCTTTGTCTTTTTCTTCTTTGTCTTTTTCTTCTTTGCCTTTTTCTTCTTTGCTTTCTTTTTCTTCTTTTTTGCCTTTTCTTCTTCTTTGCCTTTTCTTCTTCTTTGCCTTTTCTTCTTCTCTGCCTTCTTTTTTTCTTCTTCTTCTTCTTCTTCTTCTTCGCCTTCTTCTTGAACTCAGAACATAAAGGGCTGCAACTCTATGCCACAAAACATATTGTGCGGTGCTCTACCAATTCTACTGCTAATCTATCACCGTCAAGTAAGCAGTACAATAACAACAACAACAACAACAACAATAAAAACATATATATATCTACACTTACCACCAATGTTATTGCGGAAGATTTTAAAAGATATATTGAATTGGTTTTTGATGACGCATTTTTTTCTTAATCTCGAACGCAGGTACCTCCAATCTAGACGAGAGTTCTGCACCACGTGTCCTGCGAATATCTGATAAATAAATAT
>OZ024762.1:14108249-14115749 GCA_964016885.1 Eledone cirrhosa
ACACACACACACACACACACACACACACACACACACACACACACACACACACACGCACACGCACAACTACACAGATATTCTTTGGTTGTAGCTGTGTAAGTATGGATATATTCTATGGACATAACTTTGATGAAATTTGTCTAAGTATCTGAATATCACTTAGTTCATGAAACCCGGACTATGAACTAATATGAAGGCGCGTGGCTGAGTGGTTAGAGAATTGGATTCGCAATCGTGAGGTTGTGAGTTCGAGTCCAGGACCGGGCGATGTGTTATGTCCTTGAGCAAGACATTTTATTACATGTTGCTCCTTCTACCTGGAGTTGCGAACGATAGATAGTATTAGCAATTGGAAAGACCAATGGAAACATTGTTTCCTCGGTCTGATTTGACGAGCCCCCCCCCCCCCCCCACGCACACACTTGTTAAGCGAATGAGGTCTGGGTTCTTGTCGATCGACTCTTATATATATATATATATATATATATGTGTGTGTTCGGATCTAGCTGTCGAAACGGTCGGAGCTCAGCCGTCGGGGTCCTGACTCTTTTTCCTATAAATATATATATATATATATATAAACTGTATTAACAGTCGTTCATAAAAGTTACTAGTTCAGAATATTGTATAAACTCTCCTTAGAGACGGAAAAACATGAATCGAGATCTGTCTACAATTTACCGTCTCTAAGGATAACCCACCCAATTTTCACAACTATCATTTCTAACAATCGACCGTTATTAGAGTTTTCTACATTAGGGACTCTCACATTTTCATATTAAGAAAAAAAACCGCTCCTCACGTTTTAGTAATATATATATTTGGGTGGTAAGGAAATACCACTTTATTATTTTGTTTTCGTTAGTATGGTGAATATGCTTAGATCTGGAACTATACTACAATATAACCACCTCCCACCCCTACGAACAACAACAAGAACAACATCAACATCAACTAAAACAGAAAACATTAACATCATCAGGGGAGATAAAATAAAGTGAAGTTACCTTTCTTATTACTTGGAAGTCATTCTTAATGTCCTTCATTTTTTCTCTACCTATTGTCATTAAGAATCCTTCCGAAGGTGCAAACACGCTGATGTTGGTGCTTTCATCTTTAGCCTGCGAAAGGAATTCCGGATCTAGGGATAGGATTTCGTAAAATTCTCTACAAGAAGAAGAAGAAATAAAAAAAAATTAAATAAACTAAACTAAAATAAAATGAAATAGAATCAGACAGTGAAAGTTTAAGATTACGAATTCAATTTAATGCGAGAAGAAACGATTCATTATAAACCACAGAAAGATGAAAGGCAAAGTTTACCTTGGCAGGATTTGAACTTAGAATGTAAAGAGACAGAACAAATAACGCAGGGATATTTCATGCGGCGCTCTACCGACGGTCTATATAGGCCCCTAGAGATGGGAGATTATGTAAAAAGATGGGTTTAGAAAAAATAGACCCTAGAGATGGGAGATTATGTAAAAAGATGGCCTTAGAAAAAATAGACCCTAGAGATGGGAGATTATGTAAAAAGATGGCCTTAGAAAAAATAGCCCCTAGAGATGGGAGATTATGTAAAAAGATAGGCTTAGAAAAAATAGTCCCTAGAGACGGGAAAATAGTCCAACGAGGGCATAAAAGACATATAGGCCCCCAGAGAGGGGAATATTGGAGTGTGACCGTTGAAGTTGTTATCGATAAGGTAACATAGATTGAAATTTGATATATACATTGATTGGTTGATGGGCAATGAATAAGTGATAGGGCTGAGGATTACATGCATACACACACACATATTTATATATATAAATATATATATATATATACACATACATACATACACGTGTGTGTGAGTTTGTGTTTGAAGTGAAAACAAACAGGTGCGTGTGTTTTTATTGGAAGCATGAAACTCCCAAAGTATAACTATATATATGTATATGTATATATATATATATATATATGTATATATATATATATGTATATATATATATATATGTATATATATATATATATATATATATATATATATATATATATATATATAATATATAAGAACAAAAGATGGTTAAAATAGTTCCATGTATTTTATTATGCGCATTTCAAAAACAAATATCATCATGCAATAATATTTGTGTTTTCATCAGATAAAACAGGAAGACATGATATGAAGGTTAAAAAACACTTGTGGATATTGCAGTTTTAAATCAACCATCTTTTGTTCTTATATATTATGTATACTCCAGTCCTACAAACTGTAGAGTGCTTCTTATCCGATATCTGCATTGCTTTATTGTACTACAATAAAACTCACCTCCTACATATATATATATATATATATATATATATATGTATATATATATATATATATATATATATATATACAATACACACATACATAGTGACTGCTTATAGCAAACGTATATCTACTATGTTTTAGGAAGTTTCGTTAAACACCTACTTTCGTTTATTATTAGAAAATTCTGCTAAGCAGTTCGATAGAATACAATTCACAACATCACACTATACACTCACTAATATATACTACACAGTGAAACACACACACATATGTATATATATATACATACACCAGTGTAATGTCACATAATACCAGAGAGTTCATGAGATTTGTAGGGTAGCGGGATGGATGAGGTGGAAAAGAAGATTTAGCTCAAAAGTTTTCTGCAATATATTTCGCCTTCATGATTCTGCTATGGATGTGCGTGTATGTATATATATATGTATGTGTGTGTGTGTGTGTATATATGGATTTATATTGATGTGTGTGTATATATGTCTATATATAGATGCATATATGTGTGTGTACGTATGTCTAAACATGTTTATAAATCTGTGTCTTCTGTGTCCGTGCACGTCTATACACACACACACACATAAACACACAGACACACACACACACACACACACACATATATATATATATACATACACACACACACATATATGCGTATATACATGCGTGTCTGTTCGTTTATGATCTTTGGTTCACTGAAGGAATGGCGATGTTGGCGATGCTACTTTTAAAGTTATATGTCGTTCGTTATTTTTGCTGTCGTTTTTGTAATTCTTTCTCTCTTTCTCTCTTTCTCTCTTTCTCTCTTTCTGTCTTTATTTATCGTTATTTTATTGTATATGTTTGTTTGTTTATATTTCATTGGCTTTTGTATGTAGAATTTGCTAATCTCTTAAGTGAATAACCGAACAACGAGAATGCATCTCGTTGAAAACGGTGAATTAAATCTACTGCTATATAAATATCACTAACAAACAAATACATACGGATATTGAAATCTCTGTGTGCGTATATATATATATATATATATGTGTGTGTATAAATGTATATATATATATATATATATCAATAATATTATTCGTCGTTGTTGTTGTTGTTATATTAGAAAATAATGAAGCTGAGTAAAACTAACGTAATCTCAAGTAAAGCTAGTGGGGGAGGGGGTGTCGGAGGATAAACATGATGGTAATGGTGATAGTAACAGTGTTGTTGGAGGCTGCTATTGTTATTATTATTGTTATAGTGGTGAGGATGATAATGAAATATATATATATAATATATATATATAGAGGGAGAGAGAGAGAGAGGGATGTGTTGGATGTAGAGAATCGTAAAACAGTGCAAAAGTGAGAGAGAGGAGGAGAGAGTTTGTGGAAGGAGAGACAGACAGATCGAGAGAAAAGGGAAAGTGGCGGAGAGAGAGAGAGAGGGGGGACAGAGAGACGACGAGGAAGAGAGAGAGAGAGTGAGTGAAAGAGAGAAGAGTGACATGAAGACAAGGAATAAACTAAAGCTAGATTATAGTGCAGAGAGAGAGAGAGACGACGAGGAAGGAGAGAGAGTGTGAGTGAAAGAGAGAAGAGTGACATGAAGACAAGGAATAAACGAAAGCTAGGTTATAGTGCCGAGAGAGAGAGAGAGTGAGAGAGAGACGGGGAATGGGAGGCAGAGAGGGAGACAGAGAGACGACGAGGAAGAGAGAGAGAGAGAGCGAGTGAAAGAGAGAAGAGTGACATGAAGACAAGGAATAAATGAAAGCTAGATTATAGTGCCGAGAGAGAGAGAGAGACGGGGAATGAGAGGCAGAGAGGGGGACAGAGAGACGACGAGGAAGAGAGAGAGAGAGCGAGTGAAAGAGAGAAGAATGACATGAAGACAAGGAATAAATGAAAGCTAGATTATAGTGCAAAGACACAAAGTTGCCATATTTAATCTTCTAAGATCAACAGTTAGTCTAATATATTTTAGATATTTTCTATGCACATTCTTTGTTTTATTAAACCATTTATTTATTTCATGGCGTAGATTTCCTATCCTATTACACTAAGATTGTTGTTATTATTATTATTATTATTATTATTATTATTATTATTATTATTATTATTATTATTATTATTATTATTAGTAGTAGTAGTAGTAGTAGTAGTATAGTGTTGTTGTTGTTGTTGTTGTTGTTGATCTTTAGCATTAGTATTGTTATAATGAAAGAGCAAGACGGGAGGAATCCCTTGGTGGTAGTTTTGCTATCATCTGCAGATGAAGTTTTAGGATTTCGTTCAAGAATACAGCTTCCTGGAAGTATCGATCAATCGATGGATTGATTGGTTGATTGAGTGATAGATAGATAGATGGGTGAATTGGATGGATATATCGATGAATAGATATACAGATATAAACGGATATAGATCGATAGATAGATGTATAGATAGATATAGAGGGATGTTTAGATAGGTTTACAGGTGGTTAGATAGGTTTACAGGTGGTTAGATAGGTTTACAGGTGGTTAGATAGGTTTACAGGGGGTTAGATAGGTTTACAGGGGGTTAGGTAGGTTTACAGGGGGTTAGATAGGTTTACAGGGGGTTAGATAGGTTTACAGGTGGTTAGATAGGTTTACAGGGGGTTAGATAGGTTTACAGGTGGTTAGATAGGTTTACAGGGGGTTAGGTAGGTTTACAGGTGGTTAGATAGGTTTACAGGGGGTTAGATAGGTTTACAGGGGGTTAGATAGGTTTACATGTGATTAGATAGGTTTACAGGGGGTTAGATAGGTTTACAGGTGGTTAGATAGGTTTACAGGGGGTTAGATAGATTTACAGGGGGTTAGATAGGTTTACAGGTGGTTAGATAAGTTTACAGGGGGTTAGATAGGTTTACAGGTGTTTAGATAGGTTTATAGGGGGTTAGATAGGTTTACAGGGAGTTAGAAGATAGACGGAACGGTGTATAGATACACAGGTATATACGGATGGATAGATAGATAGATAGATAGATAGATAGATAGAGACAGGTATTGTTGGATAGATAAATAGATAGGTAGATAGATGGAAACAGAGATATATGGATGGAAAGGTGCGTAGATACATAGAATAGATATATAGTTAGAGGGGTGGAGAGATGTATAAATAGACACTTGTGTAGTTCCATAGGTAGATAGAGCGATGGAAGAATAAGTAATAGATTAATGGATTGGTTAATCGATAAATCGATTGGTTAATCGATAAATAGATGGACAGGTAGATAGATGGGTTGACAGATATTTAGGTGGTTAGATAGATAAATGGATTGATAGATAGATGGATGGGAATATGGGTAGGTGTGTAGATAAATATATAGATAGATGGATGGATATATAGATAGATAGATAGATCGATAGATATATAGAGAAAGATAGATAAACAGATATATGTATAGATAGATATAGATAGATAGATAGATAAATTTCTTTATTAGCCACAAGGGCACAAAAGAAGGGGACAAATACAAATGGGGAGTTTACATACAGGTATATGAAAATAAAACTATTAATAAAATAACAAATAACAATTGAAATCCCCAATAGGGGGGAGGGAGCCGTTAAACAGGAGTTGTACACACCCCGAAAAAATGTACAACCCTCATCTCTAGGAGCACCAAGAGTGAGTACTCCCCTAGATATGTTTCTTTATTAGCCACAGGGGCACAAAAGAAGGGGACAAATACTCCCCTAGATAGATAGATAAATAGATAGTTGAATGGATATATAGACATACATTGGTGGAGTCAGATAGATAGATATATGTCTTTATTAGCCACAAGGGCGCACAAGAAAGGGGGGGGGGGGACAAAACAAGGACACATATCCGGGGATTTTACATACAATCGTGTAAAAATATTGAAACAAACAAATATAACAATCGAAATCCCCAATAGGGGGGAGGCGTTAGAAATGGGTTGTTTACTACTCCGCCGATACAACAACCCTCAACTCCAGGAGCGTGTTGTGCAAGTGCTCCTTTCTTCCTGTTGCTCTCTTCCTCAACCTACAGGTTTATATACAAAGGAGGCCCCAATCACTCGGGCCATTTTTGCTGATACAGATAAATAGACAGACATACAGACAGGCAGGCAGACAGCTACATAGACAGACAGACAGACGGATGGATAGATAGATAGATAGAGATATACACAGACAGACAGACAGTTACACATATAAATGGGTATATCGATTGACTTTTCGTCAAATAGGGCCGAGGAAACAATGTTTCCGTTGGTCTTTCCAATTGCTACTGCTATCTATCGGCCGCAACTCCAGGTAGAAGGAGGAACGTGAAATATATATATATATATATATATATATATATATATATACGATATATTAACAAATGGAAACTATATTTATTTCATTATACATATTTCAAGGACACCAAGTTAAATTATGGTGTGCTTTCATCAGATAAAATATAATATAGAGCAGTTTTATAAATAAATATTGACATACCCTTAAAGAATGCGACCATTTCTGTATATATATAAAGAGATAATCAGACAGACAGACAGACAGCTACACACACAGATAGATAGATTTCTTTATTAGCCACAAGGGCGCAACAAGAAAGGGGACAATACAAAGACATGCCGGGGATTTTACATACAGTCGTGTAAAAAATATAAAAACAAACAATATCAACAATCGAAATCCCCAATAGGGGGGAGGCGCCACAAATGGGTTGTTTAATACCCCGTCGATAGAACAACCCTCAACTCAAGGAGCGTGTTGTGCAAGTGCTCCTTTCTTCCTTTTGCTCTATTCCTCAACCTACAGGCTTATAAACAGAGAAGGCCCAATCACTCGGGCCATTTTCGCTTCATTCACCCACCTTTCTGTAAGTTTACTGGGGTGCAGTGCCTCTCTCTCCACCCTGATTCTCCTTCTAAAGTGATACTTAAAGAACAGACAGATAGGTAAACGGACAGATAGAAAATAGACGATAATAATAATAATGGTGGTGGTGATGGTGGTAACGCTGATGATGATGATGATATGTTGGAATGAAAACTTAGAACTCTAAATCGGATTTATTTCCAGTATATATATCTCTCTAGATTTATATTTTACTAGAAATGTTTATAGAATTTTATATTTCCTGTGTGTCGTGTTATGTATATAAGTTTGTGTCTGTGTGTGTATATATATATATATATAT
>OZ024762.1:14128249-14130749 GCA_964016885.1 Eledone cirrhosa
TATATATATAAGCATATATATATATATATACGTGTATGTATGTATGTGTGTGTGTGTTATTTCTTTTCATTTCATATTTATATTTTTGTTTTCTCATTTGATTTTTTAAATGATTGTCTGATATGTTGCAATGCGCATGCATATATATACATACACATATATATATACACACACACATATATACACACACATATATATATATATATACACACATATATATATATACACACACATATATATATATACACACATATATATATATATATACACACACATATATATATATACACCCACATATATATATATATATATATATATATATATATACATATATACACATATATATACATACACACACACATATATATATACATATATATATATACACATATATATACTTACATATATATATATATATATATATATATATATATACACGTACATAGCTTCATACACAATTTACAGCATTAAGATAATATATTTAGAAGGAACTTTACTGCTGAAATTGCTGTTGGCACAAAGAATCGTTATTTCTTGGTGAAGTGAACACTAAACAGAAGTCGTGGCTCACCGGTTAACAATCGTTCTCTTCATATATATGTCCATATATCATTATTCAACCGGTGTTACCTGTCTCTAATACCTCTCTCGTTTTTCTTCCGGTATTTTATATAATGTAGTTCTGTATGAACGCAACAATAGCTATATGCCGCAGTGTATTACACACGATAAACTACTGCCAGTAAAAGCCATATTTTGTGGGTCGTTTTGTATTTAACTAGAAGACTGCTGCCATTTTTTTTTCTGTTCTCCATACATTTATGTCCGGCCAAGCTAGTGCATGGCCGTCAACTAAATTTGAGATTTTAATCAATAATTATATATCAACCCCAGTATTTCACTCTCTAATGTATATATACAGCATACTGGAAAGACACTACCACAAACAATGTTAAGCTTTCTTAAGACGTGTGAAACATTTTAGCCAGAATATGTAGACTGTTACAATAGGCAACGAAACATACGTTAAAGCCAATAAATTCTCGCCGAAATCTATATTCTTTTGGCGCAATACTTGCTTATACATGCATATACATACATTATATATATATATATATATATATATATATATATATATATATATATATATATATATATATATATGTATAAAGAAAAAAAGATGAAATCGAAAATGCAACTGGAGTCTTATTTAAAAATATATATATATATTTATTTGGTTCCTTTACCAATTTCGCAGTTCTTCTGCTTTTCAAAAGTAGAGTTGATATGGAGGGTCTGTGGTTTTTCTCAAAAATAAGACTCCAGTTGCATTTTCGATTTCATATTATTTTCTTTATACTTTCACTCGTGTAGGACACCTCGGTTATTTTTCATTTTGTAAAAAAACCTCACTTTCTAATATATATATATATATATATATATACATGAGTGTGTGTGAGTCCCGGGTTCAACCACAGTAAGTAATCTATCTAGAGCGGGTAACATTCCCGAGATCCATGGACGAGTTCTCTCCAGCGGTCTCTGTCCCTCATTATCGCTGCCATGCTCTGCGTCTCCAACAGACCAGTGTCTGTCCTTAGGGCATCAACATCCGTTAACCTTGGTTTTCCGCTTCTAGTATGTTCATGTAGCGGCTCCCACAGGAGCATTGAGTGCAATGTCAACTCTGGATGTCGGTGAGCATGTCCAGCTAACCTCAGTCTCCTCTCTGTCACTTTTGAGCTGACTCTTGGGAGGCTCCCATACAGCTCTGAGTTTTTCATCCTCGGTGTATACTGATTAATGTTCAGAGCCATCCTCAGCATTCTCGTCTCGCACCCATCCACCATCTGAGTGAGTAAGGTACTTATTAAATTAGTAGAATGTAAACATCAAATTTAATATCGAAATTGCTTCTACAGGACTAGAACTGTTCCATTCGAAGGAAATCACGAGGAAAGCCCATGGGGTTATATATAAATTGTTCCTTTAGAAATAAAGTATTTTGTTGACATAAATCAAAATGTTTTTCGAAATAATTTAAAATACCTAAGGGTTAAATGATTCAATCGAATAGAGAAAAATACATTTGACTGGATTAAATCCTTTTAAATAGGTTTTCTACTCTTAACCTTATATAATTTATATTTTTATACGTTAAATTGTTGTTACACATATTCAAATATGAGATTTATTTCGTCAATAATTTGGCATTTAGTCTTCGGAGACAATGACACTATTTTAGTGTATTGTCAGGTTTCAGTTGAAAATTATATTATATATATATGTGTGTGTGTGTGTGGAAATATGTGTTTGTATGAATTCTTAGATAAACACATACAGAAGCGTTAAACTAATTTTAAGCGTTAAACTAATAGATTTCTTCATTTTAATGTGGGGATTGCTTTGTTAGTTCTGCAATACCTTTTACACACACACACACCTATATATATATATTTATATATATATATATATATATATATATATATACATTCACACA
>OZ024762.1:14150749-14155749 GCA_964016885.1 Eledone cirrhosa
ATGTATGTATGTATGTGTGTGTACAGATATATACATATACACACACACATATATATATACACATATACATATATATATGTATATATATAATATGCCACGTTTGGCTCTGGATGATACTATGATGATATCGGAAGATTCCGTATTGATATGGATATCCCTATACATCTACACACACACACACACACCACACACCACACACACACACACACACACACACACACACACACACACACACACCACCCCACACACACACATGCTTCCATATATCCATACCTCTGTTCTCAACCCATGCGAATCAGTTGCTCACTCATGCAACTCTAAACGACACGCCATTGAGAAACGTACTTTCTAGATTCACTCGTGTAAAACTATACTTACTTACCTATTCATCACGGCTATTGAGTTAGATAGGAATATAGTTCATATATACATGCAAATATGCATATATATATATATATATACAATATATTAATGAATGGAAACTATATTTATAAAACCGTATTTATTTTATTATATATATTTCAATATATTTATTTATAAAACAAATCTGTATTTTATCTGATGAAAGCGCACCATAATTTGCCTTGGTTGCCCTTGAAATATATATAATAAAATAAATATGGTTTTATAAATATAGTTTCCATTAATATATTGTGTTTACTCCACTAACTGGTTGAGTGCTTTATATCAGTTATAAAAATGTTTAAGCTTGTTGAATCCCAACAAATTAAATATAACCTCTGCATATATATATATATATATGAAAATGTATGACCCCGACGGCAGAGCTCAAGCCGTTTCGACGGCTATTTCTGGACTAAATTAGAAATGTAGTCCAGAAATAGCCATCGAAACGGCTCGAGCTCTGCCGTCATACATTTTCCTATTACCCACTTTACTACCCTAAGTATTGAGTACTCTGGTGCGTTATGGTCCATCTGGTTCCTTACCACAACTCCTTCGTTATATATATATATATATATATATATATATATATATATATATATATATATATATATATATATATAGTGGTAGAACACTGGAAGATAATATCCGTAATGGTAGAGCACTCAGTCCATGGGACGAGTTAGGTAGCGGATCCTCAGCTCGTAATTACGAGCTGAGGATCCGCTAAGGTGAAACAATTGTTCTCGGTATGGTGAACTAATTGTTGTGTAACCATTTATATATATATATATAGGTATATACCCGCCTAAATATGAACGTGTCTGTTTCTATCCCCCCCCCCCACAATTTTGTCTTTCTTATTTTCCCTATTCCTTCTTCTCATCTCTGTTTACTTTCTAACTATCTGATGAGGAAGGACTAGTGTCCGAAACGTTAAAACTCTCTCCCTGTTGTTTCAAGCGTTAAACTAATATATTTCATCCATCTCCTGTGCCGTTAGTTTTGTTATTTTTGTTATTAGTTTTACCTATAACTATATATGACAACGTTCAGATCATCATCATTATCATCATCATCATCAGCATGATAAAAAACAACAACAACAATAAGAACAGCAGTAGCAGCAGCAATAATATACAATAACAGTAAGAGAAATAACCAATATATTATTCACAGTAAGAATTGCTGCAACAAAAAAAACTAACCATAATAATAATAATAATAATAATAACAACAACAACAACAACATCATCAAAACCTCCACGACCAGCAACAACAACAACAATAAACAATAAAGAATATGATGATGATAAACAAAACCAACCACAATGATGATGATGATGATAATAGTAATAATAATGAAAACTGATGGCTAAGGGTAAACTAAAATCAGACATATTTTGTAATTTATTTTCTGTCTCCATGTTTCTCTGAGAAGAAAGGGGGAGACAACTAGGATTAAATAAAAAACAAAAAAAAACAAATACAAAATAAACAAACAAACAACACAACACAACATAAAGTGAAATAAAATAAGATGGAATAAAACGCAAATAACACAAAGCACACAGGTAAATAGAGATAGATAGTGAAAGAGAAACCTAGAACGACAACAACAATAACAACAATAACAACAGTAACAACAATAACAACTACAGGGACAAGAAGACGAATAAATAGATGAATGAAAAGTAGAGAAAATATAAAGACACAGAGACATGTATATATATATATACATGTATGTATATGTATGTATATGAATGTATGTATATGAATGTATGTATGTATGTATGTATGTATGTATATATGTATATATATGTATGTATGTATATATGTATATATATGTATGTATGTATATATGTATATATATGTATGTATGTATATATGTATATATATGTATGTATGTATATATGTATATATATGTATGTATGTATATATGTATATATATGTATGTATAGTGTGTGTATAGAAATATATATATAATATATATAGTAATAATTATAAATTTGAAGACTATATATATATATACATATATATATATATATATATATATATATATATATATACATACGCACATTCATATATATGTGTATATATATATATATATGTATACACACACATACGCACACATACATATATATGTATGTATATATATATATAATGTGTATATATATGTGTATATATGTGTGTGTGTGTGTGCTTAAGAATAAAAACAAAACCCAAACCAACAAGAAACAGTAGGTCTTATTGAAATTGTAGATTCCTTAAGGGCTGAGAGATATTAAGAAATGGTAAATTACTTCCATATCGTGATATACCCCCCCCCCCCCCACACACACACACATTACGCACACACGCATGAGACATACACAAAACACACACACACACACAAGACGCACTTGTATATCTCTATGTATATATGTCTGTGTTTATATATATATATATATATGTGTGTGTGTGTTTGTGCATAAATGTGTGCGTATATATATATATATATATATGTATACATATGTATGTGTGCTTATATATTTACACACATGCATACAAGTGCGTGTATATGTGTGAGTGTGTATATATATAAATATATATATTTATGTATTTATATATATATATATATATATATATATTTATGTATTTATATATATATATATATATATATTTATACAGATACGCGTAAATACGTGTGCGTATATAAAAATATATATATATATATATACACACACACACACACACACACACACACACACACACACACACACACACACACACACACACACATATACACTCTCAGCTATATACCAAAATGTTCGTAATCAATGAAATGTAAATACTTTTGAACAGACGTAGAAACACTTAAATATGCATTTACACACGCATGCGCACTGTGGTTGAAACGTTTACATGTACATACACACTGACACACACACACACATACACTATCACACACATACATCCTCACGAACATACATACATACACACTTGCTGAAACAGACACACACATTCACATACACACTCACAGACACACACACACTCACATGCGCATATTCTCACAAACATACATACACACTTACTGAAACAGACACACACATTCACATACACACTCAAATACACACTCACAAACACACACACAAACACACACACACACACACACACACACACACACACACACACACACACACACACTCACATGCACATATTCTCACAAACATACATACACACTTGCTGAATCACACACACACATTCACATACACACTCAAATACACACTCACAGACACACACACACTCACATGCACATATTCTCACAAACATACATACACACTTACTGAATCACACTCACACCCACCCGCACAAGCATACACACACATTCGCACACACACAAATACACCCACAGACGTACAGAGATTCTCTCATGTTCACACATACGTACAGATTTACGTGCACATACACGAACATATACACTCACACACACTGACACATACAGAGTTACACGCACAAACACATTTGTAACGATACACACGTATATACACACGGGCGTACACATCGCATACAGCTACACATATATAGACACAGGCACACACATGTGTGTATATATATATATATACACACACACATACGTACTTATGAAGCTGCTTAGAAATACACCGATGTAATCAAGTGTGTGTATATATATATATATATATATATATATATATATATAAATGCATATATAGACACACACACACGCTCACACACACACACACATACTTACACACACACATATACACACATATATAATCTCTGACGCAATCATCAGATCAGGGACAAACGCACACACCAACCCTATCCACAACACCACCACCACCACACATACAATACCACGAACACCACTATCTCACAACATCACCACCACACAACACCACCACCACACAACTCCACCGCATACACCACACAACCACCACCACACCATACCGAACCACCACCACACAACACCAGCACACACCGCACCATCACACCACCACACCACCACCACCACAACCACCACCGCCACACCACAACCGCCACACCACAACCACCACCACACCACCACCACCACCACACCACACCATCACCACACCACCACCACACCACCACCACCGCCACCACACCGCCACCACCGCCACCACGAACCACCCCACCCCACCACCAACCACCCCACCACCACCACCACCACACCACAACCACCACCACCACCACCACCACACACCACACCACACCACACCACAACCACCACCACCACCACAGAAACCACACCACCACACCACCACCACACCACCACACCACCACACCACCACAGACACCACATTATCTTGTAAGTGGATTTTTAAATTGTTTTCTTGTGGAAAATGGTAAAACGACGATCAAGAAATCCCGGTAGGAATATTGAGATGATATGAAGGAGGGAGGTGGGTGCTATGGAGGAGGGGGTGGAGGGAGATAATGGTGATAATAATTGTTTCTACTTTAGGCACAAGGCCAGCAAATGCCCAGTGTATTACTGGTACTTTATTTTATCGACCCCGTAAGGATGAAAGGCAAAGTCAACCTCAGCGGGATTTGAACTCAGACCGTAAAGG
>OZ024762.1:14209358-14211858 GCA_964016885.1 Eledone cirrhosa
AGCTGAGGCTCACACACTCGGCAGCCTCTGGTCACATCTATAGGCTATAGCTGAGGCTCACACACACTCGGCAGCCTCTGGTCACATCTATAGGCTATAGCTGAGACTCACACACACTCGGCGGCCTCTGGTCACATCTATAGGCTATAGCTGAGGCTCACACACACTCGGCAGCCTCTGGTCACATCTATAGGCTATAGCTGAGGCTCACACACACTCGGCAGCCTCTGGTCACATCTATAGGCTATAGCTGAGGCTCACACACACTCGGCAGCCTCTGGTCACATCTATAGGCTATAGATGAGGCTCACACACACTCGACGGCCTCTGGTCACATCTATAGGCTATAGCTGAGACTCACACACACTCGACGGCCTCTGGTCACATCTATAGGCTATGGCTGAGGCTCACACACACTCGACGGCCTCTGGTCACATCTATAGGCTATGGCTGAGGCTCACACACACTCGGCGGCCTCTGGTCACATCTATAGGCTATGGCTGAGGCTCACACACACTCGACTGCCTCTGGTCACATCTATAGGCTATAGCTGAGGCTCACACACACTCGGCGGCCTCTGGTCACATCTATAGGCTATAGATGAGGCTCACACACACTCGACGGCCTCTGGTCACATCTATAGGTTATAGCTGAGACTCACACACACTCGACGGCCTCTGGTCACATCTATAGGCTATGACTGAGGCTCACACACACTCGACGGCCTCTGGTCGCATCTATAGGCTATGGCTGAGGCTCACACACACTCGGCGGCCTCTGGTCACATCTATAGGCTATGGCTGAGGCTCACACACACTCGACGGCCTCTGGCACATCTATAGGCTATAGCTGAGGCTCACACACACTCGACGGCCTCTGGTCACATCTATAGGCTATAGCTGAGGCTCACACACACTCGGCGGCCTCTGGTCACATCTATAGGCTATAGATGAGGCTCACACACACTCGACTGCCTCTGGTCACATCTATAGGCTATAGCTGAGACTCACACACACTCGACGGCCTCTGGTCACATCTATAGGCTATGGCTGAGGCTCACACACACTCGACGGCCTCTGGTCACATCTATAGGCTATGGCTGAGGCTCACACACACTCGGCGGCCTCTGGTCATATCTATAGGCTATGGCTGAGGCTCACACACACTCGACGGCCTCTGGTCACATCTATAGGCTATAGCTGATGCTCACACACACTCGGCGGCCTCTGGTCACATCTATAGGCTATAGCTGAGGCTCACACACACTCGACGGCCTCTGGTCACATCTATAGGCTATAGCTGAGGCTCACACACACTCGGCGGCCTCTGGTCACATCTATAGGCTATAGCTGAGGCTCACACACACTCGACGGCCTCTGGTCACATCTATAGGCTATAGCTGAGGCTCACACACACTCGGCGGCCTCTGGTCACATCTATAGGCTATAGCTGAGGCTCACACACACTCGACGGCCTCTGGTCACATCTATAGGCTATAGCTGAGGCTCACACACACTCGGCGGCCTCTGGTCACATCTATAAGCTATAGCTGAGGCTCACACACACTCGACGGCCTCTGGTCACATCTATAGGCCATAGCTGAGGCTCACACACACTCGGCGACCTCTGGTCACATCTATAGGCTATAGCTGAGGCTCACACACACTCGACGGCCTCTGGTCACATCTATAGGCCATAGCTGAGGCTCACAGACACTCGACGGCCTCTGGTCACATCTATAGGCCATAGCTGAGGCTCACACACACTCGGCGGCCTCTGGTCACATCTATAGGCTATAGCTGAGGCTCACACACACTCGTGCCTCTCAGTTTTAAATATATATATATAATTGTTTTACTTTTGGCACAAGGCCAGCAATTATTCCAGTGCATTACTGGTACTTTATTTTATTGACCCCGTATGGATGAAAGGCAAAGCTAACCTTGGCAGGATTTGAACTCAGAACATAAAGGGCCATAACTCTATGCTGCAAAGCATGGTGTCTGACGCTCTACCGATTCTGCCAATCCACCAATGCAACATAGTGCTGGACGTACCAATAAGTTATAGTTTAGGTCCACACACACTCGAGGGCCTCAATTTACATATATATTATAATTGTTTCTACTTTAGGCACAAGGCCAGCAATTATCCAGTGCATTACTGGTACTTTATTTTATCGACCCCGTAAGGATGAAAGGCAAAGTCAACCTCGGCGGGATTTGAACTCAGATCGTAAAGGGACGTAGCTATGCTGGAAAGCATGGCGTCCGACCCTCTACCGATACTGCCAATCCACCGCCCACATATATATTATAATACGCCACAGTTCTGGTCACATCTATAAGCTATATCTTAGGGTCACACGCACTCGAGGGTCTCACTTTTAAATATATATTATAATATACCATAGTGCTGGTCGTACCTATAGGCTATAGTTTAGGGCACCTTGATGGCACTTACACTCGCCTGCTTCAGCACATTCAGAACATATGCTGGG
>OZ024762.1:14216858-14231858 GCA_964016885.1 Eledone cirrhosa
ACTGCCATCTAGCGGATTGAGTCAAGTCTGCAACGGAGTTCGATTCTCGGACCTGGTGATGTATTGTGTCCTTGGGCTAGACACTTTATTTCATGTTGCTTCAGTTTACTCAGCTGTAGAAATGAGTTGTGACGTCACTGGTGCCAATCTGTATCAGCCATTGCCTTTCCCTTGGACAACATCATATATAGTGTATATATAGTGTATATATAGTGTATATATATAGTATATATATACTGTATATATAGTGTATATCTAGTGTATATATATGTATATATATATATATATATATATATATAGGTTATATAGTTTGTATATATGAATTATGATGTCACTGGCGACAATCTGTATCAGCCATTGCCTTTCCCTTGGACAACATCATATATAGTGTATATATAGTGTATATATAGTGTATATATATAGTATATATATACTGTATATATAGTGTATATCTAGTGTATATATATGTATATATATATATATATATATATATATAGGTTATATAGTTTGTATATATGAATTATGATGTCACTGGCGACAATCTGTATCAGCCATTGCCTTTCCCTTGGACAACATCATATATAGTGTATATATAGTGTATATATAGTGTATATATATATAGTATATATATACTGTATATATAGTGTATATCTAGTGTATATATATGTATATATATATATATATATATATATATATATAGGTTATATAGTTTGTATATATGAATTATGATGTCACTGGCGACAATCTGTATCAGCCATTGCCTTTCCCTTGGACTACATCACATATAGTTTGTATAGTAGATATATATATTATATATATATTATATATATATATATATATAGTCGATCGACTTTCGTCAAATCGGACCGCTGGTCTTTCCGTTGGTCTTTCCAATTACTAATACTATCTATCGGTCGCAACTCCAGGTAGAAGGAGCAACGTGAAATAAAGTATCTTGCTCAAGGACACAAGGACATAACGCATCGCCCGGTCCAGGAATCGAACTTAGAACCTCACAATTTTGAATTCAATTATCTTACCACTCAGCCACACGCCTTCATAGTATATATATATATATATATATATAGGAAAAAGTATGACCCCGACGGCAGAGCTCAAGCCGTTTCGACGGCTAATTCTGGACTAAAAAATAGCCGTCGAAACGGCTTGAGCTCTGCCGTAGGGGGTCATGCTTTTTTCTATTTCCCACTCTACTACCCTAAGTATTGAGTACTCTGGTGCGTTATGGTCCATCTGGTTCCTTACCACAATTTCTTTGTTATATATATTTAAAGGTTAAACAAGGTCCAATGAATACATCAAAGAATGAGTTTTACAATAGATTGGAAGCACTCAACGGTAATGGTTTTCTGGAGTTATTAATATTAATTCAAAATATTAACAAAAATAGACATTCGTGTGATCAAGAATATTTTATTATACATTATTCAGAGGTACTGAGCTATCTTCAACAGTACGTCCTCATCAGATAAAATAAGATGATGCATGACATACCCTGACATAGTAGATGGTCAAGATTCAGTCATGGTAGTGAATATGATATGACAACACTCAATATTTATATACCTTAAGATTGAGATATGAAAAAACCTACATATAATAGAGAGGGTGCGTGTGAGAAAGCTTAAAAATACATAATAGCAATTTACATAACTGTTAGAGATTTAAATAATTTAAATTATTGAAGAAAGAAGAAAGACAGAGAGAAACAGACGAGGAAAAAATCTAGTTACTAGAAGTATAGAAAGCAAAAGAGAATTGATCAAGGATAGAGAGACAAAGGGGAATAATTTTTATAGTATAAAGCATAGATAAATACATGAATATACATTTGGGCATAGCTTTGTGAAAGAGTAAACTCGAATCTTTGAATTATCTAGAAGTATCCTTCTATCTAAATATTAAATATATCTGGGTGTAATTATATGAGGGTTTAATTTCGTGTCCTCAATTAATAAGAAATATACTAACAATTATTTATACACCATATATATCCAAACTTATCCGGCTGACCGTTAAATTTCGAATTCCTTATGTTAGTTCAGAATAATGGATTAATCTAAAGGTATAATATTTCAGGCTATAAAAGTTTATAAATGTCTATATTAATATTAAAGTATACTAACATATTTAATTTATAAAATCATATTTAAAGTATTTTCAAACATGAGAAAGAAACTTAGTATTTTCATCCACACGAAGGTAAACCATATTAAATTATATTATCTTATATTATTTTCCCATACTAAAATAATTCTCACTATATAATTTAGAAAAATAATTCTAACTAATAGTTATAACTTTAAAAAATTTAAATTAACAATTAGAATGCCCTAAAGCATCTAAATGCCTTATAATTAAACTTAAAAAAGTTATTATTAAATTTGATATATGCATTTGTCTAAATATATACAAAGAGTATATTGTCTAAAATTCAAGACGATATTAGTCAGTTATACATAACATAATATAATATAATGTAATAAATAAGTTACTGTTAATATTGTTACAATTAAGGTTTTAGATCAATTATTGTATCTTAGGATCATGTAATACATATATACTATAAACATTTCATGAATCATAAGGAAACGAACCAGATTCAAAATAAATAAGTAAATTGTTTGCGATCATATAAGTGCCAAATATTTAAGCTATATAATTTAAAATACAAGAACATTTTTAAGGATCTATACTGTAGTATAGTATCATATTTAAAGTGTCTGCAAACATGAGAAAGAGAAAACTTAAGATTTTCATCGACCCGAAGGTAACCCGAATTTAATTAAATTAAAAAAATAATAATCGTTATATAATTTAGAAAATATTTAACAATTATAACACTAGAATGTCTTTAAGTATCTAAAGTACTTATAAATGTAGTTAGAAGTCTGTTATTAAACCTGTTATTAAACCAGTATATAATATTGTTGGCGTGGAGAGTAAAGACTGGTAACCATATTCATCTTTTTCATATTTCAACTTCCTTCCCTAACATTCTCACACTACTCATACGTCTACCTGTTCTTTCCTCATCCGCACTTTGCTGAAGAAGGACTGCTGTCCGAAACGTTGAAACCTACTCCACTTCCTCTAAGCATGAACCTCAATAAAACTGTAATTTTGCCTTCTGCGTTTTGTTTCATGTCGGACCTTCGTTAAGACCTGAAAATCCGTCTCTTCATCTCTGTAGTGGAGTCTGTGCTGCTGTACGGCTCTGAGACGTGGACACTGACCAAGAAACTCACTCAGATGGTGGATGGGTGCTACACGAGAATGCTGAGGATGTCTCTGAACATTAATCAGTATACACTGAGGATGAAGAACTCAGAGCTGATTGGAAGCCTCCCAAAAGTCAGCTCAAAAGTGACACAGAGGAGACTGAGGTTAGCTGGACATGCTCACCGACATCCACAGTTGACACTGCACTCAGTGCTCCTGTGGGAGCCTCTACAGGGACACACTAGGTTAGCTGGATATGCTCACCGACATTCAGAGTTGACACTGCACTCAGTGCTCCTGTAGGAGCCTCTACAGGGACAGACTAGGTTAGCTGGATATGCTCACCGACATCCAGAGTTGACACTGCACTCAGTGCTCCTGTAGGAGCCTCTACAGGGACACACTAGGTTAGCTGGACATGCTCACCGACATCCAGAGTTGACAGTGCACTCAGTGCTCCTGTGGGAGCCTCTACAGGGACAGACTAGGTTAGCTGGATATGCTCACCGACATCCAGAGTTGACAGTGCACTCAGTGCTCCTGTGGGAGCCTCTACAGGGACACACTAGGTTAGCTGGACATGCTCACCGACATCCAGAGTTGACACTGCACTCAGTGCTCCTGTGGGAGCCTCTACATGGTCACACTGGAAGAGGAAGACCGAGGTTGACATATATTGATGTCCTAAGGACAGACACTGGTCTCTTGGAGACGTAGGACATGGCAGCGATGATGAGGGACAGAGACCGCTGGAGAGAACTCGTCCATGGATCTCGGGAATTTTACCCGCCTTATATATATAGATAGATATAGAGAGAGGAAGAGAAACACTCCATTACTACACTCCACTCCACAACTCCACTCCACTCCACCATTGGTCTCTGAAATGTTGTTGTCTTTGGCGCCATTCGATCATTTCCTTCCCGGCAATCCTACTTCCGGCAATCCTACTTCCGGCAACCATATTTTTGCTGTTTTGTTTACTGCATGTTGCTTTAGTAGTAGTTGTTGTTACTGTTGTTGTAGTAGTTGTTGTTACTGTTGCTGTTGTTGCTGTTGTTGTTGTAGTTGTTGTTGTTGCTTTTGTAGTTGTTGTTGTCGTCTGTGTCGCCGCTATTGTTGTCATTGTTGCTTCTTTTGTTGTTTAGTTGTTGTTGTTGTCATTGTTGCTTTTTTTGTTGTCGTCATTGTTACTTCTTTTGTTGTTTTAGTTGTTGTTGTTGTCATTGTTGCTTCTTTTGTTGTTTTAGTTGTTGTTGTTGTCATTGTTGCTTCTTTTGTTGTTTTAGTTGTTGTTGTTGTCATTGTTGCTTTTTAGTTGTTGTTGTCATTATTGCTTCTTTTGTTGTTTTAGTTGTTGTTGTTGTCATTGTTGCTTCTTTTGTTGTTTTAGTTGTTGTTGTCATTGTTGCTTTTTTGTTGTTTTAGTTGTTGTTGTTGTCATTGTTGCTTTTTTGTTGTTTTAGTTGTTGTTGTTGTTGTTGTTGTTGTCATTGTTGCCTCTTTTGTTATTTTTTGTTGTTGTTGTCATTGTTGTGGGGTAGGGCGAGTGATGGTGATACTGGTGGTGGTAGTGTTGGTGTTGGTGATGTTTTTGATGGTGGTGGTGTTGTTGATGGTTTTGATAGTGGTGGTGATAGTGGTGTTGGCGTTGGTGGTAGTAGTATAGGTAGGTTACTCAGAGTCACTCTGATCCAGCAGGTCAATGACCGAAGGCTGACTACATTCCGTGTAACCATCCTACCATTCAAGATTTAACTGTGTCAAGATTTTAAGTGTCAAGCTAGGTCTACCACTTCTCAAATATGTTCCTATTAATTTCCTTGGTGGATTGGCAGTATCGGTAGAGGGTCGGACGCCATACTTTGAAGTTACGCCCCTTTCCATTCTGTGTTCAAATCTCGCCGAGGTTAACTTTGCCTTTTATCCTTACGGGGTCGATAAAATAAAGTACCAGTAATGCACTGGGAAAATTGCTGGCCTTGTGCTAAAAGTAGAAACAATTATTTGCCTTGGTAGTGTTGCTGGAGCGTCGGACAACATGCTTTATAGCATAGAGTTACGGCCCTTTACTCTCTGAGTTCAAACCCTGTCGGGGTCGATAAAATAAGGTACCGGTAACGCACTGGGATCGATTTAATCGACTTTCCCCTCCCCCAAAATTGTTGGCCTTGTGCCTAAATCAGAAACCAATATGTTAGGTAGGGTTTGGTTTTGAGAAAGATTTAGCTGCTATTTCTAACAGAACGGCATACCACGTGGGGCTGCCTTCTGTGACGTTCACGCTGAAATACAATGAGTTATATTTCGGCTTTTTTAACCCTTTTAATACCAAATTACTATGGTGATATCTACGTCTTGCACGTACAGTCTCTCTCTCTCTCTCGCCCTCTCTCCCTGCCCCCTCCCCCTCCCTCCTTCCACCTCCCCCCCCTCCCTCTCGCCCTCTCTCTATCTCTCTCTCTGAACATTTCGTATGAGAAAAATAGTTTCTGTTTACGAATATTTCTGTGGGTGACGAGCGGCATTCAGGAACAAATAAATTTCGTGAAACGAGGTTCGACTCAGTGCCAGATTACCCTTGTGCTTAGCTGTGCTTAAGGCAACGAATTGGCAGAGTCGTTAGAACGCCAGATAGAATGCTTTATGGTATTCGTCCCACCTCATTGCACACTCTGAGTTCAAATCCCGCCGGGGTCAAATTTGCCGTTCATCGAGGTTGCTAAAAAAAAAAGTACCAGTCCAGTATTGGGGTCGGTTGTGTTCAGACCTGGAGAGGTTTGAGCACCGTCAGGTTTTAAAAGTGCCCTAGACACTCCGTATAACGGTTATGGGATCTTTATCCTTAGGTTTGCTTAAGCATAGGGCCCGTTGACCAAGGTGCCTTATCTTCCTGCCAAAAAATATTTTTACGATGAGGTTCTCAAATGTAAGAGGCCTCATAACTTAACTAGAATGTCTTAAATCCTGCACTGGTTCCTCTCTATATATTGTGCGTTTGAGCGATCCACGGAACCAGAGGTTCCCCCAGACCCTCCCACAGGGTCTAAATCAAGCCATGAGACCGGTTTCTCTGTATATATTTTGCGTAAGAGAGGCCCAGTGAAGCTGAAGTTCCCCCAAGCTCTCCCACAAGGTTTAAATGAAGCCATGAGACCGGGCCAGGTCAGGCCAGGTCAGCACTGGTTTCTCTGTATATATTTTGCATATGAAGGGCCCACCGAGTCTGAAATTCCCCAGGTCCTCCCACAAGGTTTAAATTAGGCCATGAGACCGGGCCAAGCCAAGCCAGGGGCCAACCGAAGCTGAAGTTTCCCCAAGCTTTCCCACAAGGTTTAACTCAGGCCATGAGACCAGGCAAGGCCAGGCCAGGCATATTGTTACATTATAAACATGAAAGTACTTTTATTTGACACGACGACGAAGTTGAACTGAAGTCTCGTATCTCGATAGTCTCATATATAATCTGTGAACTTTGGACAAGAGATATTGTAAACAATTCATTGCTGATGTATATATATATTCACACACATACACACGCATACACACATATATACATATATATATATATATATATATATATATATATATATATATATATAAAGTACATATACACATATACGTACATACATGCAAGCACTATGCAAACACACATATAATACAAAACCTACCTACATAAATACATACATGCATACATGTATACATACATATATACATACATACATATATACACATTAAATACCTACCTACATAAATACATACTTACTTACATACATACATACATGTATACACACATATATACATACATACATACATACATATGTACACATTAAATACCTACCTACATAAATACATACATACCTACATATATACATACCTACATACATACATACCTACATACATACATACCTACATACATACATACCTACATACATACATACGTATATATATATATATATACACATTAAATACCTACATACATACATGCATACTTACATACATATACAATCTTACATACATATATATACATACATACATACATATATCATATCATATGTTTTTTATGGAAGAGTTACGTTCATTTGATGATGAAGGACCAAAACCTTAATAATACTCTAATACTGGCGGTAACAACGGAGTACCTATCAATGTTTTCCCTCAAATAGACAGCCATCTTTACTACGGATACAGTTCGATCTAATTTGCTCTCTCTCCTTTTCACTATTACGAGACTTAACCAAAGACACGTCTGTCGTTGAACTAACCACATTTGGTGAGGAAAAGTTGTGTTTTTGTTGGTATTGTTATTTTTGTGTGTTTGTGTGTGTGTGAGAGAGAGAGAGAGAGAGAGAGAGAGAGAGAGAGAGAGAGTGAGAGCGACAGAGAGAGAGAGAGAGAGAGAGAAAGAAAGACGGAGATAGCGAGAGAGAGAGGGGGAGAGAGAAAGACAGAGCGAGCGACATAGAGGGAGAGAAAGACGGAGAGAGCGACATAGGGAGAGAAAGAGAGAAAGACGGACAGAGCGATATAGGGGGAGAGAGGAGAGAAAGACGGACAGAGCGACATAGGGAGAGAGAGAAAGACGGAGAGAGCGACATAGGGAGAGAGAGAAAGACGGAGAGAGCGACATAGGGAGAGAGAGAAAGGCGGAGAGAGCGACATAGGGAGAGAGAGAAAGACGGAGAGAGCGACATAGGGAGAGAGAGAGAGCGACATAGGGAGAGTGACAGAGAGAGAAAGAGAGAGAGAGAGACAAAGAGTGAGACATAGGGATAGAGAGAGAAAAACGGAGCGCAAGAGAGAGAGTGAAGAGGGAAGGGAGAGACAGAGGAAGACAGAGAGAGACTGAAAAGGAAAGAGAGAGAGACAGACAGAGAGAGAGAAATATAGGAAGAGAGAGAGAGAGACATAGAGAGAATGAAAGAGGAGACAAAGGAAGAGAGACAGAGAGAGACTGCAAAGGAAAGAGTGAGATAGACAGAGAGAGAGAAACATAGGAAGAGAGAGAGAGGGATGAGGAGAGAAAGACGTAGAGAAAGAGAGACATTGGAAGATAGTGACAGAGAGAGAATGAAAGAAGAGACAAAGGAAAGAGAGAGAGAGAGAGAGAGAGAGAGAGAGAGAGAGACTGCAGAGGAAAGAGAGAGACAGACAGTGAGAGAGAGTTTCACTTTTTTATGTTTGTCATAAACACACATACATACACACACAACCACATACATACACACACATACATACACACACAACCACATACTACCACGCAACCGCATAAATACACACACAACTACATGCATACACACACAACCACACACAACCACACACAACCACACAACCACAACCACACACATACAACCACACACAACCACACAACCACAACCACACACATACAACCACATACAACCACACAACCACAACCACACACAACCACACAACCACAACCACACAACCACAACACCACAACCACACACATACACACACAACCACACACAACCACATACACACACAACCACACACAGCCACATACAGCCACATACACACAAAACTACATGCATACACACACAACCATTTGTATATGTTACCTTACACTTACCCGCAACCAGTTTTTTGAAACACTCTAACTATTTAAAATGTTGCTACAACAAATGTAAATACCGGTCGCTCTCCGATAGGTTTGCGGTCGAGCCCGTGGCAGTGGAGATTTCTGGTGTCCTTGGCCCTAGGGTCACCTCCCGACTCTCTACCATCGGCATAGAGTTGGCTACACGTGGCAGTGGAGATTTCTGGTGTCCTTGGCCCTAGGGTCACCTCCCGACTCTCTACCATCGGCATAGAGTTGGCTACATGTGGCAGTGGAGATTTCTGGTGTATTTGACTATAGGGTCACATCCCTACTCTCCACCATCGGCATAAAGTTGGCTACACGTGGCAGTGGAGACTTCTGGTGTATTTGACTCTAGGGTCACCTCCCTACTCTCCACCATCGGCATATAGTTGGCTACACGTGTCAGTGGAGATTTCTGGTGTATTTGACTCTAGGGTCACCTCCCTACTCTCCACCATCGGCATAGAGTTGGCTACACGTGGCAGTGGAGATTTCTGGTGTATTTGACTCTAGGGTCACCTCCCTACTCTCCACCATCGGCATAGAGTTGGCTACACGTGGCAGTGGAGACTTCTGGTGTATTTGACTCTAGGGTCACCTCCCTACTCTCCACCATCGGAACAGAGTTGGCTACACGTGGCAGTGGAGATTTCTGGTGTATTTGACTCTAGGGTCACATCCCTACTCTCCACCATCGGCATAGAGTTGGCTACACGTGTCAGTGGAGATTTCTGGTGTATTTGACTATAGGGTCACATCCCTACTCTCCACCATCGGCATAGAGTTGGCTACACGTGGCAGTGGAGACTTCTGGTGTATTTGACTATAGGGTCACATCCCTACTCTCCACCATCGGCATAGAGTTGGCTACACGTGGCAGTGGAGACTTCTGGTGTATTTGACTCTAGGGTCACCTCCCTACTCTCCACCATCGGCATAGAGTTGGCTACACGTGGCAGTGGAGATTTCTGGTGTATTTGACTCTAGGGTCACCTCCCTACTCTCCACCATCGGCACAGAGTTGGCTACACGTGTCAGTGGAGATTTCTGGTGTATTTGACTATAGGGTCACATCCCTACTCTCCACCATCGGCATAGAGTTGGCTACACGTGTCAGTGGAGATTTCTGGTGTATTTGACTCTAGGGTCACCTCCCTACTCTCCACCATCGGCACAGAGTTGGCTACACGTGTCAGTGGAGATTTCTGGTGTATTTGACTCTAGGGTCACCTCCCTACTCTCCACCATCGGCACAGAGTTGGCTACACGTGTCAGTGGAGATTTCTGGTGTAATTGACTTTAGGGTCACCTCCCTACTCTCCACCATCGGCACAGAGTTGGCTACACGTGGCAGTGGAGATTTCTGGTGTATTTGACTCTAGGGTCACCTCCCTACTCTCCACCATCGGCACAGAGTTGGCTACACGTGTCAGTGGAGATTTCTGGTGTATTTGACTCTAGGGTCACATCCCTACTCTCCACCATCGGCATAGAGTTGGCTACACGTGGCAGTGGAGACTTCTGGTGTATTTGACTCTAGGCTCACCTCCCTACTCTCCACCATCGGCATAGAGTTGGCTACACGTGTCAGTGGAGATTTCTGGTGTATTTGACTCTAGGGTCACCTCCCTACTCTCCACCATCGGCACAGAGTTGGCTACACGTGTCAGTGGAGATTTCTGGTGTAATTGACTTTAGGGTCACCTCCCTACTCTCCACCATCGGCACAGAGTTGGCTACACGTGGCAGTGGAGATTTCTGGTGTATTTGACTCTAGGGTCACCTCCCTACTCTCCACCATCGGCACAGAGTTGGCTACACGTGTCAGTGGAGATTTCTGGTGTATTTGACTCTAGGGTCACATCCCTACTCTCCACCATCGGCATAGAGTTGGCTACACGTGGCAGTGGAGACTTCTGGTGTATTTGACTCTAGGCTCACCTCCCTACTCTCCACCATCGGCATAGAGTTGGCTACACGTGTCAGTGGAGATTTCTGGTGTATTTGACTCTAGGGTCACCTCCCTACTCTCCACAATCGGCACAGAGTTGGCTACACGTGTCAGTGGAGATTTCTGGTGTATTTGGCTCTAGGGTCACCTCCCGACTCTCCACCATCGCCATAGAGTTGGCTACACGTGGCAGTGGAGATTTCTGGTGTCCTTCGCCCTAGGGTCACCTCCCGACTCTCCACCATCGGCATAGAGTTGGCTACACGTGGCAGTGGAGATTTCTGGTGTATTTGACTCTAGGGTCACCTCCCTACTCTCCACCATCGGCACAGAGTTGGCTACACGTGGCAGTGGAGACTTCTGGTGTATTTGACTCTAGGGTCACATCCCTACTCTCTACCATCGGCATAGAGTTGGCTACACGTGGCAGTGGAGATTTCTGGTGTATTTGACTCTAGGGTCACCTCCCTACTCTCCACCATCGGCATAGAGTTGGCTACACGTGTCAGTGGAGATTTCTGGTGTATTTGACTATAGGGTCACCTCCCTACTCTCTACCATCGGCATAGAGTTGGCTACACGTGTCAGTGGAGATTTCTGGTGTAATTGACTTTAGGGTCACATCCCTACTCTCCACCATCGGCATAGAGTTGGCTACACGTGGCAGTGGAGATTTCTGGTGTATTTGACTCTAGGGTTACATCCCTACTCTCCACCATCAGCATAGAGTTGGCTACACGTGGCAGTGGAGACTTCTGGTGTATTTGACTCTAGGGTCACCTCCCTACTCTCCACCATCGGCACAGAGTTGGCTACACGTGTCAGTGGAGATTTCTGGTGTATTTGACTATAGGGTCACATCCCTACTCTCCACCATCGGCATAGAGTTGGCTACACGTGTCAGTGGAGATTTCTGGTGTAATTGACTTTAGGGTCACATCCCTACTCTCCACCATCGGCACAGAGTTGGCTACACGTGTCAGTGGAGATTTCTGGTGTATTTGACTCTAGGGTCACCTCCCTACTCTCTACCATCGGCACAGAGTTGGCTACACGTGGCAGTGGAGACTTCTGGTGTATTTGACTCTAGGGTCACATCCCTACTCTCCACCATCGGCATAGAGTTGGCTACACGTGTCAGTGGAGATTTCTGGTGTCCTTGGCCCTAGGGCTACCTCCCTACTCCCACGGGGAAGACTTCTCAAGACATTAAACAGAGCCATTGAGGAAGATACAGAACTGTCCAGTGAAGATCTGAGGTAGTTAATGGAGGATCGTGTGAGATGGAAAGATGTTATCATGTCAGCACCAACACGTGGATGGATTTAGTAGTAGCAGTAGTAGTAGTGGTAGAGGTGGTAGAAGTAGTAGTAGTGGTGGTAGAGGTAGTAGTAGTAGTAGTAGTGGTGGTAGAGGTGGTGGTAGTGGTAGTAGTAGTGGTGGTGGTGGTGGTGGTAGTGGTAGTGGTGGTAGAGGTAGTGGTGGTGGTAGTGGTAGTAGAGGTGTTGGTGGTGGTAGAGGTAGTAGTAGTATATTGTACATATTTATATATATGTATATATTTAGGTTTGAAGGTTCACCACTGGAGGGAGCTGGTCAATTCCGTATGGTCAATCTTGATGTAATATTATGGAGAGTACTCAACGTAGTGTAGTTCAACCGTCTTCGTTTGTGTAGTTGGTGGTGCGAGTACAGAGTTAAATATTATAATAAAATAACAGGAGGCTGGACTTGTGTAAATCCTTGAAAGGTTTATTACACTATGATCATTTCAATGACCGGGTTCCGTATGAATCCGGTGATATCATCAGGTATTCGAAATATAATAAATGCATGTAACAGATAAAATCCATGGGGCTGGAAATCATAGACCCGAGGACGACCGACCATCTAGCATCTTCTACTTTAGCCGGTCGCCCTCAAGGGTCGTCCTCGGGTCTATGATTTTCAGCCCCATGGATTTTATCTGTTACATTCATTTATTATATTTCGAATACCTGATGATATCACCGGATTCATACGGAACCTGGTCATTGAAATGATCATAGTATAATAAACCTTTCAAGGATTTACACAAGTCCAGCCTCCTGTTATTTTATTATTATATATGTATATATATAGAAAGAGGAAGAGTTCAAATCCCGCTGAGGTTGACTTTGCCTTTCATCCTTACGGGGTCGATAAAATAAAGTACCAGTAATACACTGTAACAATTTCATCGACTATCCTATTCTCCCCCCCCCCCTCCACCCGCTCTAAATTACTGACCTTCTGCCTATGGTAGAAATCATTATATATATATGCGTGTGTGTGTATACATGTGTGTGTGTATATACGTGTGCGTGTGTGTATATATATATATATGTGTGTATGTGTATATGTATGTGCGTGTGTATATACGTGTGCGTGTGTGTGTATGTGTGTGTATATGCATGCTTGTGTGTGTATATGCATGTGTGTATGTGTGTATATATACATGTGTGTGTATACATATGTGTGTGCGTGTGTGTGTATATATATGTGTGTGTGTGTGTGTGTATACAAAAACATGCACTTACGCACATTCATACCTGCATACATAGGTACATATTTACATATAAACACTCACACAACCACACACCTCCACACGCAACCACACACATCCACACACAACCACACACATCCACACACAACCACACACAACCACACACAACCACACACACACACACACACAACCACACACAACCACACACAGCCACACACACACACAACCACACACACACACACACACAGCCCCACACAGCCACACACAGCCACACACAGCCACACAACCACACCAAACCACACACACACAACCACACACAATCACACACATACACACACAGCCACACACAGCCTCACACAACCACACACAGCCACACACAGCCACACACAACCACACACAGCCACACACAGACACACACAGCCACACACAACCACACGCAACCACACACACACAACCACACACAACCATACACACACAACCACACACAGCCACACACAACCACACGCAACCACACACACACAACCACACAGCCACACACAACCACACACAACCACACACACAACCACACACAACCACACACAGCCACACACACACACAACCACACACACACACACACACAGCCCCACACAGCCACACACAGCCACACACCACACACACACAACCACACACAATCACACACATACACACACAGCCACACACAGCCACACACAACCACACACAACCACACACAGCCACACACAACCACACACAGCCACACACACACAATCACACACATACACACACAGCCACACACAGCCACACACAGCCACACACAACCACACGCAACCACACACACACAACCACACAGCCACACACAACCACACACAACCACACACAGCCACACACAACCACACACAACCACACAACCACACACACACACACACAACCACACACACACAACCACACACAGCCACACACAACCATACACACACAACCACACACAACCACACACAGCCACACACACACAACCACACACACCCACACGCAACCACACACACACAACCACACACAACCACACAGCCACACACAACCACACACAACCACACACAACCACACACACACAACCACACACAACCACACACAACCACACAGCCACACACAACCACACACAACCACACAGCCACACACAACCACACACAACCACATACAGCCACACACACAACCACACACACACAACCACACTACCACACACACACAACCACACTACCACACAGCCACACAGCCACACACACACAACCACATACACACAACCACACACACACACAACCACACACACACACACACAACCACACACACACACACACAACCACACACACACAACCACACACAGCCACACACAACCATACACACACAACCACACACAACCACACACAGCCACACACACACAACCACACACACCCACACGCAACCACACACACACAACCACACACAACCACACAGCCACACACAACCACACACAACCACACACAACCACACACACACAACCACACACAACCACACACAACCACACAGCCACACACAACCACACACAACCACACAGCCACACACAACCACACACAACCACATACAGCCACACACACAACCACACACACACAACCACACTACCACACAGCCACACACACACAACCACACACACACACA
>OZ024762.1:14236858-14241858 GCA_964016885.1 Eledone cirrhosa
TCTTTCTTTTAAGAAGCCATTAAGCCATTCACCTAGTTTTCCAGCTATGCCAAAGCTACGTTGTTTGTGACATATTATTCCATGATCAACCTTATCAAATGCCTTCACAAAGTCGAGATATATCACATTTATGTTTGAATGATCTAGCAGCTGTTTGAGTAACCAGTCATAATGCTGCAAGAACTGCATAAGATAAATTCTGCCCAGACGAAAGCCATGCAGGGTGTCAGTTAGAAGATTATTTTCCTCTAGATTCCTTCTGATTATTCGTTCCATGACTTTGCTTTTATGTGAGGGAGACATGTCTGTAGTTTTTAGCATCCTCCCTGCTTCCTCCTTAATGGTTAGGACATATATATATATATATATATATATATATATATATATATATGGGTGCGCTATGGATCTGTGTTCTGTTTAAAGCGCGGAAACATCCAAGATCCGTAATAAACATCTGACGAAGGCAAACATTTCTTCTCTTGTTTGTGTCCCAATTACCTCCTTCTAACACTTCCTTTTCAGTAACCACACAGCCTCGCCTCCTAAGCCGTATTTTTGTATATATATATATATATATATATATATATGGTGGTGGCTGCCAACTCGTTTTCGAGTACGGCCACTACTTTATATCCATGTAGGAGAACCCCTACTGATGCGCTGAACGAGTGTGACTTTTTAGTCCAGCCAGCGACGTGAAAACTCTGGTACAAACACTACACTTGTGACAATTACTGACACATAGTGCTGGGCCCATGGTACCATGTGACGACAAGTGCAGAGAGATCTCCAGATATAAAGCAATGCCTGTGCTGTGAAGCTTTTATAGTGAGCAAAGGCACTGCACAAAGCCAGTCCCACTCTCTTAACCAAGATGATATTTACCAAAAAGAAGAACAAGTCAACATCATTGGATACCATCAGGGTTGCAGGTGTTATATCAGAGTTTTCCTTCTCCTAGAATTCTGCCTTGACAAAGGCTAAGGGGTCATCTCTCCCGGTGATTTTGGATGGCCATTGACTCTTAAGAGCTCCTTTGCCCTTTGACAGGTTTTGTTTTTAGTCCTGCAGGATGTCCAAAGTCACCCTCCTCACCAAGAAACCTTGGTGGGGTTGCCAGTTTAGTCATACATACATACATACATACATACATACATACATACATACATACATACATATGGCCGACTGAATACGTACGTGCATATATTTCCCCCAATTTTTTTCTTAGCAATCTTCCTTTCTCTCATCAATCTTTACTTTCTATTTATCTCCTATTTCTAACTCTATCTTCTGATGAAGGACTTGTATCCGAAACGTTAGATCTCTCTTCCTGCCATTTCAAGCGTTAAACTAATATATTTCTTCCATGCACTTTGTAGTTTGTTTTGTTATTTTTGTTATTGTTTATATCTATAAATATGTGTGTGTGTGTGTGTGTGTGTGTGAGAGAGTCTGTGTGTGTGAGAGAGTCTGTGTGTGTGTTACAACAGTGACATATACAGGTACTTAAGTTTCGTTGAGTTATACACCCCAACTTATCCAGCCTATTATATATATATATTTATATATATATATATAGATGAGATTCTACAGGACTAGAACTGTTTCATTCTTTAGAAATCATCAGGAATCTGGGTATCAAAAAATAAAGAAATAGTCAGAACCTCGGCGGCTGGCTCTAGCCGTTTCAACAGAAGCTAGTTCCAGACGGCAATAATTCAGCCGTCGGTGTCCTGGCCCTTTATTATAACCATACTCTACTACCCCCCAGTATCGAGTACTCAGTTTCTTACTGAATCCATCTTGATATAAATATATCGAAATGGCCGGAGCTCAGCCGTCGGGGTCCCGACTCTTTTCCGATATATATAATATAGAAATGGCGTCTACAGTACTAGAACTGTTTCATTCGGGAGAAATCATCAAGATAGCCAACTGTCAACGTAATATGGTGGCATTTATACATTTTCTGGTGGTAGGAGAGGGTGGTGATTGGGATGGGTGGAGATCATTGGCTGAAACAGTTCTAGTCCTGTAGAAGCCATATCTATATTAAATATATATACTCTGCTATGTATTGAGTACCTTACTTACTGTGGTTACCCCCGATTGAACCCGGGATAAACTTATATATATACATCACTGGCTGACGACCGATCCAGACGTATAATATATATATAATTGTTTCTACTTTAGGCACAAGGCCAGCAATTACCCAGTGCATTACTGGTACTTTATTTTATCGACCCCGTAAGGATGAAAGGCAAAGTCAACCTCGGCGGGATTTGAACTCAGATCGTAAAGGGATGTAACTATGCTGGAAAGCATGGCGTCCGACCCTCTACCGACACTGCCAATCCACAATGATATTAAATAAATGGAAACTATATTTATAAAACCATATTTATTCTATTATATATATTTCAAGGCGGTGATTGGCAGTATCGGTAGAGGGTCGGACGGCATGCTTTCCAGCATAGTTACGTCCCTTTACGATCTGAGTTCAAATCCCGCCGAGGTTGACTTTGCCTTTCATCCTTACGGGGTCGATAAAATAAAGTACCAGTAATGCACTGGGTAATTGCTGGCCTTGTGCCTAAAGTAGAGACAATTATTAACTGTTCAAGTTATTCCTGGGATAACTTGAACCGTTAAGGTATATTATCCTTGGTCATGTCAAATATTTATAGAACATTTTGTATTTTATCTGATGATAGCGTGCCAAAATGTTTGGTACCCTTGAAATATATATAATTGTCTCTACTTTAGGCACAAGGCCAGCAATTACCCAGTGCATTACTGGTCATGTCAAATATTTATAAAACACACTTCGTATTTTATCTGATGATAGCGTGCCAAAATTTTTGGTACCCTTGAAATATATATAATAGAATAAATATGGTTTTATAAATATAGTTTCCATTTATTTAATATCACATTGAATACTTACTCCAGTATATTTGTCGAGTGCTCAGAATCAGTTATAAACATTTATATTTGTTGGATTTCCAACAAATTAAATATCTCTTCTACACACACACACACACACACACACACACACACACACACACACACACACACACACACATACATACATACATATATATATATATATATATATATATATATATGTGTATATATATATATATATATATATATACATACATACATACATGTGTGTGTATGTATGTATATATATATATATTTCTTTTTTTTTTTTTTTTTATTATTTTTTTTTTATTTTTTTTTTTTATTTATTTATTTATTTTTTTTTTTATTGTGCAATGGCCATACTCGATAACGAGGGGGCAGCCATCATATATATATAAAAACACATGCATACATGTGTGCATGTGTGTGTGTGTATGTATGTGCCTATGTATCAATGTATTTATGTATATGTATATGTTGTTTATATAATAATGGTGTCTCGCTCTAATTCCAGAGTACATTTGTGGTTCAAGAATAAGAACCGCCATAGAATGGCAGACAGTTCTGATGTTCCTGCGACGACGACGACGATGACGACAGCGACGGCGGCCACCGACACGACGACGGCCACAGCAGCGATGCCTTACCAGCCGAATTCTACCGATGTTTACCGAAGTGGTTACCGAGACGAGCCTCGCGAAGAAGATAGAGAAGAAAAAGAAAAAGCAGGAAAAGAAGGAGAAGAAGAAGAAGAAAACCTGTCCGCCGTAACCACCGCCTCCGCCACCACCACCTCCTTCACCGCCGCCAACGCCGCCTACAACAACGCCAGCAAGATCAGAATTATCACTCCTCCTCACATACAACAACAACAACAACAGCAACAGCCACAACAACAACAACAACAGCAGCAGCTACAGCAACAACAACAACAATATCTACAACCACGACAATATCAACAGCAACAACAACAACAACAACGTCTACATCCCTCGTCTCTTCATTTACTTCCTTCCCTTCCTCCCCCACCACATAATCATCATCATCATCATCATCAACAACAACAGTATAATACTCAGGGTCAGAACAACAGCAACAACAACAACATAAAAAGTGGTTGTAGTAGTAGTGGTAGTAGTGGTAGTAGTAGTAATTGTAGTAGTGGTAGTAGTTGTAATTGTAGTAGTAGTGGTAGTGGTAGTAGTAGTAGTGGTAATAATAATAGTTGTAGCAGCGGATGGAACGTGGCGACACGTGACCGCGCACAGACGAGATTGAGTGATGGTGGCGGCGGTGGTAGTGGTGGTGGTGGTGGTAGTAGTACTAGTAGTGGTGGTGGTGGTGGTTGTGTACTTAGTAGTAACATTGGTGGTGGAGGTGGAGGTGGTGGTGGTGGTGTTTGTGGTGATAATAGTAGAAATAGTAGTAGTAATAGTATTAGTAGTAATTCTGCTGGTGGCGTTGGCGGCGGTGGGGCCGTTGGGGGCGGTGGTAGTGTAGGCAGTAGTACTAGCACTTTAGTGCCTGGCGGTGGTGGCGGCGGCGGTGTTACCATCAGTAGTAGTAGTAGTAGTAGTGGTGGCGGTGATTCCGTCAGTAGAAATAGCGGTGTTGGCGGCGACGGTGGAGCTGCTGCTGCTGCTACTGCTGCTGCTGCTGCTGTCTGTAATGTTGGCGTTGTTGTTGTCGGCGGTGGTGGTGGTGGTGTTGGTGGTAGTGATGTGGATGTGGAAGGCGGTGGTTTACAATATATTACTGGTAACGGTGACGACGGTGACGTTGGCAGCGGGGGAGGCAGTGGTGATGGTGGGGGTGTTAAAGGGAAACGTGAACGGTGGGGGCGGCGAAGGAGAAACGAAGGTGGCGGCGGTGGTAGAAGAAATAAAAGTGGCGGCGGCGGCGTCGGTATGGTGAGCATCTGTATGCGCGACTTGACGTCAACGTCGGCGTCGGCGTCGCTATCGACGTCGACGTCGCTTCTCTCGCCGACGTCCGGAACGTCAATGACGGCGCCAAACGCGACGAACGCTAGAGGCGACGTCTACGGCGACGACGGCGGCGGCGACGTC
>OZ024762.1:14264358-14276858 GCA_964016885.1 Eledone cirrhosa
CACAACTTAACATACACCACAGAGTAACTCATCACAACTTAACACACAACATAGTAGAACACGTCAGAACAACACAACACAGTACAACTTAACACACATCACATCACAACACACCACATCACAACACAGTACAACACATCTTAACAGAACACAACACACAGCACATCACATCACAACTTAACATACACCACAGTATAACTCAAAACAACACAACTGATCGCAACACATCAGAACACAGCACAACACATCAGAACACATCACAACACATCAGAACACATCACAACACAACACAACTGATGGCAACACATCAGAACACATCACAACACAACACAACACAGCACACCACAGCACATCACAACACAACACAACACAACACAACACAACACAACACATCACAACACATCACAACACATCACATCACATCACATCACATCACATCACATCACAATACATCACAACACATCACAACACATCACAATACATCACATCACATCACATCACATCATGTATCATATCATATCACAACACAACACAACACAACACAACACAACACAACACATCACATCACATCACATCACATCACATCACATCACATCACATCACATCACATCACATCACATCGCATCGCATCGCATCGCATCGCATCACAACACACCACACCACCCCACATCGCATCACATCACAACACATCACAACACATCACAACACATCACAACACATCACAACACATCACAACACATCACAACACATCACAACACATCACAACACATCACAACACAACACAACACAACACAGTGGGTCAACAAGTGAGGCCGACTGTAACCAGGTAACACCCCCTTTCAAAACAGATGACCCTTTATTGAAAGATGGATGGATAGATAGATAGAGAGTAGATAGATAGAGAGAGAGAGTAGATAGATAGATGGATGGACAAACAGACAGACTGATAGACAAATAGAGAGACAGAGACAGCTAGACATACAAACAGACAGAAAGATAGACAGACGTGGTGATATCTGACGAGTAATTATCATTATTAAATGTATATACACATTTATATTCAGCTGTATATAATTACAAACCGGAAGAGAGAGAGAGAGAGAGGGAGAGAGAGGAAAAGAAACATAAAGAAAACAGCAGGAAGGAAAGAGGGAGGGAAGGGTTGACAGAAAAATAGCTAAGTTTTATAAGAACGAGAGGGGGAGAAAGGAGAAGGGGAGGAATCTGTTGACCCTCCCTGGTCTGGATGATATGGTTCTGTTGTGCTCTGCAGACAAAATGGTGAAATCTCTGCCAGAGAGATCTGCTGGAGACTCCACTGTCTCAACCATTTCAAGCTCATAGGACTAGAGATCTGCCCTGTGACGCCCCTGGGTTAGCCATTTTAAGCTCATGGAACCACTCCTTCTGCGACTAACCCAGGTTCTACTGCACTTCGGGTCGAGTAAGGTAAACTCTTCAAAGATTGGTCACTCTCCGACAGGTTTGCTGTCGAGCCCGTGGCAGTGACAGTAGCAGTGGAGACTTCTGGTGTCCTTGGCCCTAGAGCCACCATCCTGCTCACCACCATCGACACAGAGTTGGCTACCCATAGCAGTGGAGACTTTTGGTGTCCTTGGCCCTAGAGCCACCATCCTGCTCACCACCATCGACACAGAGTTGGCTACCCATAGCAGTGGAGACTTCTGGTGTCCTTGGCCCTAGAGCCACCATCCTGCTCACCACCATCGACACAGAGTTGGCTACCCATAGCAGTGGAGACTTCTGGTGTCCTTGGCCCTAGAGCCACCATCCTGCTCACCACCATCGACACAGAGTTGGCTACCCATAGCAGTGGAGACTTCTGGTGTCCTTGGCCCTAGAGCCACCATCCTGCTCACCACCATCGACACAGAGTTGGCTACCCATAGCAGTGGAGACTTCTGGTGTCCTTGGCCCTAGAGCCACCTCCCTACTCGCCACCATCGACACCATATTACTGAGGGAAATAACAGTCTGGGGACCGGGTGGGGGGACACTAGTAATCACCATGGCAACCAGCATGAAAAGGAGAACGATCTGTGTAAACCGAAGAAGCAATTTTAGCAGCTAGAAAACTTCATTATTTACTTTACATTCAGGGCGGTGGATTGGCAGTATCGGTAGAGAGTCGGACGCCATGCTTTGACGCATAGAGTTACGGCCCTTGCCATTCTGAGATCAAATCCCGCCAAGGTTAACTTTGCCTTTCATCCTTACGGGGTCGATAAAATAAAGTACCAGTAATACACTGGATAATTGCTGGCCTTGTGCCAAAAGTAGAAACAATTATTTACTTTACATTCACCATAAGATTGAAGACTGGTCTTTAACTCTTATTGGCGACGTAGGGACGCCATCTTTATACATTGCGTGTCTTGGCTATTTTACCCCTGGAGGAGCCCATATCCTCTCCTAGTTTGATCACAGCTACAGCCTATTTCTTCCAGAGAAAGAGAGAGAGAGAAGAAGAATCAACTCCAGTACTTTACTGGTACTTATTTTTTTTTATCTCGAAATGATAAAAGGCAAATTTGACATCAACTCAGAGCGTAATAAACCGGAAGAAATATCGAGGAATCTATTTTTATTTTTTAATCCGACATCCTACCTAACAATGCTGACAATTTGTCGCCTTTTAATTTAATGAACGAATCCTTGAAGACACCTAATCCAGATGTTTGATTCTTTCCTCCGTTGGCGCCAGTTCTTGTCTAAAACGTCTGAAAGTCTGTCTCAATCCCGGAAGCTCATTAGGATTGTACTTATCTCAGTTTCCTTGATAATAAGCGAGTGAGAGTACAAGACTCCTCCCTGGATAGGATATCATTCCAAGCAGGTTTAAACACTGTCCCTAAACCAGGATGCTCCAGTGGTCGGTTCTTATCTCAGTTTCCTTGATATTAAGCGACTGGGAGTACAAGGCCCTTTCTCCCTGGATAGGATATCAGTCCAAGCAGGTTTAAACTCTGTCCCTAAGGCATGTGGCTTAGTGGTTAGAGAGTTGGATTCGCAATCGAGAAGTTGCTAGTGTAATTCTCGGACCGGGTGATGCGTTGTGTCCTTGAGCAAGACACTTTATTTCACGTTGCTCCTTCTGCCAGGAATTGCGACTGACAGGTAGTATCAGCAATGGAAAGACCAATGGAAATATTATTTCCTTGGTCCGATTTGACGAGGTCCATCCCACTCGACAAGCGAATGAGGTCAGGGATCTCGTTGATCAACCAGAGTGAGCTAAATCAGGATGCTCAAGTGACTGGTACTTATCCCAGTTTCCTTGGCGCTAAGCAACTGAGAGTAAAAGACTTCTTCCCCACTACCACCACCGTTCCCTGGACAGGTCGTCTGCAGGCTTTTATTATGCACATTTCTTCTTTAAATAAGCTACATTGGCGAATTGGCAGAGTTGTTAGAACGTCGAATATAATGTTTTGTAGCATTCATTTCTGCTCTCTGAGTTCAAATCCCGCCGAGGTCAGCTCTGCCTTTTATCCTTTTGTCAAGTACTGGGGTCGATTCTTCCTCTATATCTCTTTCTCTTTCTCTCTCTCTCTCACATCTCTTTCTCTTTCTCTCTCTCTCTCACTTTCTATCTTTCTCTGGAAGAAATCTGCTGCACCTAGGTTTGGAGAGGGATGGGCTCCACCAGATTTAAAATGCCCCCAAAACGCCGTATATCAATACGGCGCCCCTACGACTCTATTAATAGTTACGGGGCCATATAAACATACAAGTTATATGAGGTCTGGACGTGGGCAATGATGTACTGAATGTCTCCCTTGCCGTCCTCCGGGAAAACCCCTTCTGTCCCCCGGGGCTGTGGGGGAGACATGCCGATTAGATTACGAATTCTGTTGAATAGTCCTCTATATATTGTGTAGTCACTAACAATTACTCGTTGGATTTTGTTTACTTTCTCCAAATAATTGTTTCTACTTTTGGCACAAGGCCAGCAATTACCTCAGTACATTACTGGTACTTTATTTTATCGACCCCCTTTAAGGATGAAAGGCGAAGTTAACCTCGACGGGATTTGAACTCAGACCGTAAAGGGACGTAGCTATGCTAGAAAGCATGGCGTCGAACCCTCTACCGATACTGCCAATAATAATAATTGTTTCTACTTTTGGCACAAGGCCAGCAATTACCTCAGTACATTACTGGTACTTTATTTTATCGACCCCCTTTAAGGATGAAAGGCAAAGTAAACCTCGGCGGGATTTGAACTCAGAATGGCAAGGACCGTAACTCTATGCGTCAAAGCATGGCGTCCGACCCTATAATAATTGTTTCTACTTTTGGCACAAGGCCAGCAATTACCCAAGTACATTACTGGTACTTTATTTTATCGACCCCGTAAGGATGAAAGGCAAAGTAAACCTCGGCGGGATTTGAACTCAGAATGGCAAGGACCGTAACTCTATGCGTCAAAGCATGGCGTCCGACCCTATAATAATTGTTTCTAGTTTTGGCACAAGGCTAGCAATTACCCCAGTACATTACTGGTACTTTATTTAATCGACCCCCTTTAAGGATGAAAGGCGAAGTTAACCTCGACGGGATTTGAACTCAGACCGTAAAGGGACGTAACTATGCTAGAAAGCATGGCGTCGAACCCTCTACCGATACTTCATAAACATACATATATAGCCATCACCTTTTTATTTCATATTCTGCCACACGTGTGTTAGAGTAGCTGACATCATATCCCAAGCGAGAAATTTATCTTTCATCCAACCACGTGACGGAAGTTGGAGATAAGCTTCGTCCTCTCTTATGTAACTAATTCCCGTTGATTGCAGCAAAGGAGTCAATTACTTTCATCCTTTATCTACAGAACTGATTACAAAATAGAGACTCACATCCTATACAAACGTTTTATCAGCAACACCGTAAAATGACTCCATCTACCTATTAATTAATTTTTCTCACATTGTGTGTGTATATATATACATATATATGTATATATACATATATACATATATATATATATATATATAACTATGTACTCGTACATACATATATGTATACAGACGTACAGTAGTATGTATATATATATACATACATGCACACATATATATATATGGACGTATGGATTCACCGAACATTTATTATAATGCTCAGTGTGTTTGTAAACAAACATCCCGTATTAAGCCGTAGTGTCCAGCAACCATCGTTGCTCATTTGTTCAACACTGACAAAGGAACGCTGTTAATATGCATAAGATAAGTATATACGTTCAACAATCTGGCAGGAAGGTATACGGTGCTGACGATAGCTAATAAGCTTGAAACTAGTACAGCGTTCCTTTGTCAGTGTTGAACAAATGAGCAACGATGGTTGCTGGACACTACGGCTTAATACGGGATGTTTGTTTACAAACACACTGAGCATTATAATAAATGTTCGGTGAATCCATACGTCCATATATATATATGTGTGCATGTATATATATATATATATATATATATATATATATATATATACAGACATACTACTGTACGTCTGTATACATATATGTATGTACGAGTACATAGTTATATTTAAGTAACAGCCGTACTAAGAGTGGGAAATGAAATTTCGTTTCATTTTTTCCGTATATATATATATATATATATATATATATATATAAGCAAATTGGATATTCAATTTCTCTTGGTAATTCAACAAATATAAATGTTTATAACTGATTCAGAGCACTCGACAGATTTCTAGAGTATAATATATATCAATGATATTAAATAAATGGAAACTATATTTATAAAACCATATTTTTTATATATATATATATATATATATATATATATTATTCAGAATATTAATAAATGAAGACATTCACATAATCAAAATATGTTTTATTATATATATTTCGAAGGTACTGTGCTGTTTTTTCAGTACGTCCTCGTCAGATAAAATACATGAATTGATGTATGACATACCTTAACGGTCTTGATGGTTCAATTCCAGTATTGGCAATACTGGAATTGAACCATCAAGACAATTGAGGTATGTCATACATCAATTCATATATTTTATCTGACGAGGACGTACTAAAAAAACAGCACAGTACCTTCGAAATATATATAATAAAACATATATTTTGATTATCCGAATGTCTTCATTGTAGAGTGCTTTTAACCTATTGTAAAACTATATTCATTGAGTAATCAATGAACCATATTAATCTTTGATTATATATATATATATATATGTGTATATATATATATATATATATATATATATATGTGTGTGTGTGTGTATATATCTATATACATACATACATGATGATGGCTGCCCCCTCGTTATCGAGTATGGCCATTGCACGATATACCATTATTAATAATTATTAATTAATTCTATCGTGCAATGCCTGTGCGTGAAGATATTTTTTTAAAGTGAGGAAAGACTGTGCACTGAGCCAATCCCACTCTCTGAGCGACAGTAGCTATAACCTGAAAAGAAGAAAAGATCAACATCATCGGTAACTACTGAGCTGAAGGTTTTATATCGGAGTTATCCCAGTTTCCTGAGTTGCCTTCTCCTAGAAGAATGCCCTGACAAAGGCTAGGGGTCCTTCACTCCCAGTGGTTTAACCGCGCGGTACATGTGTACACACACACACACACACACACACCACACACCACACACACCACACACACACCACACACACCACACACACACCACACACACACCACACACACACCACACACCACACACACACACACAATAATAATGGAGCTGCGGCGTTGCAAATGGGTTACATATGAAAAAGTAAGTCCTTCGTCAGTGGCCTTCCAACCGTCCTAGGCATTTCAAGCGAGAATCGCATTTCGGCGGGTAGAAATTAGCGAAACGCAACTTCCATATTGTGCAGACGAGCGCTCCATGGATATGAAGAAGATACCAGAATATATATTTACTCTTTTACCTGTTCCAATCATCTGGCTGAGGCCATGCTGGGGCACCGCCCTTGTTGCTACACATTCTATCTCCAGCCTGTGTTGGCTAGCCATTGGTGTAAGAGGGAGTTCGTTACAGCTGTCCTTGGGTTTCCTTCGTACCATGCTGTGGGCTCATCCGGGATCCTGGATAGCAGGGTGTCGAGATGTTTCTTGAAAACATCCACGTACACACCATGTGGATCTCTTAAATTTCTTGGCAGCTTGTTGAAGAGTTATATATATACATATATGTAGATGTATATATATATGTATATGTGTGTGTATGTGTGTGTGTACATATACAGGGTGTCCCCAAAAGATGTATGCACACTTCAACAGCATATAGTCCAGAATTAACCGTCGAAACGGCTTGAGCTCAGCCGTCGGGGTCCTACTCGTTATATATATATATATATATATATATATATATATATATATATATATATATATATATATATATATATAGTCCAGAATAAGCCGTCGAAACGGCTTGAGCTCAGCCGTCGGGGTCCTACTCGTTCCTATTACCCACTCTACTACCCTAAGTATTGAGTACTTTGGTGCGTTATGGTCCACCTGGTTCCTTACCACATTTCCTTCGTTATATATATATATATGTGTGTGTGTAAATATATACACACACACACACACACACACACATACGATTAGTTTAGCTGTATTCAAATATCAACCAAGATAGATAAAAAAAAACTTCGATATGCGATAAACATAACTTGTATATAAATTGTAGTACATGTACAAAATAGATGTTTTGGTAGTTTGGGGGAAAAGATATAATTATTGGTGGGCATGACCCCTGCCCTTTATCGGGGTTTTAGTGCATTTGTCACAGTGTCTTAGCCCTTATCAGTCTTGGTACACTGGTCACTGTATAGCTACTCTTATCATTGTTTTAGTACACTTGTTCCACTGTTTGTACTTAGTCATGTCTTAGTACACTTGTCACTATGTTGGTACATATGTCTCTATGTTGGTACATATGTCTCTATGTTAGTACACTTGTCACTATGTTAGTACATATGTCTCTATTCTATGTTAGTACATATGTCACTATGTTAGTACATATGTCACTATCTTAGTACACTTGTCACTATGTTAATATACTTGTAATTGTGTTAGTACAGTTGTCACTCTGTTGGTACATATGTCATTGTCTTAGACCAGGGCTTCCCAACCTTTTTTCACTATGGACCCTCAAGCAGAATCCTTTTTCGCTATGGACCCCCCCCCCCCTCAAGAGCATTCAAAACTTAGGACATTAATTCAACAAACAAAATTTATTCATAATGATCAAAGAGTCCTACGGGCACACGTTTTTAGTGAGAGCCTTGTGGCTGTTTATTACTCACGAGAGCAGAAATCCGTGGTTGTAGGTCACTCAGACGGAGCCTCATTTCTGGATTATCGTTCAAGTGCAAGCTCCTTCGTTGCTTTGTGAATGAATGAAGTAAAAGCGAAAAGCCCTTCTCCACCAAATTGGACGTTGATTGATTAATTATAAATGGTTCCACCTTTTCATACAAGGTTTGATATTTGATCGAGCTTTGCAGCCACACTTTGACCCAATTTTTCTCAGAGGCTTGAATCAAGCGTTCGTCAGCAATGTCCTCGCACAGCTCAATTTTGATGACGAAGAACGGACCCTGTCACTGAGCGCTTCGAAGTATTCTTTAGGTTTGTTGACCAATGAGGGATGACACTTGTTGAGGTGTAAAGAAAGTTTGGCGGGTTTCATTGATGCATTCGTCAGTTGTGTCAAACAAATAAGACACTGTGGTAGTAATGGATTGTTCTTGCTGCTAATAAATCCATATTGAATATAAGAGGGGTCATACTGCCTACATTTCTTCTTGCTTTTGCTCATATTTAATTGTTATTGGAAGAAACCTAAAATAGAAAAATGCAATTAAGAAGCTTTTTAAAATTTACAATTCAAATTCCAGAAATGAAGATGTTTCTTCTTGATGCTTGAAAACGTATGTACCGTACTTAAAACGATTTAATTGAAAATATTAAGAAAAGTGCAATAACTTTTACTAAATCAACTCATTTATTATACATTTAATTGTGTACATTCCATTATGTACATTTAACTCACCATTTTTCTGTGGACGCCCCTGTAATCGCGCGATGGACCCCGTTGGGAAACCCTGTCTTAGACAATTGGTTTGGTTTTGTACTGTATCGTTTACTTTGCTATTTCTGTTTCCCTTTTGGATATATATATATATATATATATATATATATATATATATATATATATACGAAGGTGTGCTAAGATACCAGGTGGACCATAAGGCACCAGAGTATTCAATACTTAGAGTAGTAGAGTGGGTAATAGGAAAAGAGTCAGGACCTCGACGGCTGAGCTCCGGCCTTTTCGTCAGCTAGATCTGAACGTTCGGATCTAGCTGTCGAAACGGCCGGAGCTCAGCCGTCGGGATCCTGCCCCTTTTCATATATATATATATATATATATATATATATATGTATGTAGGGTTGTAACATAAACTCACGCCGTTTTTTTATTAAGAAGTTTTATAACAATGGCAGGAATTTATGTTACAACCCAATATATATATACAAACGAAGGACACAGAACTTCGTGGTCATCGGCAGTTGAGGTGGACTTAGGCAGTTTCGACCCCTACCAACGGTACTGCTGCTCTATAGGGTGTCATAGCAGCGTCTAACATAAGCCAGAGGCTGTCCAGTGGAGCAAGAAACGACACACCACACCACACCACACCACACATAGATAGATGGATGGACAGATAAACAGATAGATAGATATGTTTCTTTATTAGCCACAGGGGCACAAAAGAAGGGGACAAATACAAAGGAAGAAGTTTACATACAATAAAATCATGTAAAATACTATCACAAATGCAATTTAAAAATTAATCGATTTTCCCCAATAGGGGGAGACATTACATATGGGTAACACATACCATCGAAAAAAATGTGCAACCCTCATCTCCAGGAGTACGAAGAGTGAGTGCCCCTTTCCTCTCTTCCTCTTTTTCCTCAACCTAAGGGCTGATATAGAGAGAAGGCCCATTCACTCGGGCCATTCTCGCCACTTTCACCCACCTTTCATAAAACTTGCTGGGGTACAGCACCTCTCTCTCCATCCTGATTCTTCTTCCAAAGTGGTATTTGAAAAAAAGAATCAGTTGTTGGCCGGAGAGAAAGGTGTCTGACCTCAGCCCTTTCAACCTTGTCCACCATACAACCTCTTTCGCCATAGCTATCACACAAAGGAAAACCGCCTCTCCTTCGTTTTTGAAGGAGGGTGGCGGTTTGATCATGACAATGGACTCGGTGGTCAACTGGATTGGTCCCACCCGCGACAATAGTCGTTCTACATAGCCCCACAGGTCAGTGACGCCCGGGCAGTGCATGAATGCGTGCGCCACGGTTTCTTCGTCTCGCACGCACCTCGGACAGATCTTTTTTGCAGGGTCCCTGCCCGGGCGCCCATGTCTGTAGAGCTTGTCTCGAACTGGTAGAGCTTCTCGATAGCATTGCCAGACCAGGGACTTTTAGAAGTTGTCCATCGGTTCCGGGCGGAAGGTCCTACCGAACAGACTGGCCAGTTCGTCTTCCTCTACGCCCAGAGTTTTTCCGAGCGCGTCGTCGCACTTGCTGCGGACCAACCCTCTATAGAATAATGAAGTGGAGTCTCCACTGATCGCCGGGTCCGCCTGCCAGAGGGCTGTGAGCGCCTGAGCACATTCGATGTGCCAGTCGCCCATTTTCCTCGGTCTTTGCTTGACCCAGGACTGCAGCTCGGTCAGCGAGACGAGTCGTGGGAATGCTCGCCTCACGAACGGGGCCCACACCGATTGATAGATAGATATCTTTATTTATTTGCCACAGGGGCGTACAACAATGGGACATTACAAGACGTGAAGGCGGGGGTTTTACATAAAATCTTTAACAATGATAAATAGCAGATAGATGGATGGACAGACAAACATATATAGATAGATATAGATAGATAGATGGATAGACAGATAAACAGATAGATGGATAGACAGATAAAGAGGCAGAGAGACTGACAGACAGCGAGACTAAGATAAGCAGGTAAAGAGACAGCCATGTGAGGTGTGAAAGGAATATTTCCTCGCTCTCCCCCTCACATCTATGTAATAAATGTGTCATCATTTAGACACATGGAATGGTTAGAAGACTAATTTATTAAATACCCCACCACCACCAACACCACCACTGACGCCGACTCCACCACCACTGATGCCGGCGGCATCACCATCACCACCACTGACGCCGACCTCACCACCACCACCATCATCACCACCACCATCAACACTGCCGCCTGCATCGTCATCGCCACCACCGACATCACCATCACCACCATCATCATCACCATCATTACGTATTATTACTAGTTATGTCTGTGGTTTTTCTAAGTAGTGGTGGTGATGGTGGTGGTGGTACCAGTGATGATGATGATGATGATGATGATGATGATGATGATGATGATGGTGATGGTGGGGGTGGTATTGAGTCGTTAGGTGTGTTAGGGTTGGAAAGGTTTGTTTATCGTTAATTAAACACGTGCTCATCTGTGTGAGAGAGAGAGAGGGGGGGAGGGGGATGTCGAGAAAGGAGCAACAAAAAATTTTATTACCTCCACCTAAAATTCCTGTGTAGAAAGAAGAAGAAAAAAAGCGACGCTCTTCCCACACCCCACCAGCAGCAAATATGTTTATTTAGGTCGGGAGAAAAGTTGATTGCTTTATGATACCCAAATTTACCAAATTTACTGCAAAAGACCCCCCGCCTCCACCACACTCTTCACCCCCTGCCCCACACAGCAACAATAACAGCAGCAACATCATCAGCAGCAACATCATCAGCAACAACAGCTTCTGTAACAACCACAGCTACAGTAACAACAACAACCTCAACAACAGCAACATCAAAAGCAACATAAACATCAACAGCAACAACATCAACAACAGCAACAACAACATAAACATCAACAACAGCAACAACAGCAGCAACAACAACAACAACAACAACAATCTCAAGAACATCAAAAGCAACAAACATCAACAGCAACAACAATCTCAAGAACATCAAAAGCAACATAAACATCAACAGCAACAACAACAACAACCTCAACATCAAAAGCAACAACAGCAACAACAACAACATAAACATCAACAACTACAATATCAACAACTACAGCAACATCACCAACAACAAGAACTAAATCGCAGCCCATCCCAAACATAACACAACCCAATACGTTCATTGTTATAAAAGGGCGTTGGATTGGCAGTATCGGTAGAGGGTCGGACGCCATGCGTTGCAGCATAGAGTTACCGCCCTTTACGGTCTGAGTTCAAATCCTGCGGAGGTTAACTTTGCCTTTCATCCTTACAGGGTCGATGAAATAAAGTACCAGTAATGTAGTGAGGTAATTGCTGGTCCTTGTGCCAAAAAGTAGAAATAATTATTATTATAAATTGGCAGTATTGGTAGAGC
>OZ024762.1:14281858-14296858 GCA_964016885.1 Eledone cirrhosa
ATATATATATATATATAAAATATTAAAAAAATAATGAATAAAACAATGAAACAGTTCCTTATATTAAACAAAAAAAGTTCATTATTTAACGATCGTTTCTAGGATATATATGTGTTAGAATTGGCATGCATATTCAACAGATCTATGTACAAAATTATACAAAATTATACAAACTATCAAAATTAAATATACATACCAAACACATATATATATATATATATATATATATATATTTATATATATATATATATATATATAGTATAAGAACGAGTTCCTATTACCCACTCTACTACCCTAAGTATTGAGTACTTTGGTGCGTTATGGTCCACCTGGTTCCTTACCACGTTTCCTTCGTTATATATATATATGTATATATATATATATATATACATACACAGGGTGTCCCAAAAGATGTATACACCTTTCAATAGCAGATAACTCAAAGTGTATATGCATTTTTTCGGGTCACCCTCTATATATATGTATGTTTTTGTATGTATGCTTGTGTGTGGGTACATCTACACCCTTATCTACCCACCATTCACCCCACCACCCCACCATTCACCCCACCACCCCATATACAAATCATACTCCCAAAACATAATCTTGTTTTTACCGCCAAATTTATCATACTATTACTACTACTATTACTACTACTACAACTACTACTATTTTCACCAACCACCACCACCAACATCACTACCATCACCACCACTACTATCACCACCATTATCACCATCACCACTACTATCACCACCATTATCACCATCACCACTACCATCACTACAACCACCATCATCACTACCATCACCACCAACACCGCCACTACCAACACCACCACCACTATCACAACCATCACCACCACCACAGCCGCCACCACTACAACCATCACCACCACCACCACAGTCACCACCACTACAACCATCACCACCACCACCACCACCACCGTCACCACAACCACCAATACCACCACCACCACCATCACCAATACCACCACCACCACCATCACCACTACCATCACAGCCACCACCACTACAACCATCACCACCACCACCACTATCACCACCACCACCGTCACCACAACCACCAATACCACCACTACCACCATCCAGATCATGTTTCTCTATACAGTATTATGTATTTCAAGGTCTCAACATCTTGTTCCCCCGAGAAGTACCGATTACAATATAAGCAGTATTTTACTGACGGAATAATTCAGCTACGGTTTTTGCACAAAGTTTCTAAAGAAGTGTGGATTATACACACATACATACATACATGGTGGCTGCCAACTCGTTTTCGAGTACGGCCACTACTTTATATCCATGTAGGAGTACCCCTTCCGATGCGCTGAACGAGTGTGACTTTTTAGTCCAGCCAGCGACTTGAAAACTCTGGTACAAACACTACACTTATGACAATTATTGACACATAGTGCTGGGCCATGGTACCATGTGATGACAAGTGCAGAGAGATCTCCAGATATAAAGCAATGCCTGTGCCGTGAAGCTTTTATAGTGAGCAAAGGCACTGCACAAAGCCAGTCCCACTCTCTTAACCAAGATGATATTTACCAAAAAGAAGAACAAGTCAACATCATTGGATACCATCAGGGTTGCAGGTGTTATATCAGAGTTTTCTTTCTCCTAGAATTCTGCCTTGACAAAGGATAAGGGGTCATCTCTCCCGGTGATTTTGGATGGCCATTGACTCTTAAGAGCTCCTTTGCCCTTTGACAGGTTTTGTTTTTAGTCCTGCAGGATGTCCAAAGTCACCCTCCTCACCAAGAAACCTTGGTGGGGTTGCCAGTTTAGTCGCCAATGACCCGACTATGAGACAGGTTGTACATACATACATGCATACACGCATACACACACACACACACACACACACACACACACACACACACACACACACACACACACACACACACACACACACACACACACACACACACACACACACACACATTTATAAGCGTGTGGCTTAATGGTTAGAGAATTGGATTTACAATCATGAAGGCGGGTGTTCAATTCTCGGATTGGGTGATGCGTTATGTCCTTAAACAAGTCTCTTTATTTCACGTTGCTCTTTCTGCCAGCAGATGCGATCAATAGATAGAATCAGCAATGGAAACATTGTTTCCTTAGTCTGACTTTTATCTATTGCGAAACTTGATCCTCATATTATATATTAAATATGTATTGATACCTTAACATATATATATATATATATATATATATATATATATATATATATATATATATCATATATATATATATATATATATTAGAAAAAAACGAGGAAGTTTCGTTTACATGTATAAGATATTTATTGCGAATCGACCTGTTACGCGCGATTTTCAGAGGGTTGGCTCAAGATCACCCATAGAAGTTATGGAACCAACTTCCCTGTTGATCTGCTCTTCAGTCTGGCGATGTGACAAAAACAAATTGAGGGTTAATTAGTTACTGATTAGTTACGTCTCATTGAGAATTAGTTTTCTCTCATTTAATTTTAATACACACACACACACACACACACACAGCACTGTTATGTGAATCGATAGTATATACTATGTATTGAATACTCAACTGCCTTTACTAGAATGAATGAATTGATCGAACGACTAGCATTCACTTCCATAGACGAATCCCACGCAAGTTCCATCAACATATTTCCTATTCAACCCGTTGACATTCAAGATTAATGATATTCAATCTTTTAATATCTCCCATCCTTACCCCGCTCTCACTGTCCACAATTGTCCATTGTCAAGGGACCTAAAGTCCAGTCCAAGTGTGATAATCATTAATTGACACACAACCTCGTCACCATAACAACTATTGATATTTCTTTGATCTCTACACCTTTTGACATTCGCTATTTGAACCTTCCCTGAGTCGCTTCTCCCTCTCCGTAGATCATAGTTAACATTCTTTCATTCGTCTATTTCTGCTGTTGTTGAGTTGTTGATTTAATGTTATTTGAACATCTATATATGTAGGCATTCGTTTGTTGACCTCTGTAAATATTTCGTTTCGTTATTTGAGCTTCAATAATTATAGGCATTCGGTTGTTGACACCTGAAACAGTTCTCTTTCGTTATTTGATCTTCCTCTATATCTGTAGACATTCCGTTGTTGATATCTGTAATTATTACGTTTCATTATTTGAGCTGCTATAATAGTTAGCATTTGTTGGTTGATCTCTATGACTGTTGATTTGAGCCTCTGTAGGAGATAGTATTCATTCATTCCAATGTTGATCACTGTAGCTGTTGATTTAACGTTATTTGAGCCTCCTCTATAACTGTTAGTATTTGTTCGGTGGATTGGCAGTATCGGTAGAGGGTCGGACGCCATGCTTTCAAGCCTAGTTACGTCCCTTTACGATCTGAGTTCAAATCCCGCCGAGGTTGACTTTGCCTTTCATCCTTACGGGGTCGATAAAATAAAGTACCAGTAATGCACTGGGTAATTGCTGGCCTTGTGCCTAAAGTAGAAACAAGTATTTGTTTGTTGATCTCTATGACTGTTGATTTCAGCCTCTTATAAGAGCCTCTGTAATGTTAATCACTGTAGCTGTTAATTTAACGTTATTTGAGCCTCAATAATTGTTTGTTGATCTCTATAACTGTTGATTTTTGTTATTTGATCCTCTGTAAGAGATAGCATTCATTCATATGTTGATCACTGTAGTTGTTGATTGAATGTTATTTGAGCCGCTTCTGTAACTGTCAGCATTCCGTTGTTTATCTCTGCAAATGGTTTGTTTCGTTATTTGAGCCTCCTCTATAACTGTTAGTATTTGTTTGTTAATCTCTATGACTGTTGATTTTTGTTATTTGAGCCTCTGTAAGAAATAGCATTGATTCACTCCAATGTTGATTACTGTATCTGTTGATTTAATGTTATTTGAGCCTCCATAATTGTTTGTTGATCTCTATAACTGTTATTTTTTGTTATTTGAGCTTCTGTAAGAGATAGCATTGATTCATTCCAATGTTGATCACTGTAGTTGTTGATTTAATGTTATTTGAGTCTCCTCTGTAACTTTTTAACATTCGTTTGTTTATCTCTGCAAATAGTTTGTTTCGTTATTTGAGCTTCTATAACTGTAGTTTCTATAACTGTTTGTTGATCCCTGAAACAGTTCTCTCTTGTTATTTGAGCCTCTATATCTACAGGCATTTGATTCTTGATCTCTATAACTATTAGCTTTCGTTAGTTGAGCCTCTGTAAGGGATAGCATTCATTCTAATGTTGGTCACTGTAGCTGTTGATTTAACATTATATGAACCTCCTCTACAACTGTTAGCATTCGTTTCTTGACCTCTGTAAATGTCTGTTTGTTTTTTCTCTTTTGTTATTTTAGCCTCTATAATGTAAGCTCTTATTTTAGTCTCTATAATGTAAGCTCTTATTTTAGCCTCTATAATGTAAGCTTTCGTTATTTGAGCCTCAGAAAGAGATAGCATTCATTCATTCATATGTTGATCATTGTAGCTGTTAATTTAACCTTATTCGAACCTTGTAGTAACTGTTAGCTTTCGTTTGTTGATACCTGTAACTGTTCTGTTTCATTATTTTAAATCATGTCGAGGTTAACTTTGCCTTTCATCCTTACGGGGTTGATAAAATAAAGCACCAGTAACGTACTTGGGTCGATTTAATCGACTTTCTCCTCCCCCAAAATTACTGGCTTTGTGCCTATATAAGAAAACATTATTTCAAATCACGTCGAGGTTAGCTTCGCCTGTCATCCTTCCGGGGTCGATAAAATAAAGTACCAGTAATACACTGGAGTCTATTTAATCCACTTTTCTCTTTGAAGCTTATTGATTCGCTTTTTTTTTATCGTTACATGAAGCTTATAATTGTTAGCATTGATTTTTTTTTTTTTTATCATTACATCTGCTAAATTTTATTATTTGAACCATGTAACTTTGAATTCGTTTGTTGATTTCTACAACCATTCAATTTCATTAATATATTCCCAAGTTGAACCATGCAACTAGCAACAATACTTAGTCAAGCGTTACAACTACAAACAGTCGTTCATTGATCCATGAAACATATTATGGCTCTTAGTTAACGCTCAACTCTATTTAAAACAGTCAATTTAAGCCCTATAAATGCTAATAGTCGTTAACTGACCCTCACAAATGGTAATAATAATTATTATCATTTCTAACATGAGGGTAGTGGGTTGACAGAGTCGGTAGTGAGTCGGACTAAATGCTTTGAACATTTAAGTGTGGTTCTGTAAGGTCTGGGTTCAATTTCCACCAAGGTCAACTTTGTATTTCATTTTTCCAGCGGTCAATAAAATAATGTAGCAGTCAAGTTCCGGGGTCAATATTATCGACACCTCCGTGCCCCAGATTTCTGGATTTGTTCCAGCATTAGAAAGAACTGGCCTAATTGTAATAATATATATATGGCGAGAGTGATGGCGGTGGTTATATATATATATATATATATATATATATATATATATATATATATAATTGTTTCTACTTTAGGCACAAGGCCAGCATTACTGGTACTTTATTTTATCGACCCCGTAAGGATGAAAGGCAAAGTCAACCTCGGCGGGATTTGAACTCAGATCGTAAAGGGACGTAACTATGCCGGAAAGCATGGCGTCTGACCCTCTACTGATACTGCCAATCCACCGCCCTTATATATATATATATATATAATGTTTTATATATATATGTGTGTGTGTGAGTATGGATATAGTTATGTAAATGTAAGTATATATATTTACACACACACACACACACACACACACACACACACACACACACACACACACACACACACACACACACACACACACACACACACACACCTGATGATGTCACGAGGATCTTGCGGAACTTGACCACTGAAATCTACATAGTGTTTGCTATAATAAATCTTTGAAGGAATTTCACCAGTCCAGCCTCCTGTCATTTTACTCAATAATATATATATATATATATAAATATATATATATATATATATGGCGCTGCGGTCAGGATTTTACACATCTCTCTCTCTCTCTATATATATATATATATAGAGAGAGAGAGAGAGAGCGAGAGAGAGAGAGAGAGAGAGATACATCTATATACATATACGTTTATCTATATATACATGTTTCCACCCACTTATACTTAAATACATAACCACATCCATATATGTATATATATATATATATATATATATATATATATAAAGATAGAACGAGGAGGTGGAGAGAGAGAGAGAGAGAGATGTATAAAATCCTGACCGCGGCGCCATCACAAACAGATCAAAGACGATTAAGTGATAATGATAAATAGAGAAATAAATATATATATATTTATATACATATATATGTATATAAATATATATATATATTTATATACATATATATATATGTATATATATTTATATACATATATATATATGTATATATATTTATATACATATATATATTTATATATATATTTTATTAAACAATTAATAAAATTCTTTATATTTATTTATATATATGTGTGTGTGTGTGTGTGTGTGTGTGTGTGTGTGTGTGTGTGTGTGTGTGTGTGTGTGTGTGTATATATATATATAATGTGGATGTGTCAGAGAGTGAGATAGTGTGTCTATATGTGTGTGAGAGGGGGGAATAGAGAGATAGTGTATGTGTGTGTGATAGAAAGCGATAGTGTGTGTGTGTGTGTGAGTGAGATAGTGTGTGTATATGTGTGAGAAAGGGGATAGAGAGATAGTGTGTGTATAAGAGAGAGAGAAAGAAAGAGGAAGTGAAAATGGAAGTGGTGGTCGTGGTAGGAGGGCTGGATTTTATTGATTTGCTAGAAAAGTTCAAGGACAAACGAGACAAACAATTCTCAAAGACAGGACTACAGAGACACAGAAGCGAACTTAGGTCCACCAACCCCACCACCAACCCCACAACCAGCTCCACCACCAACCCCACCACCACCACCAACCCCACCACCACCAGCCCCACCACCAGCCCCACCACCAGCTCCACCACCAACCCCACCACCACCACCAACCCCACCACCAGCTCCACCACCAACCCCACCACCAACCCCACCACCAGCTCCACCACCAACCCCACCACCAACTCCACCACCAACTCCACCACCAGCTCCCCCACCACCAGTTCCCCCACCAGCCCACCACCAACCCCACCACCACCAGTTCCCCCACCAGCCCACCACCAGCTCCACCACCAACCCCACCACCACCACCACCAACCCCACCACCACCAGCCCCACCACCAGCTCCACCACCAACCCCACCACCAGCCCCACCACCAGCTCCACCACCAACCCCACCACCAACCCCACCATCATCCCCACCACCAACCCCACCACCAGCCCCACCACCAGCCCCACCACCAGCCCCACCACCAACCCCACCACCAGCGACACCTCACATCGTGGCCTCCTCTTTTATTAAACACACACACACACACACACACACACACACACACACATATGTTCCCACACACACACACACACACAGACATGTATATTTCTATTAATAAAGCTTAATAACTAACATTAATAAAGCTTAATATCTAACATGGCTGACAGCCTTTCTAGTGTAAAGACTGTGTTGCCCCGAGGACTGGATATAAAGAAGTGTACGAGATACTCAGCCACTTCCACTATTATAATGCCATAACTAGGTCTGTTGATCCAACAAGACAAATACTGGTATTTGTTACAGACCTTGGAGAGAAGATCCAGTAGCGCGTGTGTGTGTGTGTCCACGTATGTGTGTGTGTGTGTGTGTGTGTCCACGTATGTGTATGTGTAAGTGTGTGTGTGTGTGTCCACGTATGTGTATGTGTAAGTGTGTGTGTGTGTGTCCACGTATGTGTATGTGTAAGTGTGTGTGTGTGTGTCCATGTGTGTGTGAGTGTCCACGTATGTGTATGTGTAAGTGTGTGTGTGTGTGTGTCCATGTGTGTGTGAGTGTCCACGTATGTGTATGTGTAAGTGTGTGTGTGTGTGTGTCCATGTGTGTGTGAGTGTCCACGTATGTGTATGTGTAAGTGTGTGTGTGTGTGTGTCCATGTGTGTGTTTGTGTGTGTTTGTTTGTTTGTGTCTGTGTTTCTGTGTGTGTTTGTTTGTGTCTGTGTTTGTGTGTGTGTCCCCGTGTGTGTTTGTTTGTTTGTGTGTGTGTGTGTCTGTGTGTCAGTATGAAAGAGCGTGTGAATGTGTGTATATGTACGAAGGAGTGTGTGAATGTGTGTCTATATACGTCTGTGTGTGTGTGTACGAAGGAGTGCGTGTCAGTATGAAAGTGTAGGTGAATGTATGTACGAAAGAATGTCTGTGTGTGTGTGTGTGTATGAAGAAGTGTGTGCCAGTAGGAAAGAGCATGTGTGTGTGTGCACGAAGGACTGTCAGTATGAAAGTGTGGGTGTATGTATGAAAGAATGTACGCATGTATGTGTGTGTGTGTGTATGAAAACCAATGTGTCGGTACACAAGAACCTGTCTGCGCGTATGTATATGTATGCATATGCCTCTGTGTATGTGTATACGAGTGCGTGTATGTGTGTATATGTGTGTGTATGTGTGCCTGTGTATATGTGTGTGTGTATGTGTATATGTGTGTGTGTATGTGTATATATGTGTGTGTATGTGTGCCTGTGTATATGTGTGTGTGTATGTGTGTATGTGTATATGTGTGTGTATGTGTGCCTGTGTATATGTGTGTGTGTATGTGTATATGTGTGTGTGTATGTGTATATATGTGTGTGTATGTGTGCCTGTGTATATGTGTGTGTGTATGTGTGTGTGTGTGTGTGTGTCTGCGGTTGGCAAAACATCTGGATTAAAGGAAAAATGCAGGATGAATCCACAAATCAATACTTTGATGTTAACACACACATACAGGCTTACACACACACACACAGGCTTACACACACACACACACACACACACACACACACACACACACAGGCTTACACACACACACACACAGGCTTACACATACACACAGGCTTACACACACACACACACAGACGTACACGCATACACACAGGCGTACACACATACAGATAGACACATACATACACACAGGCGTACACACATATACACACACATAGACACACACACAGACGTACACACATACACACAGGCCTACACATATACACAGACGTACACACACACACACACAAGCCTACACACATACACACCGACGTACACACATACACACAGACGTACACATACATACACACAGGTGTACACACATACACAGGCGTTCATACATACACACACAGAGACGATTAAATGCAGACACACGCATACATACATAGAGACGAATATATCACCCACACTGACGTGCATACACACACATCACATATATACACACACACACTCACTGACATACACATAGAGAGACGGTTAGATACCCAGACACACACATTTACACACGTACAAAGGTAGATAGACAGACAGGCAAACAGATATATAGAGAGTTTGAAAGATGGATGGGAAGATATATAGACAGACAGACAGACAGACAGACAAATAGATATGTTGATATACAGACAGATAGATAAACAGACAGACAGATATATGGATAGATAGAAAGACACAGAGAGAGAGAGAGAGATAGATAGATAGATATGTTTCTTTATTAGCCACAGGGGCACAAAAGGGGACAAATACAAAGGGTGAAGTTTACATACAATAAAAACGTGTGGTAGATAGATAGAGAGGTAGATAGATAGATAGATAGATAGATAGATAGATAGATAGATATATTTCTTTATTAGCCACAGGGGCACAAAAGAAGGGGACAAATAAAAAGGGGGAAGTTTACATACAATAAAAACGTGTAAAATACTATCACAAATGCAATTTAAAAATTAATCGATTTCCCCAATAGGGGGAGACATTACATATGGGTAACACATACCCCCGAAAAAATGTGCAACCCTCATCTCCAGGAGTACGAAGAGTTTGTACCCCTTTCCTCTCTTCCTCCTTTTCCTCAACCTACAGGCTGATATAGAGAGAAGGCCCATTCACTCGGGCCATTCTCGCCACTTTCACCCACCTTTCATAAAACTTGCTGGGGTGCAGCACCTCTCTCTCCATCCTGATTCTTCTTCCAAAGTGGTATTTGAAAAAAAGAATCAGTTGTTGGCGGAGAGAAAGGTGTCTGACCTCAGCCCTTTTAACCTTGTCCACCATACAACCTCTTTCGCCATAGCCATAACACATAGGAAAGCCGCCTCTCCTTCGTTTTTGAAGGGGGGTGGCGGTTTGATCATGACAATGGACTCGGAGATAGATGGAAAGACAGAAAGAGAGAGAGATTGATAGATAGATGGAGAGAGAGATTGATAGATAGATGGAGAGAGAGAGAGATAGATAGATAGATGGAGAGAGAGAGAGAGACAGAAAGAGAGATGGATGGAGGGAGAGAGATAGATAGATAGAGAGAGAGAGATAGTTTCCACTTCAATTAGCAATCGCTGTCCATGTTCTTCTCTTTCGTTTCCTGTTACCACACGTTTCATCTCATACTTACACAGGCACGTGTACACAGACACGTGCACACACACAGGCACGTGCACACACACATACACACACAGATACACGCATATATATATATATATATACATATACATACATATACAGGGTGTTCCAACAAAATGTATACACGTATACATACTTCAACAGCATTCTAATAAATATTGCCTTTTGTATACACTTGGGGGGGGACATCCTGTATATATATATACACACACACACACACACACACACACACACACACACACACGTGTGTGTGTGTGTTAAAACGTCGTGTTTGCCAAAGAACTTTTCAATATGAATCAAGACAAAGGTAACGGAAAAGACATGCACAGTCTCTTTTCAGTCAACCTCTGGAAATCATTATAGTTTCGGTGAAATTAAAGTTGAAACTTTTCATTCCAGTGCACTATGTATGTATGTATGTAGTCTTCATTAAGACATCTCTCTAGGAGAAGGACACTCTGATATAAAACCTGCGACTTCGTTTGCATCCAATGATGTAGACCAGGTCTTCTTTATGAGTAAATGCATTCGATGATCTGAGAGTGGGGTTGGTTCCGTGCAAAGCTTCAAGCACAGACATTGATTGATGTGTGACAGTTTTTGCGATGCATGGTGTTGCTGGCCATAGGCAAGTCCCTAGCATGACTAAAGAGTCACGTTCATGATGTTCATGCTTAAGTATCAAGCGATGGCATTACTCGAAATCGAGTTGCTGCCATCTTGTATGCGTGTATGCATGAAGGTTTGTATATATGCTTCTATTAATAACTAAAATGTTGGGCTTACGACCTTAAGGCCAAGAGATTGATTCCTGGACAGGGCAACAGGTTCTGTTCTTGAGCAGAATACTGTATTTCACACTGCTGCATTTGCCAGGAGTGGCAGCCGTTGATTCTATCAGAAATGGAAAGACCAATGGAAACGGGGTTCGATCTGACAATTGGCACATTTATTCTGCCATGAGTTTCAACTGGCAGATAGGATCAAAAATGGAAAAACGAAGAGAAACATAATTTCTTTGGCCTTGTCTGATAATTGGATTCTTTCTTGCGCCAAGATTGCGAGTGGCAGATATTCCCAGATATGGAAGGACCAATGGAAACATTGTTGTTGTTTTTTGTCATATCTCAAATTCTGCTCCTTTCTTCTGCCAAGAGTTGTGACAGGCAGAATGTATCAATAATGGAAAGACCAATGGAAACATTGGTTTCTTTGGTCTGATCTGATGATCAGCTCCTTTCTTCTGCCAAGAGGTGTGACTAACAGTTAGTATCATAATGGAACGACCAATGGAGACATTGGTTTCTTTGGTCTGATCTGATGATCAGCTCCTTTCTTCTGCCAAGAGTTGTGACTAACAGTTAGTGTCAATAATGGAACGACCAATGGAGACATTGGTTTCTTTGGTCTGATCTGATGATCAGCTCCTTTCTTCTGCCAAGAGTTGTGACTAACAGTTAGTGTCAATAATGGAACGACCAATGGAGACATTGGTTTCTTTGGTCTGATCTGATGATCAGCTCCTTTCTTCTGCCAAGAGGTGTGACTAACAGTTAGTATCATAATGGAACGACCAATGGAGACATTGGTTTCTTTGGTCTGATCTGATGATCAGCTCCTTTCTTCTGCCAAGAGTTGTGACTAACAGTTAGTGTCAATAATGGAACGACCAATGGAGACATTGGTTTCTTTGGTCTGATCTGATGATCAGCTCCTTTCTTCTGCCAAGAGGTGTGACTAACAGTTAGTATCATAATGGAACGACCAATGGAGACATTGGTTTCTTTGGTCTGATCTGATGATCAGCTCCTTTCTTCTGCCAAGAGTTGTGACTAACAGTTAGTGTCAATAATGGAACGACCAATGGAGACATTGGTTTCTTTGGTCTGATCTGATGATCAGCTCCTTTCTTCTGCCAAGAGGTGTGACTAACAGTTAGTATCATAATGGAACGACCAATGGAGACATTGGTTTCTTTGGTCTGATCTGATGATCAGCTCCTTTCTTCTGCCAAGAGGTGTGACTAACAGTTAGTATCATAATGGAACGACCAATGGAGACATTGGTTTCTTTGGTCTGATCTGATGATCAGCTCCTTTCTTCTGCCAAGAGGTGTGACTAACAGTTAGTATCATAATGGAACGACCAATGGAGACATTGGTTTCTTTGGTCTGATCTGATGATCAGCTCCTTTCTTCTGCCAAGAGTTGTGACTAACAGTTAGTGTCAATAATGGAACGACCAATGGAGACATTGGTTTCTTTGGTCTGATCTGATGATCAGCTCCTTTCTTCTGCCAAGAGGTGTGACTAACAGTTAGTATCATAATGGAACGACCAATGGAGACATTGGTTTCTTTGGTCTGATCTGATGATCAGCTCCTTTCTTCTGCCAAGAGTTGTGACTAACAGTTAGTGTCAATAATGGAACGACCAATGGAGACATTGGTTTCTTTGGTCTGATCTGATGATCAGCTCCTTTCTTCTGCCAAGAGGTGTGACTAACAGTTAGTATCATAATGGAACGACCAATGGAGACATTGGTTTCTTTGGTCTGATCTGATGATCAGCTCCTTTCTTCTGCCAAGAGGTGTGACTAACAGTTAGTGTCAATAATGGAACGACCAATGGAGACATTGGTTTCTTTGGTCTGATCTGATGATCAGCTCCTTTCTTCTGCCAAGAGGTGTGACTAACAGTTAGTATCATAATGGAACGACCAATGGAGACATTGGTTTCTTTGGTCTGATCTGATGATCAGCTCCTTTCTTCTGCCAAGAGGTGTGACTAACAGTTAGTGTCAATAATGGAACGACCAATGGAGACATTGGTTTCTTTGGTCTGATCTGATGATCAGCTCCTTTCTTCTGCCAAGAGGTGTGACTAACAGTTAGTATTAGTAATGAAAAGACCAATGGAAACATTGGTTTCTTTGGTCTGATCTGATGATCAGCTCCTTTCTTCTGCCAAGAGGTGTGACTAACAATTAGTATCATAATGGAACGACCAATGGAAACATTGTTTTCTTTGGTCTGATCCAACAACCAGCTCATTTCTTATGCGAAGAGTTGTGACTGACAGATAGTGTTAGTAATGAAAAGACCAATGGATACATTGGTTTCTCTGGTTTATCTAGAGTATGAGTGAAAGAGAGAAATGGGGAGAAAGTGATAGAGGAAGAAGAAAAAATATAAGGTTATATCTTAACCTGACTTTTTCTATACATATAGGATTAGTAATGGAAAGACTAATGGAAATATTGGCTTCTTTGGTTATATCTAAAGAACGGCACCTTACTTCTGCCAAGAGTTGTGACAGGCAGATAGTATCAGTAATGGAAAGACCAACGGAAACATTGTTTCTTTGGTCTGATCTGATGATGAGCTCCTTTCTTCTGCCAAGAGTTGTGACTAACAGTTAGTATCAGTAATGGAAAGACCAATAGAAACATTGTTTCTTTGGTTATATCTAAAGAACGATTCCTTTCTTCTGGCAGATAGTAACAATAATTGAAAGACCAATGGAAGCATAGTTTCCTTGATCATATCAAAAATTCGGCTTCATTCTTCTGCCAAGAATTGTGTTAGGCAGATACTATCAGTAATGGAAATACCAACGGAAACATTGTTTCCTTGGTCTGATCTGATGATCAGCTCCTTTCTTCTGCCAGGAGTTAAGACCAACAGAGAATTGTTTCTACTTTTAGCACAAGGCCAGCAATTACCCAGTAGATTACTGGTACTTTATTTTATCGACCTCTGTATGGATGAAAGGCAAAGTTAACCTCGGCGGAATTTCAGCTCAAATCGTAAAGGGACGTAACTATGCTGGGAAGCATGTCCGACCCTCTACCGATACTGCCAATAATATTGGTGGATTGGCAGTATCGGTAGAGGGTCGGACGCCATGCTTTGAAGCATAGAGTTACCTCCCTGTATGATCTGAGTTCAAATCCCGCCGAGGTTAACTTTGCCTTACATCCTTCCGGGGTCGATAAAATAAAGTACCAGTAATGCACTGGGTAATTGCTGGCCTTGTGCCAAAAGTAGAAACAATGTTAGTAAGACCAATGGAAACATTGTTTTCTTTGGCCTGATCCAACAATCAGCTCCTTTCTTCTGCCAAGAGCTGTGATACTATATGCCTAATAGTATCAGTAATGGAAAGATCAATGGAAACATTGGTTTCCTTGGTCTGATCTGACAATCGACTTTTTTTTTTTTTTAAATGTTTTTGTTGTTTTTTGTTTTGTTAAATTTTGTTTTGTTTTTCATTGCGTTTTATTCATTTCTTTCTTTGTCTCTTTCTTTCTCTGTAGGTTTTGTCCTTAATGGACTCAACAGTGTTAATGCGACGTCCTTAGAGAGGCGGTTTGGATTGAGTAGTTCCAATATTGGTATGATAGCCAGCGTCTACGATATATCAGCCGCCGTATT
>OZ024762.1:14299358-14301858 GCA_964016885.1 Eledone cirrhosa
TCTCACTCTCTCATCTCTCTTCCTCTCTCTTATCCACAGGTAACAATACCCATTGCAGAGCTAATGCTAACGGAAGCCGGCTATCCTGGTACCTCTACATCTTCCTCATTGGTCAAATCCTCAACGGTGTAGGTGGAGCCACTCTCTACACAGTTGGCTTCGCCTGTATTGATGACAATGTCTCTCACAAACGCTCTCCTGTATATATTTGTAAGTACTCTCTTGTACACACACACACACACACACACACACACACACACACACACACACACACACACACACATATTCGCATCTAGCTCTCGAAACGGCCGGAGCTCAGCCGTCGGGGTCCTGACTCTTTTCCTATTACCCACTCTACTACTCTAAGTATTGAGTACTCTGGTGCGTTATGGTCCACCTTATATCTTACCACACTTTTTTTGTTTTATATATATATATTTTTTTTTTTTTTTTTTTATTTATTTTATAGAAGGAGCTTCTACAGGACTAGTACTGTTTCATTCAGATGAAATCTTCAGGAAGCTCTGAGCTTCCTGAAGATTTCATCTGAATGAAACAGTACTAGTCCTGTAGAAGCTCCTTCTATAAAATAAAAAATTTTACTCTGCCATGTATTGAGTACCTTACTTACTGTGGTTATCCCCGACTCAACCCGGGACCTACGTATATATATATATATATATATATACACACATATATATATATAAAGAAATAGGATTTCGCTTCAAGCATAGCTTTATACAATATGTATAAATAATTCGTATCTCCAAGGAAATACGGTTTTAGGAAGCCGTAGCTATGCAAACACCGGGGGGGGGGGGATAACGCCCTCTGGTGGTGTCCAGCAGAAGCAAGGAGGACAACCGTCTATGCAGGGGAGGGTCATATTGTTATAATATTGCCAGAAATGATAATAAAACATTGGTCAATCAATGATAAACATTGCTTACCAGATAAATTAACTGTAGAGATATAAAAGATACAGAAACGAAAACCAACCCAAACAAAACTGAGTGTGTTTTATTATTATTGCTTTGACGCATAGAGTTACGGCCCTTGCCATTCTGAGATCAAATCCCGCCGAGGTTAACTTTGCCTTTCATCCTTACCGGGTCGATAAAATAAAGTACCAGTAATACACTGGGATAATTGCTGACCTTGTGCCAAAAGTAGAAACAATTATTATTTCTGGCAATATTACAACAATGTGACCCTCCCCAAACATAACAATAGTTGTTTCAAACACACGATTTCATAGCAAAAACCTTGCAAAACAAATTCATCGCCGTGTATATATATATATATATATATATATATATATATATATATAGGAACGAGTAGGACCCCGACGGCTAATTCTGGAGTCCAGAATTAGCCGTCGAAACGGCTTGAGCTCAGCCGTCGGGATCCTACTCGTTCCTATTATCCACTCTACTACCCTAAGTATTGAGTACTTTGGTGCGTTATGGTCCATCTGGTTCCTTACCACATTTCCTTCGGTATCTATATATATATATATATATATATATACACATCCACACACTCCAGGGAGAGCTGCTACTTCTCCCAATTGAGAGGACACAGATCTGATACTATGGACATGTGGTTAGAATGTCTCAGGCAAGAATCGCTGGACAGAGATTACGGGCAAAACGAACAGGTAGGAGACCCAGGGGTAGACCTTGAGCAAGATGCTGGGGAAACATCCATGAGCTTGGTTGGTCTTACCTGGGGATCCAACCGGATCAGTTGGAGGCGGTTGCTTCTGGAAGGACTGTTTAAGGACTCTGCTGTCCCCACGACCCTCTCAGGAATAAGTGGGCGAAGAGGTTTAATCGCTGCTGTCGGCTTGCAGTCATGAAATTACTGAAAAGCGGGAATCAGACAGCTTGTTGTACAGATCGTTTTAAAACTGTACCACATGAAACCTAAGCTAATGAATTATGTTACAGTATTTTATTTTATTTTTTCTTTCATATATGTAGCACAGATAGCAAGTCTAGGAGTCATACTTTAAGATTGTAATCTATATCTCAATGTTATTCAAGAAATTGTAGTTTAAATTACTGCTACTAGCTGGTAACCATTTTATTCTTACTCTAATACATTCTAACCCCCGTCCCAAAACCTGTTTTTTTTAACATACAAGACCCTGTCGCAATACTGCTCCTTCCCTACTCTTAGCTATAGCTAAGTGCCTAGTATCTCGTCTCTCATAACCCACCTCCTAAAGTCAGCCTGACAAAACCTGTTCCTTAAAAATACAAGGCCCTGTCGCAATACTGCCCCTTCCCTACCCTTAGCTATAGCAAAGCGCCCCGTCTCTCGTCTCTCATAACCCACGTCATAAAGCAATAACATGAAGTTGTATTAGTTTCACGCTTGGAGGAAGAAGTATGACTTACATACTCAACGTATCGAGCCTTGCTACCGAAGCACAAACGGATGGACTCTCTCGCATTGGGCGCTCTCAGATGACTTACTGACAAAAGAAGTCAGC
>OZ024762.1:14311858-14317426 GCA_964016885.1 Eledone cirrhosa
TGAACACTCTGGTACAAACACTACACTTGTGACAATTATTGACACATAGTGCTGGGCCCATGGCACCATGTGACGACAAGTGCAGAGAGATCTCCAGATATAAAGCAATGCCTGTGCTGTGAAGCTTTTATAGTGAGCGAAGGCACTGCACAAAGCCAGTCCCACTCTCTTAACCAAGATGATATTTACCAAAAAGAAGAACAAGTCAACATCATTGGATACCATTAGGGTTGCAGGTGTTATATCAGAGTTTTCCTTCTCATAGAATTCTGCCTTGACAAAGGCTAAGGGGTCATCTCTCCCGGTGATTTTGGATGGCCATTGACGCTTAAGAGCTCCTTTGGTCTTTGACAGGTTTTGTTTTTAGTCCTGCAGGATGTCCAAAGTCACCCTCCTCACCAAGAAACGTTGGTGGGGTTGCCAGTTTAGTCGCCACACGACCCGACCTTGAGTCAGGTTGTACTGGGATACATGTTACCAATACATAGATACATAAATAAATAAATAAGCTAAAGTGATGTTGTATGTTATTGCCAAAAAATTAATATGTGACGTTTCGGAAAATCTTTTTATTTCAACTCTTCATTGTAGCTATATTGTTGTGCCTTACGATGGTTGGTGTTGCCGTTGGTTACACAGCAGGTGGGAAACTTCTAGATTACCATGTGGACTTTTTATTCATTGATTCAAACAGGTAAATACCTTTATTTTGGTTTGTTTGTTTTTTTTAATGTGGGGTGTTTTTGATTGGGTTATTTTTTGGGGCGGAGTGTTTTGTGTTTTTTCTTTTTTTTGTCATTGCTTGGAGTATTGTTGTTGTGGTGGTGGTGGTGGTGGTGGCTGTTGTGGCTGTTGTGGTTGTGGTGGTGGTGGCTGTTGCTGTTGTTGTTGTGGTGGTGGTGGTGGCTGTGGTGGCTGTTGTGGTTGTGGTGGTGGTGGCTGTTGCTGTTGTTGTTGTGGTGGCTGTTGTTGTTGTGGTGGTGGCTGTTGTTGTGGTGGTGGTGGCTGTTGTGGTTGTGGTGGCTGTTGTTGTGGTGGTGGTGGCTGTTGTTGTTGTGGTGGTGGTGGCTGTTGTTGTGGTGGTGGTGGCTGTTGTGGTTGTGGTGGTGGTGGCTGTTGTGGTGGTGGTGGTGGTGGTGGCGGCTGTTGTTGTTGTGGTGGTGGTGGCTGTTGTTGTGGTGGTGGTGGTGGTGGCTGTTGTTGTTGTTGTGGTGGTGGTGGTGGTGGCTGTTGTGGTTGTGGTGGTGGTGGCTGTTGCTGTTGTTGTTGCGGTGGCTGTTGTTGTTGTTGTTGTGGTGGTGGTGGTGGTGGCTGTTGTTGTTGTTGTGGTGGTGGTGGTGGTGGCTGTGGTGGCTGTTGTGGTTGTGGTGGTGGTGGCTGTTGCTGTTGTGGTTGTGGTGGCTGTTGCTGTTGTGGTGGTGGTGGTGGCTGTTATTGTTGTTGTTGTGGTGGTGGCTGTTGTTGTTGTTGTTGTTGTTGTGGTGGTGGCTGTTATTGTTGTGGTGGTGGTGGTGGCTGTTGTTTGTTGTGGTGGTGGTGGTGGTGGCTGTTGTTTGTTGTGGTGGTGGTGGTGGTTGTGGTGGTGGCGGTGGTGGTGGCTGTTGTTGTTGTGGTGGCTGTTATTGTTGTTGTTGTTGTGGTGGTGGCTGTTGTTGTTGTTGTTGTGGCTGTTGTTGTGGTGGTGGTGGTGGTGGCTGTTATTGTTGTTGTGGTGGTGGTGGTGGTGGTGGCTGTTGTTGTTGTTGTTACTGTTGTTGTTGCTGTTTTTTATTATTGTTGTTGTTATTACTGTTGTTGTTGTTGTTATCATTGTTGTTACTATTGCTGTCATCGCCATCATCATCATCACCGTCATTCCCATCACCGTCATCCTATCATCAACATCGCCACCGCCCCCAACATCATCATCATCATCATCATCATCATCACCATCATCATCGTCATCATCGGTGTACTCATCACCATCATCATCACCATCACCATCATACTCACCATCATACTCATCATCACCATCATCATCATCATCATCACCACCACCATCATCACCATCACCATCATCATCATCATCGGTGTACTCATCATCACCATCATCATCATCATCATCACCATCATACTCATCATCGGTGTACTCATCATCATCATCACCATCCTTCCCCACCCTATAATTATGATGATCGAACATACTTCGATCCTTATCTGGATCCTAGAGTCGAGTTGATTGAAACCTATTACAACCCTGAACAGGTCGGTTATGAAGTACGTGTCACGCGTGTTAAGAATAAAATGTTAAACTGAATTTACATATATATATATATATATATGTATATATATATATATATATATATATATATATATATATATATATATAGTAATAAATGTGAAAACTAAATCCAATGTTTATATCATATATATATTGCATATATTTATATCATATATATATATATATATATTTATATCATATATATATTGTATATATTTATATCATATATATATTGTATATATTTATATCATATATATATTGTATATATTTATATCATATATATATTGCATATATTTATATCATATATATATATATATATATATATATATATATATATTTATATCATATATATATTGTATATATTTATATCATATATATATTGTATATATTTATATCATATATATATTGTATATATTTATATCATATATATATTGTATATATTTATATCATATATATAGTATATATATTTATATCATATATATATTATATATATTTATATCATATATATATTATATATATTTATATTATATATATATTATATATATTTATATCATATATATATTATATATATTTATATCATATATATATTGTATATATTTATACCATATATATATATATATATATATATATATATATATGCATGTATATATATATATATATATATATTTATGTGAGTATATACATATGTATATGTATATACATATATGTCACCAAATAAATATATATATATATATTCAATACATTAACAGAGAAAGCTTTAAGCAATACTCCGACCGGCTTCCGTCTCACTCAACAAACATTAGGATATACCTTAGTATAATCCCAATTATAGGTTTGGGGTGTTAACTCTACGTATTTTGCGGATAGCCAGTTGTATTGTTTTATATGGGACATAATTAAATACATCTCTCTTTCCAAACAATTGTTTCATTATAAGTTTTCTACAAATTGGGAAAATAATGTCCAGGTTATGTAGAAGCCTACACATAGTCCATAGGAATATATGTAGGTGGGCACTAATAAATCATCAATATATATATATATATATATATATATATATATATATATATATATATTTATGTGAGTATATACATATGTATATATATATGTCACCAAATATATATATATATATATGAGTATATACATATGTATATGTATATATATATGTCACCAAATATATATATATATGTATATATATATATATATATTTGTGAGTATATATATATGTATATATATATATGTCACCAAATATATATATATATACATAGATACACACACATATATATATATATATATATATATATATGTGAGTATATACAGATGTATATGTATATATATATATATATATCACCAAATCTATATATATATATATATATATGTGAGTATATACATATGTATATGTATATATATATGTCACCAAATATATATATATATATGTATATATATATATATATATTTATGTGAGTATATACATATGTATATATATATATGTCACCAAATATATATATATATATATATATATATATATACATATATATATATATATATATGTATATATATATATATATATATATACACACAATATACCAATTAGCTGTTCTACACACCCAGTGTGTCATAGACATTGACGTCACAAATACCCTAGTGAATGACAGCCATGACAATACAACGTCACCCCACCCACCCACCCCCTTCTCAGCAAGCCCTACCCCACCCCACCACGTCACCAGCCCCCAATTACACCCCCGCCGCCTATGTCAAACATAGAACTTACTGACATAAGAAATCACTAGGGCCATTATCACTATCATCATCATCATCGTCGTCATGGTCACCATCATTATCAGCAGCATCAGCATATTAAACTCACTGTTCTTACACCCACACACATACATATATATATGTATATATATGTGTATATATATATATATATATAGATACTTATATATATATATATATATATGTGTGTGTATGTGTATCTATGTATATATATGTATATATATATATATATATACATAGATACATATATACATATATGTATATATATATACATAGATACATATATATACATATATATACATAGATACATATATATACATATATGTACATATATATATATATACATATATATATATGTATATATATATATACCTTAACATGTATATATATATATATATATATATATATACATATATATATACACACACACATACACATGTATATATATATATACATATATATATACGATTTAAATATACATACCTACACACACGAGCGTGTATATATTTAATATACATAAATTAACGTATGGATTTATTTCCAATTTTAATCTAGGATTAACACGGATCCAAAGAACCCCCGCTGGGTCGGTGCCTGGTGGGTTGGTTATTTAGTCGGAGGTCTTATAGCCATTGTTATGGGGCCTTTCTTGCTTTTCTACCCAAAGAAACTACCGGGTAAGCCTACTAATCATTTCATTTGGATTTTTGTTTCTTCCCCTTTTTCCCTCCCTTTTTTTTTATTTTATTTCATTTTATTTCGTAATAATGATAATAATAATATTGTTTCGACTTTTGGCGGCACAAGGCTAGCAATTACCCCCCAGTGCATCACTGGTACTTTATTTATCGACCCCGTAAGGATGAAAGGCAAAGTTAACCTCGGTGGATTTGAACACAGACCGTATAGGGGCGTAACTTAATGCTGCAAAGCATGGTGTCTGATGCTCTACCGATTCTGCCAAACCAAATTGTTTCCACTTTTGGCACAAGGCCAGCAATTACCCCAGTGTATTACTGGTATTTTATTTTATCGACCCCCGTAAGGATGAATGGTAAAGTTTAACCTCGGCAAGATTTGAGCTGAGGTTAGCTTGGTCTTTCATCCTTACGGGGTCGATTTAATCGACTTTCCCCTCCCCTGTCCCCACATTTCTGGCCTTGTGCCTAAAGTAGAGATCATTATTATTATTATAGAACGTAAACGGGCACAGCATATGTACGGCCCTTTATGTTCTGAGTTCAAATCCAACCGAGGTTAACTTTGCCTTTCATCCTTACGGGGTTGATAAAATAAAGTACCAGTAATATACTGGGATAATTGCTGGCCTTGTGCCAAAAGTAGAAATATTATTATTATTATTATTATTATTATTTATTTTTATTTATTTTTATTTTGTATTTCTTTCGTTACATTTTCGTTTATTTTTTTGTTTTGTTTTCTGTGTAGTAGTAGCATTAGTAGTAGTAGTAGCATTAGTAGTAGTAGTAGTAGTAGTAGTAGTAGTGGTGGGGTTGGGGTGTTGATGA
>OZ024762.1:14317626-14320126 GCA_964016885.1 Eledone cirrhosa
TATATATTAAGAGAGTAAAACAAAGAAGCCTTCAATACATCAAAAGTCTTTATTAGCCGACAATGTTTCGTCCTATTAAGGACTCATCAGGGCAATTAAACATATATATATATATATATAAAGAAATAGGATTTCGCTTCAAGCATAGCTTTATACAATATGTATAAATAATTCGTATCTCCAAGGAAATACGGTTTTAGGAAGCCGTAGCTATGCAAACACCGGGGGGGGGGATAACGCCCTCTGGTGGTGTCCAGCAGAAGCAAGGAGGACAACCGTCTATGCAGGGGAGGGTCATATTGTTATAATATTGCCAGAAATGATAATAAAACATTGGTCAATCAATGATAAACATTGCTTACCAGATAAATTAACTGTAGAGATATAAAAGATACAGAAACGAAAACCAACCCAAACAAAACTGAGTGTGTTTTATTATTATTGCTTTGACGCATAGAGTTACGGCCCTTGCCATTCTGAGATCAAATCCCGCCGAGGTTAACTTTGCCTTTCATCCTTACCGGGTCGATAAAATAAAGTACCAGTAATACACTGGATAATTGCTGACCTTGTGCCAAAAGTAGAAACAATTATTATTTCTGGCAATATTACAACAATGTGACCCTCCCCAAACATAACAATAGTTGTTTCAAACACACGATTTCATAGCAAAAACCTTGCAAAACAAATTCATCGCCGTGTATATATATATATATATATATATATATATATATATATATATAGGAACGAGTAGGACCCCGACGGCTAATTCTGGAGTCCAGAATTAGCCGTCGAAACGGCTTGAGCTCAGCCGTCGGGATCCTACTCGTTCCTATTATCCACTCTACTACCCTAAGTATTGAGTACTTTGGTGCGTTATGGTCCATCTGGTTCCTTACCACATTTCCTTCGGTATCTATATATATATATATATATATATACACATCCACACACTCCAGGGAGAGCTGCTACTTCTCCCAATTGAGAGGACACAGATCTGATACGATGGACATGTGGTTAGAATGTCTCGGGCAAGAATCGCTGGACAGAGATTACGGGCAAAACGAACAGGTAGGAGACCCAGGGGTAGACCTTGAGCAAGATGCTGGGGAAACATCCATGAGCTTGGTTGGTCTTACCTGGGGATCCAACCGGATCAGTTGGAGGCGGTTGCTTCTGGAAGGACTGTTTAAGGACTCTGCTGTCCCCACGACCCTCTCAGGAATAAGTGGGCGAAGAGGTTTAATCGCTGCTGTCGGCTTGCAGTCATGAAATTACTGAAAAGTGGGAATCAGACAGCTTGTTGTACAGATCGTTTTAAAACTGTACCACATGAAACCTAAGCTAATGAATTATGTTACAGTATTTTATTTTATTTTTTCTTTCATATATGTAGCACAGATAGCAAGTCTAGGAGTCATACTTTAAGATTGTAATCTATATCTCAATGTTATTCAAGAAATTGTAGTTTAAATTACTGCTACTAGCTGGTAACCATTTTATTCTTACTCTAATACATTCTAACCCCCGTCCCAAAACCTGTTTTTTTTAACATACAAGACCCTGTCGCAATACTGCTCCTTCCCTACTCTTAGCTATAGCTAAGTGCCTAGTATCTCGTCTCTCATAACCCACCTCCTAAAGTCAGCCTGACAAAACCTGTTCCTTAAAAATACAAGGCCCTGTCGCAATACTGCCCCTTCCCTACCCTTAGCTATAGCAAAGCGCCCCGTCTCTCGTCTCTCATAACCCACGTCATAAAGCAATAACATGAAGTTGTATTAGTTTCACGCTTGGAAGAAGAAGTATGACTTACATACTCAACGTATCGAGCCTTGCTACCGAAGCACAAACGGATGGACTCTCTCGCATTGGGCGCTCTCAGATGACTTACTGACAAAAGAAGTCAGCCCAATCAATGACTGGTACATCTACCTTACCCCACGGCTCACTCCTACCCTCCGTGCCTTCAAATTATTTCAGTTTCTTCATAATATTAGATGATAGTTAGCTTCCCGTGTCGTTACCCTTTCAATATCTTCTCAGGTTTAAAAGCAACCCTAAGATACCGGATTTCAATCCCGCTGCGTGACATTTTTTTACAAGTGTCTTCTAGTTTATTTTTTGTTTGATTATTTTTTGTTATTTTACCGTAGCCCTCAGGTCGAACCAAGCTCTGTAGTAGATTAAATTTGGTAGACAGAAACTGTGTGGAAGCTCGTCAATTGTTACGTATTGTGAGGCACATGGCTTAGTGGTTAGAGCATTGGCCTTGCAATCGAAAGGTTGTGAGTTCAATTCTCAGACCGGGTGATGTGTTGTTTCCTTGAGCAAGACACTTTATTTCACATTGCTCCAGTTTACTCAGCTGTAGAAATGAGATGATAGGGACTGGGGTCCCTATCATTCCACTGCAAAGTGGTCGTGGAGGTGCCACGGCAAAAAAGCACCCAGCACTCACTGTAAATGAGGTTGGTGTTAGGAAGGGCATCCAGCTGTA
>OZ024762.1:14327626-14330126 GCA_964016885.1 Eledone cirrhosa
CTGGTTTTAAACAAACGGGAGAAAAATGTACTCAATACAAATATAGTGTGCAACAATTTACTTAAACTAAACCTTCTCCGTCTTTGCCCATTTATTCCTGAGGGGGTTGCGGAAGCAGAGTCCTCAAACACTCCCTCCAGCGGGTCCTGTCAGAAGCAACCGTCTCCAACTGATCCTGTTGGATCCCTAAACGAGACCAGCCAAGCTCATGGATGTTATTCAACCATCTTGCTCGGGGTCTGCTCCTGGGTCTCTTGCTGGTTTGTTTTGCCCTTAAAATCTGTCCAGTGATTCTTTCCTGAGACATTCTAACCCCATGTCCATACTATCAGAGCTGTGATCTCTCAATTCGGAGAAGAAGCGGAGAAATAGTGACCCAGTTGTCTAATTATAAAGAACAGAATTACTGTTGTTTCAAATTCTGGACCATTACAAAACATTTAGAGACCATGGATGTAACTTTAGAGACGCCGCTAGATGCCCCATCATTAATAAATTAACAACGGTTGTTTAGAACCAATGTATAGGTATAAATAACATGAACACAACGTACATTGGATGGTGGAAAACACTTTCAAAAACCGTTTCACACAGCATGTATATACTTTTGGTAAGATTGATTAGCAAACTTCTACCTCACTGTCAAAATACATTTGGAAGTTGAAGGATAATTGTGTTCCATGAATTCTAAATAAACAAATGTTGAAAGTTTTTGACTAGTAATAGTGTTCGTGCAACATACATACATACATACATACATACATACATACATGGCTGCGATAGCTGGCACCTTCAAAATATGCAAAACATTCTTGCGATTCAAGGGATGACAATTTCTTTTCTTTTACAACCTTGCCACCAGGAAGGTGGCCGGTCAAAAAAATATACTCGAAATTAAGAGAAAGAGAAAACATACATACATACATACATACATTAATGGAACAGTAAAAAATATGTAAAACATTCCATAAATTCTGCATCTAATAACTGCATATAAAGATACAATCATATCCACTTGCACACATGACTCAAAACATCCACATCCATAACTGCACACACATGCAGGTGATAGTTGATGTTGTCTAAATTCCTAAATTCCAATGAGAATCTCTCTCTCTCTCTCTCTCTCTCTCTCTCTATCTCTCTCTCTCTCTCTATATATATATATATATATATATATATATATATATATATATATATATATATATATATATATAAAATGATAAAACCAGAAGAACATACATACTTATATACATACATACACATGCACACACACACATCCACACACACACATACTCACACACAAATACATACATAGATGCATGCATGATGATTGCAACTCGATTTCGAGTAATGCCATCGCTAAATACTTAATGATGAGCATCACAGACGTGGCTTCCTAGTCCTGCTAGGGACTTGCCTATGGCCAGCAATACCAATCATCACAAAAAAAATGTCACATATCAAGCGATGCCTGTACTTGAAGGTTTTATACATACATACATACATACATACATATATGGTGGCTGCCAACTCGTTTTCGAGTACGACCACTACTTTATATCCATGTAGGAGAACCCCTACCGATGCGCTGAACGAGTGTGACTTTTTAGTCCAGCCAGTGACTTGAACACTCTGGTACAAACACTACACTTGTGACAATTATTGACACATAGTGCTGGGCCCATGGCACCATGTGACGACAAGTGCAGAGAGATCTCCAGATATAAAGTAATGCCTGTGCCGTGAAGCTTTTATAGTGAGCAAAGGCACTGCACAAAGCCAGTCCCACTCTCTTAACCAAGATGATATTTACCAAAAAGAAGAACAAGTCAACATCATTGGACACCATCAGAGTTGCAGGTGTTATATCAGAGTTTTCCTTCTCATAGAATTCTGCCTTGACAAAGGCTAAGGGGTCATCTCTCCCGGTGATTTTGGATGGCCATTGACGCTTAAGAGCTCCTTTGGCCTTTGACAGGTTTTGTTTTTAGTCCTGCAGGATGTCCAAAGTCACCCTCCTCACCAAGAAACGTTGGTGGGGTTGCCAGTTTAGTCGCCAACGACCCGACCATGAGTCAGGTTGTACTGGGATACATGTTACCAATACATAGATACATAAATAAATAAATAGATAAGCTAAAGTGATGTTGTATGTTATTGCCAAAAAATTAATATGTGACGTTTCGGAAAATCTTTTTATTTCAACTCTTCATTGTAGCTATATTGTTGTGCCTTACGATGGTTGGTGTTGCCGTTGGTTACACAGCAGGTGGGAAACTTCTAGATTACCATGTGGACTTTTTATTCATTGATTCAAACAGGTAAATACCTTTATTTTGGTTTGTTTTGTTTTTTTATGTGGGGTGTTTTTGATTGGGTTATTTTTTGGGGCGGAGTGTTTTGTGTTTTTTCTTTTTTTTGTCATTGCTTGGAGTATTGTTGTTGTGGTGGTGGTGGTGGTGGTGGCTGTGGTGGCTGTTGTGGCTGTTGTGGTTGT
>OZ024762.1:14340126-14350126 GCA_964016885.1 Eledone cirrhosa
AACTATGTATAATCTATTTTAATAGAAATAATATAGAAACTCAGCGTGACATAGTAGATCACTGACATTATAAAATAGTGAAGACTGATTCATTTTAACTTACATCAACTGTGTGTGGGAGTGTGTAAGTGTGTGTATGCAAAAAGTAAATGAATACAACAAAGAAAAACAACACAGTACAATGAAGAAATATATTAGTTTAATACTTGATTGATATCGTTGGAGAAGAGTTTTTTTATGTTTTGGATGCTAGTCCGTCATCAGAAAATAGAATAACGAATATATATATATATACATATAATTGTATATGTATGTATGTATATGTTTCCGTCCACTGTGTCGATGACGCAACAAAAAGAACCCAGTCCACACTGTAAGGTGGTCATGTAAGAGACACGGTAAAATGGCTCCCAGTCCACACTGTTGAGGTGGTTGGTGTTAAGAAGGGCATCCAGCTGTACAAAACCTGCCAGAGAGACTTCCGTACAAGCGAGACACGGTCTCCCGACGATTCCCGCATCCATGCTAGCATGGAAGATGGATGTTAAACAAATGATGATGATATACATATATATATATATATATAGTTATGCTTTGGGAGGGTCATGTTGCCAATAAGAAACACACGCACCAGTTGCTTTCACTCCAATTTATTATAAATTAAATTTATAAATTTAAGAATTTATAAATTTCCGGTTGGTTGGTTGGTTCCACAACCGGACGGTTGTTCATATATTGTCAAAGTTCTTTCGTCACACATTCTGTGACCTCTTCAGTGACTGGGGATTCTTTTCTTTATTTTTGTGCCTCTCCTTCTGTTCTATGCCATCTTGTTTTTGTGTGTGTTGTGTGCACACTGAAGAGGTTACAGAGTGTGTGATGAAAGAACTTTGACAATATATGAACAACCGTCTGGTTGTGGAACCAACAAACCAACCGGAAATTTATAAATTTAATTTATAATAAATTGGAGTGAAAGCAACTGGTGCGTGTGTTTCTTATTGGCAACATGACCCACCCAAAGCATAACATTATCGGTTTCAACACACGTTTTCAGATAAAGAATCTTGCTAAACAAATTCAGAAACAAAATATATATATATATATCAGAATAGAGGCGGTAAAAACCAGTTAGACCATAAATTACCAGAGTACTCGATACTTGGGGTAGTAGAGTGGGTAATATGAAAAATTCAGGACCCCGACGCCTGAGTTCTGGCCATTTCCACAGCTAGATCAGTTTGGATCTAGCTGTTGAAAGGCCAGAGCTCAGCAGCCGTTGGGGTCCTGAATTTTTCATATATATATATATATAAGTACATATATACAGTGAGAGAGAGAGAGTTACCAGTTTAGACTAATAAGACCATATACAGCTATGTACTCGATACTTGGGAAATAGGGTGTAGGTATTGTAAAGAGTTAAAGCCCGACAGCTGAGCTCTTTACAAAATATGTGTGTGTGTGTGTGTGTATGTATGTGCGTGTCTGAAGCCCTCTATGTCTCGTACAATCACAGATGCATTTCTGAAACTTTCTTTTCAAAGATGCAGGCTTGCACTTACATAGGGTTTGGGGAAGGGCAAGGGCGGGGGGGGATCTGGAAGGGTGAGGGCAAAGAGATCTTTTTACCCACACCGCCGCCATACAGCCCATACCTGTTGATTGGAGTATCAAGTTAAAATGTTGGTGGTTCTGTTCACCTTTTCTATCTTGGGTCCCACTTGGAAATGTCTTATCTAAAAGAGTAAAGTCTGTCTTAAGCCAGAAGTATCAGTTGGCCAGTGCTTATCCCAGTTTCATGGCATGAAGCGACTGAGAGTACAAGACTCCCTCCTGGAGAGGACACTAGTCCATCACAGGGTTAAACCTCCAGCTATTACTGGTACTCATTTTCAGCTGAGTATACTGGAGCAACGTGAAATGAAGTGTTTTGCTCAAGAACACAACACATAACCCAGCTCAGGAATCAAACTCATGACATTATAATTGTAAATCCAACACCCTTACCACTAGGCCCCACACCACCACAGAACACAACACACAACCCAGCCCAGGAATCAAACTCATGACATTATAATTGTAAGTCCAACACCCTTACCATTAGGCCATACACCTCCACAGAACACAACACACAACCCAGCCCAGGAATCAAACTCATGACATTATAATTGTAAATCCAACACCCTTACCATTAGGCCATACACCTCCACAGAACACAACACACAACCCAGCCCAGGAATCAAACTCATGACATTATAATTGTAAATCCAACACCCTTACCATTAGGCCATACACCTCCACAGAACACAACACACAACCCAGCCCAGGAATCAAACTCATGACATTATAATTGTAAGTCCAACACCCTTACCATTAGGCCATACACCTCCACAGAACACAACACACAACCCAGCCCAGGAATCAAACTCATGACATTATAATTGTAAATCCAACACCCTTACCATTAGGCCATACACCTCCACAGAACACAACACACAACCCAGCCCAGGAATCAAACTCATGACATTATAATTGTAAGTCCAACACCCTTACCACTAGGCCATACACCTCCACAGAACACAACACACAACCCAGCCCAGGAATCAAACTCATGACATTATAATTGTAAGTCCAACACCCTTACCATTAGGCCATACACCTCCACAGAACACAACACACAACCCAGCCCAGGAATCAAACTCATGACATTATAATTGTAAATCCAACACCCTTACCATTAGGCCATACACCTCCACAGAACACAACACACAACCCAGCCCAGGAATCAAACTCATGACATTATAATTGTAAATCCAACACCCTTACCATTAGGCCATACACCTCCACAGAACACAACACACAACCCAGCCCAGGAATCAAACTCATGACATTATAATTGTAAGTCCAACACCCTTACCATTAGGCCATACACCTCCACAGAACACAACACACAACCCAGCCCAGGAATCAAACTCATGACATTATAATTGTAAGTCCAACACCCTTACCACTAGGCCATACACCTCCACAGAACACAACACACAGCCCAGCCCAGGAATCAAACTCATAACATTATAATTGTAAGTCCAACACCCTTACCACTAGGCCATACACCTCCACAGAACACAACACACAACCCAGCCCAGGAATCAAACTCATGACATTATAATTGTAAATCCAACACCCTTACCACTAGGCCATACACCTCCACAGAACACAACACACAACCCAGCCCAGGAATCAAACTCATGACATTATAATTGTAAATCCAACACCCTTACCACTAGGCCATACACCTCCACAGAACACAACACACAACCCAGCCCAGGAATCAAACTCATGACATTATAATTGTAAGTCCAACACCCTTACCACTAGGCCATACACCTCCACAGAACACAACACACAACCCAGCCCAGGAATCAAACTCATGACATTATAATTGTAAGTCCAACACCCTTACCATTAGGCCATACACCTCCACAGAACACAACACACAACCCAGCCCAGGAATCAAACTCATGACATTATAATTGTAAATCCAACACCCTTACCATTAGGCCATACACCTCCACAGAACACAACACACAACCCAGCCCAGGAATCAAACTCATGACATTATAATTGTAAGTCCAACACCCTTACCATTAGGCCATACACCTCCACAGAACACAACACACAACCCAGCCCAGGAATCAAACTCATGACATTATAATTGTAAGTCCAACACCCTTACCACTAGGCCATACACCTCCACAGAACACAACACACAACCCAGCCCAGGAATCAAACTCATGACATTATAATTGTAAGTCCAACACCCTTACCATTAGGCCATACACCTCCACAGAACACAACACACAACCCAGCCCAGGAATCAAACTCATGACATTATAATTGTAAATCCAACACCCTTACCACTAGGCCATACACCTCCACACAACCCAGCCCAGGAATCAAACTCATGACATTATAATTGTAAATCCAACACCCTTACCACTAGGCCATACACCTCCACACAACCCAGCCCAGGAATCAAACTCATGACATTATAATTGTAAATCCAACACCCTTACCACTAGGCCATACACCTCCACACAACCCAGCCCAGGAATCAAACTCATGACATTATAATTGTAAATCCAACACCCTTACCACTAGGCCACTCACCTCCATGTCTTATTACAAAATATGAAATTATGAAACCTTTTACACTATAGTTAACACACACACACACATACACATACACACCCACATGCATGCATACACATGTGTGCATACATCAACACACTCGTATACACACATGCATCCACACATATATACACACACATCCACACATATATACACACACACATCCACACATATATGCAAGCATACACATACACATGCACACATGTACACATTCATATATACATCCACACATGCACACGTGTGTGTGTGGATGTATTAATGTTTGTGTTTTAGTGTGTATGTATTTATGTATTAATGTTTTTGTGTGTGCGTGTGTGTATGTATTAATATTTGTGAGTGGATGTGTATATTTATGTATTAATGTGTGTGTGTGTATTTATGTATTAATGTTTATGTGTGTGTGTGTGTGTGTGTGTGTGTGTGTGTGTGTGTGTGTGTATAAATATTTGTGTGTGTGTGTGTGGATGTATTTATATATGAATGTTTTTGTGCGTGTGTGTAAGTGTCTTTGTATGCGGGTGTGTGTGTGGATGTTTTTATATATGTTTGTGTATATTTTTGTATAAGTGTTCGTGTGTATGCATGTGTGTTTATTATGTATGAATGTTTGTGTGTGTTAATGTATGAATATTTGTGTATGTATGTGCATGTGGCTTTATTCATATATCAATGTTTGTGTGTGTATGTTTGTGTGCATATGTTTGTGTGTGTATGTTTGTGTGTGCCTGTTTGTGTGTGTGTGAAGGTGTGTGCCATACGCTTCACTTAAAACAGATTTGATAGCAGAGTGTACCAATGTGCCATTGATATCAAACAGAGACCCAAAACAAGAAAAATAAAACATACACACACATATACACACATACACACGCACCCACATATACACACACACACACACGCACCCACATATACACACACACATCACCCCTAATTCACCAGGTAGGTTAAAAAATAAATCACACCCACACACACACATATACACACATACATACTTACACACACACACCAGCCCTAATTCCCCAGGTAGGTTAAAAAATAAATTATACCCACAGACACACACACACACACACATACACACGAACATACTTACACACACACACCAGCCCTAATTCCCCAGGTAGGTTAAAAAATAAATTATACCCACAGACACGCACACACACACATACACACGAACATACTTACACACACACACCAGCCCTAATTCCCCAGGTATGTTAAAAAAGAAACATAGAGATCACATGTTCAATCTTGATCAGGTTTAGTTTTAAATGAAAGTCGCTGATCTTTAGATAGGACCAAAGAAACTATATTTCTACTGGTTGTCCATTTGCTGATACCATCTATTGGTTACAACACCTGATAGAAGAAATGAGCTGATCATTTAATCGGGACTTGGAAGTTATGTTTCTTTTGGTCTTTCCATTCCTGATACTATCTGTAGGTTACAACTACTGGCAGAGGAACAGAACTGAGCTTTAGAAAGGGCCAAAGAAACAAGGTTTCCACTGATTTTTCCATTGCTGATACTATCTGTCTGTTGAAATTCTTGGCAGAAGAACAGAACTGAGCTATAGAAAGGAAAGAAACAAGGTTTCCACTGATTTTTCCATTGCTGATACTATCTGTCTGTTGAAATTCTTGGCAGAAGAACAGAACTGAGCTTTAGAAAGGGCCAAAGAAACAAGGTTTCCACTGGTTTTCCATTGCTGATACTATCTGTCTGTTGAAATTCTTGGCAGAAGAACAGAACAGAGCTATAGAAAGGGCCAAAGAAACAAGGTTTCCACTGGTTTTCCATTGCTGATACTATCTGTTGGTTGAAATTCGTGGCAAAAGAATGGAACTGATCTTTAGATTGGGTCAAAGAAACAAGGTTTCCACTGAACTTTCCATTGCTGACACTATCTGTCTGTTGAAATTCTTGGCAGAAGAACAGAACAGAGCTATAGAAAGGAAAGAAACAAGGTTTCCACTGGTTTTTCCATTGCTGATACTATCTGTCTGTTGAAATTCTTGGCAGAAGAACAGAACTGAGCTTTAGAAAGGGCCAAAGAAACAAGGTTTCCACTGGTTTTCCATTGCTGATACTATCTGTTGGTTGAAATTCTTGGCAAAAGAATGGAACTGAGCTTTAGATTGGGTCAAAGAAACAAGGTTTCCACTGAACTTTCCATTGCTGACACTATCTGTCTGTTGAAATTCTTGGCAGAAGAACAGAACAGAGCTATAGAAAGGAAAGAAACAAGGTTTCCACTGGTTTTTCCATTGCTGATACTATCTGTCTGTTGAAATTCTTGGCAGAAGAACAGAACAGAGCTATAGAAAGGAAAGAAACAAGGTTTCCACTGGTTTTTCCATTGCTGATACTATCTGTCTGTTGAAATTCTTGGCAGAAGAACAGAACAGAGCTATAGAAAGGAAAGAAACAAGGTTTCCACTGGTTTTTCCATTGCTGATACTATCTGTCTGTTGAAATTCTTGGCAGAAGAACAGAACAGAGCTATAGAAAGGGCCAAAGAAACAAGGTTTCCACTGGTTTTCCATTGCTGATACTATCTGTCTGTTGAAATTCTTGGCAGAAGAACAGAACTGAGCTTTAGAAAGGAAAGAAACAAGGTTTCCACTGATTTTTCCATTGCTGATACTATCTGTCTGTTGAAATTCTTGGCAAAAGAATGGAACTGATCTTTAGATTGGGTCAAAGAAACAATGTTTCCACTGGTTTTCCATTGCTGATACTATCTGTCTGTTGAAATTCTTGGCAAAAGAATGGAACTGATCTTTAGATTGGGTCAAAGAAACAATGTTTCCACTGAACTTTCCATTGCTGACACTACCTATCAATTGCAGATCTTGGAAAAAGAATGGAGCTGATCATCAGACCAAGGAATCAATATTTTTATTAGTCTTTCCATTGCTAATACTATCTGTTGGACATTTAATTAAAAGCTTTATTTATCAGCACTAACAAACCACCATCTTTAAAAGGATGACACATTGCATTATGTTAGTAGTCTGGTGTACACAATTCCCGAACATTAGACGGGCTTAAACACATTAGATGATAGGTCAGCAGAATTGGGACTCACTTGGGGCCAGAGGCGGAACTAGGGTAAGGCAAGCATAGCACATGCCTTGGGTGCCACTTGAAGGGGGATGCCACTTAGATTTTATGGTTATTTGAAACATTGGTGTCAGATGTGCAATTTTACTGCTTGCCATAGGCTCTATTTTTCCTATTTTCACCTCTGCCTGGGGCTAAACACTAACAACAACAACATTAAGTGCAGTAACATAATATATATATACAGAGACAGTGGAACTGGCAGGGGAGAAACATGGCACCCCCAATAATTATATTTTTCTCCCCAAACTACCAAAACACACATCTATTTGTATATACGCTACAATTTATATACATGTTATGTTTATCGCATATCAAAGTTTTTTTATATCTTGGTTGATATTTGATAATAACAGCTAAACTAATCACTACAACTAAATTGACCAAATTTGACCCACCACCCCATTCAAAAATATTTCCACTGTCCCTGATATAAATATATATCATCATCATCATCATTTTTACGTCCGCTTTTCCCTGCTTGCAAGGGTGGGACGGGAACTGATTCTGGCTTGATTTCTACAGCTGGATGCCCTTCCTAACACCAACCTCATTTACAGTGAGTGCTGGGTGCTTTTTTTCCATGGCACCTCCACGACCACTTTGCAGTGTGGAATGATAGGGACCCCAGTCCCTATCATCTCATTTCTACAGCTGAGTAAACTGGAGCAATGTGAAATAAAGTGTCTTGCTCAAGGAAACAACACATCACCCGGTCTGAGAATTGAACTGACAACCTTTCGATTGCAAGGCCAATGCTCTAACCACTAAGCCATGTATATATGTGTGTGTGTATGTATATATATGTGTGTGTGTGTATATATATATATATATATATATATATATATATATATATATATATATCCATATCCAAAGAGGGGCTCGATAAGGATAAATCTATATCAAATATATAAGAACCCTAGACCAAATATGTATTAAAATAACAGATTCTTTGCTTAAACTTTAATTTATTTTAATAAATATATATATGATATATAACAAAGAAAGTGTGGTAAGATACCAGGTGGACCATGACGCACCAAAGTACTCAATACTTAGGGTGGTAGAGTGGGTAATAGGAAAAGAGTCAGGACCCCAACGGCTGTGGAAATGGCCGGAGCTCAGCTGTCGGGGTCCTGATTCTTTTCCTATATATAATATATAAAGGAACAAAGAATCAGTGTATATATATATTTAATTATGTATTACATATGTTTCACTGTCAATCAGCTCGAGGAACGATCAATTAATGTTCGATCCTGACTCTGGAATTGGAAGCTCCTCTAATACCTATATGTGTGTGTGTGTGTGTGTAAATGATATACAATCAACACTATCTATCTATATATATATATATATAGAGACAGTCCTATGCGAGCAGGACAACCAATCTTGCCTCAAGTGGGAAAACCCCCGTCCAAACCCATGCAAGCGTGGAACACGGACGTTAAACATTGATGATGATGATGATGATTATATATATATATATATATTTAATTAGAAAGTGAACAACACAAAATATAACTACTCTATTACCAAAGGTTTCAGGAACCCAGTGAATAATAATATACGTCTGGATCGGTCATCAGACAGAGATGTTACAGATAAAAGATATGAAATGAGATTTAAAATCTGTTAACAAATTGGATTTTAAATCTCATTTCATATCTTTTATCTGTAACATCTGTCTGATGAACGATCCAGACGTATATTATTATTCACTGGGTTCCTGAAACCTTTGGTAATGGAGTAGTTATATTTTGTGTTGTTCACTTTCTAATTAAATAGCTCTGTTCTATACATAGAGCACTCTTTTTTCCTTTGCTTTTCTTTTGGAATTACCTAACATATATATATATATATACAATATATTAATAAATGGAAACTATATTTATAAAACAATATTTATTTTATTATACATATTTCAAGGGCAACCAAGGCAAATTATGGTGCGCTTTCATCAGATAAAATTTAATTTATAAATAAATATTGACATACCCGGAAAAAAAGACAACCTTAACGGTTGGAGCTTCCTGGAACTATCCAGGAAACTCCAACCATTAAGGTTGTCTTTAATTTGCCTTGTTGGCCCTTGAAATATGTATAATTAAATAAATATGGTTTTATAAATATAGTTTCCATTTATTAATATATTGTGTATATACTCCACTAACTTGTTGAATGCTTTATATCACTTATAAAAATGTTTAAGCTTATTGAATCCCAACAAATTAAATATAACCTCTACATATATATATATATATATATTTAGATATATATATATATATATATATATATTTATTTACATATATATATTGTTATACTTGGGGAGAGTCATATTTGTGTAATATTGCCAGAATTAATAACAGAACACACTCACTGTTTGGTTGGTTTTCGCTATTCGGTTCTGTGTCTTTTATAGCGGTTAATTTAATTTATTTGGTCCTCAATGTTGCCATTGACTGACCAACGGTCAAAAATACTGATACAATATAGACACAAACACATATATATAGTCTATCAAAGTTCTTTCGTTGCACATCTGCAACATCGTCAGTGGTGCTATTGTTTCCTCCCATTGCATTGTATTTTCTACGCCATCTTTATTTAGTCTGTTTAAAAACCTCGCAAAACTAATACATATATATATATATATATACATATATATATATATATATATAT
>OZ024762.1:14352626-14360126 GCA_964016885.1 Eledone cirrhosa
GTAAGTATATATATATATATATATATAATGTATATATATATACACACACATACAGAGCAGACCCCAACATTTCAGCCATGCGAATGTAAATCTAATTTTTTGTTTTCATTCTTTTTTTTTTTTTTGTATTTTCAGGTATGGTTGTGGTCCCAGCTGGGGCAGCGGGCCAGCTACTGGGTGGCTACCTCAGTCGAAGGCTGCAACTGCACGTGAAGGGGATGGCACGAATGTGTATAGTTACGTTGACACTATCGTCCGTCGGTATAGCGGCATTCTGGGCCAAATGTGACACTGTCCCCGTTGCAGGAATCAGTGCTAGCTACTACACTGCCAAGTAAGTTGATGTAATATATATATTGTGTATATAATACATGTGTGCGTATATATATATATATATATATAGGAATGAGTAGGACCCCGACAGCTGAGCTCAAGCCGTTTCGACGGCTAATTCTGGACTAAAATTTTTAGTCCAGAATTAGCCGTCGAAACGGCTTGAGCTCAGCCATCGGGGTCCTACTCGTTCCTATTACCCACTCTACTACCCTAAGTATTGAGTACTTTGGTGCATTATGGTCCACCTGGTTCCTTACCACATTTCCTTCGTTATATATATATATATATATATATACATATAAATATATATATATATATATATATATATATATATATATATATATATATATATATATATATAATGGAGGCACATGGTTTAGTGGTTAGAGAATAGGCCTTGCAATCGAAAGGTTGTGAGTTCAATTCTCAGACCAGGTGATGTGTTGTTTCCTTGAGCAAGACACTTTATTTCACATTGCTCCAGTTTACTCAGCTGTAGAAATGAGATGATAGGGACTAGGGTCCCTATCATTCGACTGCAAAGTGGTCGTGGAGCACTCACTGTAAATGAAGTTGGTGTTAGGAAGGGCATCGAGCTGTAGAAATCAAGCCAGAATCAGTTGCCATATGAGCAAGAGAAGGTAAACCGACCGGACACTGCCCACAACAGGACAACCTGTCTAACCCATGCTAGCGTGGAAGAACGGACGTAAAAATGATGATGATGATATAGACATGGTAAAAAGGCTCCCAGAGCACACTGTAAATGCGGTTGTTAGGAAGATTGTAAATGTGGTGGTAGGAAGATTGGAACAAAACCGTCCAACCCATGGCGAAAGTGGTTGTATGGGGGTCACACTTGAAAGGTTTGAAGACAAACACTTTCCTCTTTGGAGAAGCCCTCATTAACTTCTTCAGATTCCACTTGAGGAGGAAAATAAGGGCAAAGAGAGAAGTGCTGCCTTCAAAGCAATTTCTTGAAAGGTGGGTGAGAGAAGCGAGCATAATCCTAGTGAATGGGCCTGCTCTGAATGCAAGCCTGTAGATTGGAGGAGTACAATTGGGATAGGGCACTTGCCCTAAAGATCAAAGCATCCGTGGTTTTTTCCATGAATGACCTCGAAAGTCTCCTCCTTATTGAGGAACCTTCTTTGTTTTAATTTTGTTATCCTTTTTTTTTAACATTGTTAAAATTTGTTTACACACAAAACCCACATACCAACACACGCATACACACAAACACTCACTCAATGTTTTCCTCCTGTATTGTCATAAGGCTTTCTTGATGTGGACCTTTTGAGGTTAATAAAGAAAGCATTATGGATTGGCAGTATCGGTAGTGAGTCGGGCGCCATGCTTTGCAGCATAGAGTTACGTCGCTTTTGGCTTCTGAGTTCAAATTCCGCCGAGGTTAACTTTGCCTTTCATCCTTACGGTGTCGATAAAATAAAGTACCAGTCATGCATTGGGGTCAATTTAATCGACTTTCCTCTCCCCCAAAATCGCTGGCCTTGTGCCTATATAAGAAACTATTATTATTATGGGTGGTGAATTGGCAGTATCGGTGGAGGGTTGAAAGCCATGCTTTCTAGCATAGTTACATCCCTTTACGGTCTGAGTTCAAATCCCGCCAAGGTTAACTTTGCCTTTCATCCTTACGGGGCCGATAAAATAAAGTACCAGTAATGTACTGGGTAATTGCTGGCCTTGTGCCTAAAGTAGAAACTATTATTATTATTATTATTATTATTATTATGACCTTCATCATCAATCATTGCAGCAAGCAGTCCTACGATATGGTAAACCTTACTTCCAAATGCAATGAACTGTGTCATTGTACAACAGAAATTTACGAACCAGTCTGTACTCCGGATGGCCTCCAGTATTTCTCACCCTGCCACGCTGGTTGCACCAAGATCTCAGAGAGTGGAGATGTAAGTACAGAGAGATTTCATCTACCTTATATATATCTACATACTAAACTGATATAAATTTATCTGTCTAAGTAGGAAACTTGACTGTAACCAGTATTGTATGTTATGTATCTATATATATATAAAATAAAATAAAATAAAATACATTATGTATCTATATATGTAAAATAAAATAAAATGCACACACATACACACACACACCTTCTCCCAATACACACACACCTGCTAGCAACTACACACATATTTCATAGAGAACTCCAGGACTTACAACATACAGAAAATAACACAACTAGGAACTGTATATTTATTATATAGAGTATCCCAGGACAGATATATATTATATATATATATATATTAAAATATAAGTATTAATAAAATAGATGTTCTTTTGATCAATTACATTTTATTATACATATTTCGGATGTACAACAGTACGTCCTCATCAGACAAAATATAATGATACATGACATACCCTGAGATAGATTTAATCATTCTTTGACAAAATCATTGAATATTGTTTAACAATTTAATATATATATATATATATATATAGATATAGATACAGATATATATTTATAGATATATAGATATATATACAGATATATATTTATAGATATATAGATATATATACAGATATATATTTATAGATATATAGATATATTATACAGATATATATATATTATATATATATATATATATATATATATATATAACAGAGGAAGTATGGTAATGGACCATAACGCACCAGAGTACTCAACACTTAGGGTAAAAGAGTGAGTAATAGGAAATGTTTAACCCCGACAGCAGAGCTCAAGCCGTTTGGGTTAAACATTTTCCTATATATATATATATATATATAAGGATTAAAATACTGGAGCGTGTTGGAGTTAAACACCCTCTTCGTATTATAGAAATGACAGTAAAAGGTATAGCTCAATATAATTAAACAGAGCCAAAGAATTATGAAAATAAAACAAAGAAGCCTTCAATACATCAAAAGTCTTTATTAGCCAACAATGTTTCATCCTATTAAGGACTCATCAGGGCAAACAAAACCACAAGAAGTACTATCGGCCAATACAAATATATATAGGCCAGAAACAGTGTCTTATATGAGCAAGATAACCTCACCTGACCCAACTTACCTCAAATGGGACGATCCATAGATAGTATTAGCAATCGGTCCGATTTAACGACAGTCGATCAACTGTATATATATATATATGAAAAAGTATGACCCCGACGGCAGAGCTCAAGCCATTTCGACGGCTATTTCTGGACTGTACTGAATTAGCCGTCGAAACGGCTTGAGCTCTGCCGTCGGGGTCATACTTGTTCCTATTTCCAACTCTACTACACTAAGTATTGAGTACTTTGGTGCGTTATGGTCCATCTGGTTCCTTACCACAATTCCTTTGTTATATATATATATATATATATATATATATATGTCTATCATTCTATCTTTTATATATTTTCTCATCTTCTTTTATTCTTTCTCTCTATCTCACTCTCCCTCTCTCTCCTTGTTTCCAGTTTTACATGGACTGCATGTGTGTAGACAATCTGGTGAATTTTCAACAGAAGCCGACAACAAAACCACAAACCGTGTCACGACACGCATGTGTGCATGACTGCACACAGATATATTTCTTCCTCCCAGCCGTCTTTCTCAATGTTTTCTTTAGTTTTATAGCACAGACGCCATTAGTATCGATGGTTCTCAGGTAAGTTCTTGACAAGATTTCTTCAGATTCTTCTAGTTGTATTTATATTTATTCTAACCACTTGCCTGTAGTATCGGAGCTGTGATCTCTCAATTTGGAGAAGTAGCAGCTCTACCTGGAGTGACTCTCTGATCTGAGTTATAAATCTGTCCAGTGATTCATTCCTGAGACATTCTAACCACATGTCCATAGTATCGGAGCTGTGGTCTCTCAATTTGGAGAAGTAGCAGCTCTACCTGGAGTGACTCTCTGATCTGAGTTATAAATCTGTCCAGTGATTCATTCCTGAGACATTCTAACCACATGTCCATAGTATCGGAGCTGTGGTCTCTCAATTTGGAGAAATAGCAGCGCTACCTGGAATGACTCTCTGATCTCTGAGCTATAAATCTGTCCAGTGATTCTTTCCTTAGACATTCTAACCACATGTCCATAGTATCAGAGCTGTGATCTCTCAATTTGGAGAAGTAGCAGCTCTACCTGGAGTGACTCTCTGATCTGAGTTATAAATCTGTCCAGTGATTCATTCCTGAGACATTCTAACCACATGCCCATAGTATCGGAGCTGTGATCTCTTAATTCGGAAAAGTAGCAGCTCTACCGGGAGTGACTCTCTGATCTCCGAGCTACAAATCTGTATAAAAGTCTTCTTCTTCACCCACTTAATGTATACATATTATATATATATAAATATTTTGATTAATTGAAGTATTTCCGTAACAAAGGTAAAGGAAAAGAGAGTGCTCTATGTAGGCTACAGAGCTTTTTAGTTATGTAATAAACAACATAAGGTAATTATTTCATTTACCAAAGGTTTCACGAAGTCAGACGAGCTTGGCACATATGTCTGACTTCAATCATCAGATATATATATATATAGATGTATATATATATATAGATGTATATATATATATATATACTGTATATATATATATATGTATGTAAAAGGTAAACAGAAATAACAACACAATCAGTACAGTATATGGAAGGTATATATTAGGTTAACGCTTGATATAGCAGGAAGAGGGTCTTAACGTTTCGGACGCTAGTCCTTCATCAGATGAAAGAATGAGAAATAAAATAGATTAAACGGACAGGCGGAATGGAATTGGAAAAAATGTCTTTAGATAAAAATTGAGATTGTGCCTATTGAAGGTACTAGGGTGGGAGTGAAAAATAGACGGCTGAGAAGAATGTAGTAGAGGAAAAGTGGTAGAGTGGTAGAGAGTCGTGGAATATTTAAATGCAAGAAGCAAAGAAAATTTCAAAGAAACGAAAAATTTCCTGGTGGAAGTTCAGGTGTATTCCAGGTTGGTATTCACTTTCGAGGTGAAAGTCCAATCAGAAAATCCAACGAATTTGGTACAGTATATGGAAGGTATCATCATCATCATCATCATTTCATTTTACGTCTGCTTTTTCCCTGCTTGCAAGGGTGGGACAGGAACTGATGCTGGCTTGATTTCTACAGCTGGATGCCCTTCCTAACACCAACCTCATTTACAGTGAGTGCCGGGTGCTTTTTTGCCGTGGCACCTCCACGACCACTTTGCCGTGGAATGATATGGACCCCAGTCCCTATCATCTCATTTCTACAGCTGAGTAAACTGGAGCAATGTGAGGTATATATTAGGTTAATGCTTGATATATATATATATAGTATTAAGGATTAGTATTCAGGATACTATTTATGGTTATATATATACTAAAACCTTTTATAGTTATATATATTTTAAACCCTAAATAGTGAAAGACAGTAATTTATTACTATCTTATTACCAGTAGGATCAATAGCTATATATATTTATATATATATAAATTTTTATATATATATATATTCATTGATTTATTTAAATTTTTGTTTGTTTTTCTTTCCAGATGCACAGATCAAGACCAAAGAGTTTTTGCATTAGGACTTAACGCTTTCCTGGTTCGCATGCTTGGTAGTTTACCTGGTCCACTTCTCATAGGATACATCATTGACAAAGCTTGTTCAGTGTGGCAGTCGACGTGTGAAGGTGACTCTTCATGTTGGATATACAACGACATAGGGCTAGCTGCAAACCTTATTGTGTTGGTCCTTTCTTTACGTCTCATTTCCATAGTCAGTCTCTTCCTCGCCGATCGTTTTTACAAACCATTAATTTCGTCAGCGCCAACAGAAGCTCCACCAGCAAGGACGACGACGACGGCGGCGACAGCAACAACATTGGCAGTGACTGGAGCACCAGGGTCAGGGTCGGGGTTAGGGTTGGGGTCGGGGGTCGGAACAGGGGCTGTAGCTGGAAGAGGACGGGGTTCGGGTTTGGGTTTGGCAGGAAAGAATACTACTAAGCAGCCGGCAAATAAAGACAGTGTTGGTAGTGGTAGTAGTAGTAGCAACGGTAGTAATAATAGTGGTAGTGCTCAACACCAACAGAGCAGTGACAACTGTACAGAAAATTTAGTGATACCGAAAGAGTCTAGTGTACATATACGTGAAAACGACAAACATAATTCTGTCCCGGTAGATGTATAATAAATAAATAAAAATTAATTAAATATATAAATAAATGTTATATACAACAACAACAACTTTACCAAATTAAGCAATTAATGAAACCAAATGAAATATTAAATTTTAAAAAAAATTAAAAAAAAAAAACATCGACTCAAACGCACCACAAATGAAATATTAAAAAATTGAAAGAAAATCCGGAAAAAAAAATACTAAAAAAGCTTCAAAAAACTTCAAAAAACAGAAATACAGAAATTAGTAAAAAAAATGAATAAATAATTAAAAATATTAAAATTTTAAATGTTACAAAGAAAAGAAAAGCCAAAAAATATATATAATAAATGAATGAATGGGAGTAAAATAGTTATAAGTATAAAATCAACGTATATATGTCTATATATATATTGTATGTATATATATGTATATATATGTATATACACGCACATACGTTAGTGTGTATATATATATATATATATGTATGTATATATATAAGTATATGTATATTTATGTATATATGTATATATGCATGTGTGTGTATATGTATGTTTATATATGCATATACATATATATATATATATATATATATGCCCATATATATATATATATTCATATATATATATGCATATATATATATTTATATATATGCATATACACATATATATTTATATATATGCATATACACATATATATATATGCATATACATATATATGCATATATATATATATAAGCATATATATATATATATATATATATGCATACATATATATATATATAAGCATATATATATATATATATATGCATATATATATATACGGGCAAGAAAGAAAGATTGAACGAATGAAAGAAAAAGTTTCGTTCTTTTTTATATTCGTTTATTTTTGTTGTTTCTTTGATTGTTTTTTGATAATTTTATTTTAAATTTAAAAAAGAAAAGATTTTTAAAATAGTAATTTTTGAGTTCTTTTTTTATTTAATTATTATTTGTTTTATTATTATTATTTTTTT
>OZ024762.1:14372626-14375126 GCA_964016885.1 Eledone cirrhosa
GCACGGTAGATAAGGCCATTAGAGACAAAAGACTACCATGGAAGGCTTGGAAAAAGGATGGGCGTAGAGAATGATATACAGCTGCTAAGAGAGAAGCTAGACCTCAGGTGTACTTAGCACGCAGAGAGGCTGAATGTAGGAGGTTTGCCAATGTTCTGCGATGGGAAGATCAGAGGCGTGCAGTGTTCCACATTGCAAGGTAGTGTGTCAATGCAAATCAGAATGTTGTTGATAAATGTGTCCGGGATGATGCCGGTGTAATTAGTGTCATGAATGATCAGAAAAAGGAGGCCTGGAAATGTCATTATGAGAGACTGATGAATGTGGAGAACGAATGGGAGAGAGAGAAATTACCCTCAGTAGATCCGACAGAGAGACCAGCTATTGACGAATATAGGGTCCAAGAAGCGATTAAGGAAATGAAAAATGGTAAGGCTGCTGGACTATCGGAGATAGTTGCTGAAGGCATCAGGGGACGTAGGCACTAAATTGGTTGCACGCATCATCAATCAGGCTATATATGGTGGTGTCATACCCAAAGACTGGTGCAGCATTATTCTCATAAATTGCTACAAAGGTAAAGGGGATGCTCTGGAGAGGTGCAATTATAGGGGTATAAAACTGATGGATCAGGTTATGAAAGTGGCAGAAAGGATATTAGCACAACTAATTAGAGAAAGGGTCAACCTAGATGAGATGCAGTTTGGTTTTGTGCCTGGGAAGAGTACAACAGATGTCCTCTTCTTGGTGAGACAATTACAAGAGAGGTTCTTAGAGAAAAATAAGCCACTATACTTAGACTTTGTTGGCCTAGAGAAGGCCTTTGATAGGGTACCCCGATCTGTCATCTGGTGGTCCCTAAGGAAACTAGGTGTTGAGGAATGGCTTGGGAGGACAGTGCAAACTTTGTACAGAGGTACTGTCAGTAAAGTCAGGGTAGGAATGGAGTTTAGTGAGGAATTCCAGATACAAGTAGGAGTACATGAAGGTTCGGTCCTCAGCCCGCTCTTGTTCATTATAGTCCTCCAAGCCATAACAGAGGAGTTTAAGACTGGCTGTCCATGGGAACTTCTCTATGCTGACAATCTGGTTCTTATAGCAGAATCAGTAGAGGAGCTAGAGAATAAATTCTGGCTATGGAAACAGCAGTTGGAAGCAAGAGGACAGAGAGTGAACCTAGCTAAGACAAAAGTGTTGATGAGTAGAAAAGAGGACAAAACTCTGATTCCGTCAGGGAAATGGCCATGTTCGATATGCAGAAAAGGAACTGGCATAAATTCTGTAAAATGCACACAATGCAGATCCTGGGTACACAAGAGATGTAGCGGGATAGCAGGAAAACTAACAGGTAGGGAGAAATACGTATGCAGTAGATGTACAGGGAAATTAGACAGTAGAAGTCGCATTGATAGACACATTTTTCAAATGCAGGTGGGTGCTATAGAAGTGGTGGATAGCTTCCGGTACCTAGGAGATCAGATTAGCATGGGAGCGGGGGTGTTCCGAGGCCATAGTATCTAGAATAAGGACGAGTCGGAAGAAGTTTAGGGAGCTGCTGACGAAGAAGGGTTTCTCCCTGCATACGAAAGGCTGGTTATATGATGCCTGTGTGAGGAGCACGATGCTGCATGGTAGTGAGACATGGGCAGCAACTGCAGAGGATATGCGACGGCTGGAGAGAAATGAGGCAAGCATGCTCCGTTGGATGTGCAGTGTCAATGTGCGTGAACGACCCACCATGAATGTGTCGAGCGAGAAACTGTCTGAGAGGGAGAGAGGAGACTGAGGTGGTATGGACATGTGATGCGCATGGAGGATGTCTGATGGGTGAAGAAGTGCCAGGAAATGCCAGTTGAAGGAAGATGTGGTAGAGGTAGACCACGAAAAAAATGGGTGGAGGTGATGAGAACAGACGTCAGATCGCTGAAGCTCATGGTGGAGATGACGAAGGACCATGACAAGTGGAGAGATGCTGTGTGGATTAAGACCCGTCCCACCGTTGCAAGCAGGGAAGAGCGGACGTAAAATGATGATGATGATGTATGCATATATGTATATGTATATATATATATGTATATATATATGTATATGTATATATATATGTATATGTATATATATATGTATATGTATATATATATGTATATGTATATATATATGTATATGTATATATGTATATATATATATGTATATGTATATATATATATATATTATATATGTATATGTATATATATATATATATTATATATATATATACTTGCAAGCAGGGAAAAGCGGACATAAAATGATGATGAATTAATGAATATATATATATATGTATATGTATATATATATATATATATATAATGGTAAACGGAAAAGAAAATGCTGACAAATTGTTCACAGTGAAAAATAGTTTAATTAGGAATAAGTGAGAATTAGTAATAGTATTGGTTAGTATTCAGTTTTGATTTTAAGTTTTACCAGTTGCGCATTTCTAATGCTTTTCAAAAATAATTTTGAG
>OZ024762.1:14385126-14427626 GCA_964016885.1 Eledone cirrhosa
GTTCATTTTACTGATGTTTGTGCATTGCCCTATGTACTGTACATGTGACTTTTTTGATGAGTTGTGGTGCACCTGGGCACTGTACACAATATTTCATTATTATTATATCATGACTCATACACTGTTCATTTTCCTGACATTTGTACATTATTCTATGTACTATACATGCACCTTTGATGAGTTGTAGTGCACCTGAGCACTGTACACAATAATTTCATTATTATTATTATACTGTAATACCTTATCTAGAGGCATATAAGAAACTGTATTTCACAGCTCTATTTCATTTCATTTGAGTTTGAGTCCATGCTCAGGCCAAGTCGAAGACTCCACCCTCAGAGTCTGGTGTGGTTGGATTCTCTGTTTAATTTTGACATGTGTAGGAGCGAGTTTGAGTCAGTTTGTGCTCGTTGTGTATATCCTGGGAGATGGGGTTCATTTCTAATGGTGCTTAAGTATCTATCCAGCTGCAATTTGAATGATTCCACACTGCATCCTGATAGATTTCTGACATGTACCGGAATGGAGTTGAATAATTGTGCCCCTCGAACCAACAGACTTGACTCTCGCAGGGTTTTTGCTGGCCAGCCCTTTTGTTGATTGGTGGTAGCTGGCAGCGTCTTCCGTGGCACAGTGAGTGGTAGGTTTTGATACCAAAGTTTGGCACCGTTTGCTCTATCATTTTCCAAATGTATATAATTCGGTATCGCTCAAATCTTCTTTCTATTGAGTACATCTTCAAGGTTTTGAGTCTTTGCCAATAGTCCAGGTCCCTCGTTTCTGAGAAGTATGAGGTAAAATTTCTTTGGAGCGATTCCATCTTAGATAGTTGGCCCTTTGTTGTTGGTGACCACAACTGAGAACAGTAGTCAATCCTCGGAAGTATCATACTGTTCCAGAGGGTTTTCATTGTTGAGGTATCTCTTGATTTGAAGGTGCGCAAGATCCACCCGCTGTACTTTCTTGCAGTAAGACAGACTGAGTCAAGGTGTTCTCTGAATTTTAGGCTGGTTCCCATGTGGATGCCTAAATCTTTCACACACTGTTTTTCCATTATTTGTTGTCCTGATGGGTTTCTGTAGTTTGTTGTATTTTTCAGATCTTGATCTGTTCCGTAGCGAATTAGTTCAAACTTCTTATCATTGAACAACATGTTGTTTGTTTCCTGCCATTTGTATATGGTGGTTAGGTCCTTTTGTAAGGCCTCTGTGTCCACCTCGTCTTTGATTTGTCTCATGACCCTGGTGTCATCAGCAAAGGATGAGACGTTGCTGGTTGTATCTTCATCTATGTCAGAGATGAGGATGAGAAACAGGATCGGGCCAAGTACTGTACCCTGGGGAACACTGCTGGTCACAGGTGATGGTGTTGAATGGGTTCCATTCACAGTGACTGTTTGAGTTCTATTTGTAAGGAACTCGTGTATCCATGTACCAACTTTTCCTCCTAGCTTTCGAAGTTTGTGTCCCAGAATGCCATGATCTACCTTGGCAAAGTCGAGGTAAATAACATCTGTGTTGTATCCATTCTCTAGATTTTCCAGGATTTGGTCATGGTGTGCCAGTAGTTGGGAAAGACATGATCTACCTAACCTGAATCCATGCTGATTGCAATTCATCAGATTGTTGGATTCCAGGAACTCAACCAGTTTTCTACGAACCATTCTTTCGAAGACCTTGATAATGTGTGATGTCAGTGAGATTGGTCGGTAGTTCTTTGGTTTTGATTTGCTGTCCCCTTTATGTATTGGAGTTATGTTTGCTTCTTTATATGTATTTCGTATTTATACTCACTCTCCTAAGAAACTAAACTGTTCATGACAAAGAGGTTTAATTTTTGCCTCTAGAAAATTATTGGTGTTAGAGCTGTGTAATCTGGATTGTTTTTATTAATACCTTCTGTTTCTTTCCAGGTATGTTGAAGATCTCCGCCAGCTCAACTGAGTGTGTAAATACACACAGTCGTCTCAAGAAATAAAATAACTCCAACAACAAAATGTAGTTTATTTATTGATCTTTATTTCACATATAAGTAAGTATATTCTATAGAACATTGTTTTTTATTATATATATACACAGGTAGATCGTTTAACTTCCATTCATATTATATGTATTTAGATACTGTATATATATATAGGAATCAACAGCTGTGTATACACAGTACTCTTCTGTGTATATAACTAGTGGATTGTTAAACTTCATAGTAAAACACATGCCTAGAGATAAAAAGGTATTAACATGCGAGAGAATTCAGTTTCTTATATACAGAGAGTACGTTTTCTTTCTAGAGCAGAACAAGGTAGTATTAATGTAATTAGTGAGAAACATCCCTCTTGAAAGAAGTTATATATAGAATAGATTAATTAATGTCTATGTATATATGATACAGTAATCCCAGCAAGTTTATTTCTTTCTGTGTATATAGGTATTCTATATCTCTCTCATACTTACCAGTAAGTATATTAATAAAGAATTTCATATTATAAACGTTTATATATACAGTATTCTAGTAAGTTTATTTCCTTCTGTATATAGAATAAGTTCGTATTCTATATCTCTCCCAGTATGGATATAGGAATAGAAGTAGGAATTGAGTTCGAAACATCTTTCATGAAAGAAATGTATATATAATGCAGTATTCTAGTGAGGCCATTTCTTTCTGTATGTATGCATATGCCTAGAGACAGAAGGGTGTTAATATGTATGGATTTTATAGAAGTAAGTGTATATATATATATATACACAGGGTTTTAAAGTAATAGTATCCTATAGAATACACATACTTATCTCTGTCTAGACAGAGATAAGTATAACTCCTTAGCTATATTTATATACACACATACATGTATATCCATACATATGTATATATGTACATACATATGTATATATATATATACATACATATGTATGTATATATATACATATGTATGTATATATATATGTATATATACATATGTATGTATATATACATACGTATGTATATATACATACGTATGTATATATATACATATGTATGTATATATGTACATATGTATGTATATATGTACATACGTATGTATATATACATACGTATGTATTTATATATATACATATGTATGTATATATACGTATGTATATATACATACATATATATGCATACATACGTATGTATGCATACATACGTATGTATACATACACACGTATACATACATATGTATACATACATATGTATGTATATATACATATGTATGTATATATACATATGTATATATACTTATGTATGTATATATACGTATGTATATATACATACATATGTATATATACATACGTATATATACATACATATGTATATATACATACGTATGTATACATACGTATGTATACATACATATGTATATATACATACGTATGTATATATACATACGTATGTATACATACGTATGTATATATATACACATATGTATGTATATATACATACGTATGTATATATACGTATGTATACATACATATGTATATATACATACGAATGTATGTATACATACATATGTATATATACATACGTATGTCTATATACATATGTATATATACATATGTATGTATACATACATATGTATATATACATATGTATATATACATATGTATGTATACATATGTATGTATACATATATACATACATATGTGTATATATACGTATATATACATACGTATATATACACATATGTATGTATATATGTACATACATATGTATGTATATATGTACATACGTATGTATATATACATACGTATGTATTTATATATATACATATGTATGTATATATACGTATGTATATATACATACATACATACACACGTATGTATATATACGTATGTATACATACATATATATACATACATATGTATATATACATACATATGTATATATACATACATATGTATATATATATACATACGTATGTATATATACATACATATGTATATATATATACATACGTATGTATATATACATACGTATGTATATATACATACGTATGTATATATACATACGTATGTATATATACATACGTATGTATGTATATATACATACATATGTATGTATATATACATACATATGTATATATACATATGTATGTATGTATATATACATACATATGTATATATACATACATATGTATATATACATATGTATGTATATATACGTATGTATATATACATACATACGTATGTATACATACATACGTATGTATACATACACACGTATGTATATATACATACATATGTATACATACATATGTATGTATATATACATACGTATGTATTTATATATATACATATGTATGTATATATACGTATGTATATATACATACATATATATACATACATACGTATGTATGCATACATACACACGTATACATACATATGTATGTATATATACATATGTATGTATATATACATACATACGTATGTATATATACATACGTATGTATATATACATACGTATGTATATATACATACGTATGTATATATACATACATATGTATGTATATATACATATGTATATATACTTATGTATGTATATATACATACATATGTATATATACATACGTATATATACATACATATGTATATATACATACGTATATATACATACGTATGTATATATACATACGTATGTATACATACATATGTATATATACATACGTATGTATATATACATACGTATGTATACATATACACATATGTATGTATATATACGTATGTATACATACATATGTATATATACATACGAATGTATACATACATATGTATATATACATACGTATGTCTATATACATATGTATATATACATATGTATGTATACATACATATGTATATATACATATGTATGTATACATATGTATGTATACATATATACATACATATGTGTATATATACGTATATATACATATGTATGTATACATACGTATATATACACATATGTATGTATATATGTACATACATATGTATGTATATATGTACATACGTATGTATATATACATACGTATGTATTTATATATATACATATGTATGTATATATACGTATGTATATATACATACATACATACACACGTATGTATATATACGTATGTATACATACATATGTATATATATATACATACGTATGTATATATACATACATATGTATATATATATACATACGTATGTATATATACATACGTATGTATATATACATACATATGTATGTATATATACATACGTATGTATGTATATATACATATGTATGTATATATACATATGTATGTATATATACATACATATGTATGTATATATACATACATATGTATATATACATATGTATGTATATATACGTATGTATATATACATACATATGTATATATACATACATATGTATATATACATATGTATGTATATATACATACATACGTATGTATACATACATACGTATGTATACATACATACGTATGTATACATACACACGTATGTATGTATACATACATATGTATGTATATATACATACATATGTATGTATATATACATACGTATGTATACATACATATGTATATATATACACATGCATATGTATGTATATATACATATGTATGTATATATACATACGTATGTATATATACATACATATGTATATATACATACGAATGTATGTATACATACATATGTATATATACATACGTATGTCTATATACATATGTATATATACACATATGTATGTATATATGTACATACATATGTACATACGTATGTATATATACATACGTATGTATTTATATATATACATATGTATGTATATATACATACACACGTATGTATATATACGTATGTATACATACATATATATGTATATATACATACATATGTATATATACATACATATGTATATATATATACATACGTATGTATATATACATACGTATGTATATATACATACGTATGTATATATATATACGTATGTATGTATACATACGTATGTATATATACATACATATGTACGTATATATACATACGTATGTATATATGTATATATACGTATGTATATATACATACATACGTATGTATACATACATACGTATGTATACATACACACGTATGTATATATACATACATATGTATACATACATATGTATGTATGTATATATACATACATATGTATGTATATATACATACATATGTATATATACATATGTATGTATATATACGTATGTATATATACATACATATGTATATATACATACATATGTATATATACATATGTATGTATATATACGTATGTATGTATATATACGTATGTATATATACATACATACGTATGTATACATACATACGTATGTATACATACACACGTATGTATATATACATACATATGTATACATACATATGTATGTATATATACATACGTATGTATTTATATATATACATATGTATGTATATATACGTATGTATATATACATACATATATATACATACATACGTATGTATGCATACACACGTATACATACATATGTATACATACATATGTATGTATATATACATATGTATGTATGTATATATACATACGTATGTATATATACATACGTATGTATATATACATACATATGTATGTATATATACATATGTATATATACTTATGTATGTATATATACGTATGTATATATACATACGTATGTATATATACATACGTATATATACATACGTATGTATATATACATACGTATGTATACATACATATGTATATATACATACGTATGTATATATACATACGTATGTATACATATACACATATGTATGTATATATACATACGTATGTATATATACGTATGTATACATACATATGTATATATACATACGAATGTATACATACATATGTATATATACATACGTATGTCTATATACATATGTATATATACATATGTATGTATACATACATATGTATATATACATATGTATGTATACATATGTATGTATACATATATACATACATATGTGTATATATACGTATATATACATATGTATGTATACATACGTATATATACACATATGTATGTATATATGTACATACATATGTATGTATATATGTACATACGTATGTATATATACATACGTATGTATTTATATATATACATATGTATGTATATATACGTATGTATATATACATACATACATACACACGTATGTATATATACGTATGTATACATACATATATATACATACATATGTATATATACATACATATGTATATATATATACATACGTATGTATATATACATACATATGTATATATACATATGTATGTATATATACATACATACGTATGTATACATACATACGTATGTATACATACATACGTATGTATACATACATACGTATGTATACATACATATGTATGTATATATACATACATATGTATGTATATATACATACGTATGTATACATACATATGTATATATATACACATGCATATGTATGTATATATACATATGTATGTATATATACATACGTATGTATGTATACATACATATGTATATATACATACGAATGTATGTATACATACATATGTATATATACATACGTATGTCTATATACATATGTATATATACACATATGTATGTATATATGTACATACATATGTACATACGTATGTATATATACATACGTATGTATTTATATATATACATATGTATGTATATATACATACACACGTATGTATATATACGTATGTATATATACGTATGTATACATACATATATATGTATATATACATACATATGTATATATATATACATACGTATGTATATATACATACGTATGTATATATACATACGTATGTATATATATATACGTATGTATGTATACATATGTATGTATATATACGTATGTATATATACATACATACACACGTATGTATATATACATACATATGTATGTATATATACATATGTATGTATATATACATACATATGTATGTATATATACATATGTATGTATATATACATACATATGTATATATATATACATACGTATGTATATATACATACGTATGTATATATACATACATATGTATGTATATATACATATGTATGTATATATACATATGTATATATACATATGTATATATACGTATGTATATATATATACATACGTATGTATATATACATACGTATGTATACATACATATGTATATATACATACGTATGTATACATACATATGTATATATATACACATGCATATGTATGTATATATACATACGTATGTATACATACGTATATATACACATATGTATGTATATATGTACATACATATGTATGTATATATGTACATACGTATGTATATATACATATGTATGTATATATACATACATACACACGTATGTATATATACATACGTATGTATGTATACATACATACGTATGTATACATGCATATGTATGTATATATACATACGTATGTATATGTACATACGTATGTATATATACATACGTATGTATGTATACATACGTATGTATATATACATACATATGTATATATACATATGTACGTATGTATACATATATATATACATACATACGTATGTATATATACATACGTATGTATACATACATATGTATATATATACACATGTGTATATATACACATATGTATGTATATATACATATGTATGTATATATACATACGTATGTATATGTACATACATATGTATATATACGTATGTATACATACATATGTATATATACATACGAATGTATGTATACATATGTATACATACGTATATATACATACGTATGTATATATACATACATATGCATATATACATACATATGCATGTATATATATACATATGTATATATACATACGTATGTATATATACATACATATATATACATACATACATATGTATATATACATACGTATATATATACATACGAATGTATGTATACATATGTATATATACATACACATGTATGTGTACATACATATGTATTTATACGTATGTATGTATATATACATACATATGTATATATACATACGTACGTATATACATACATATGTATGTATATATACATATGTATGTGAAGATATACATACATATGCATGTATATATACATACGTATGTGTGTATGTATATATACATATGTATGTATACATACGTATGTATGTAGATATATACATACGTATGTATACATACATATGTATATATATACATACAAATGTATGTATATATATACATACATACGTATGTATATATATACATACGTATGTATATATATACATACGTATGTATATATACATACGTATGTATATATATACATACGTATGTATATATATACATATGTATGTATATATATATACATACATATGTATGTATACATACATATGTATATATACATGCGTATGTATATATATACATACGTATGTATATATACATACATGTATATATATACATATGTATACATACGTATATGTATGTATATATACACATGTATTTATGTATATATACATACACATGTATGTATACATACATACGTATATATACATACACACGTATGTATGTATATATACATATGTATGTATACATACATCCTTATGTATATATATATACAAACATATACTTACGTATATATATACACGTATGTATATATACATACATATGTATGTATGTATACATACATCTGTATATATACATACGTATATATATACATACGTATGTATACAAACATATGTATACATACATACATATGTATACATACATACGTATATATACATATGTATACATACATATGTATATATACATACGTATGTATGTATGTTTATGTATACATACATATGTATATATACATACGTATGTATATATACATATGTATACATACATATGTATATATATACATACATATGTATATATACACATACATATGTATGTATATATACGTATGTATGTATATATTTATACATACACACACATATGTATACATACATACATATGTATATATACACATACGTATGTATACATACATATGTATATATATACATGTTTAACTCCTTAACTATATTTATATAATACAGTCGTCTAGAGATATAAGGGTATTAATGTATGTAGGTTTATATCTATATACCTGTGTAGTGTAACTTCTAAATCTACAATGAAGATATGCTTTATATACACGAAAGTGTTTATATGGTGAGTATGCCTGTCTAGAGGAGAACAGGGTAACTGTGTACATATGGTTCTACATACTGTACTCTATTGAACACAACTTCTATATATAATGGGGGTACATTATAGACATGAAGGAAGCTATGTGTGTATGTATAGAACATTAGGTTTCTTTGTATTTATACAGTTAGCTCTCTTGCTTCTTAGGAAGCCTGTACACGTTCTACAGTGAGATGCTTATACACAACTAGAAGAACAATAGTAGTAGTTTCCTAAGAGACGTATGTGTAGTATCTAGCGAGGATGTATTGATATGTATGTACAGATCACAACCTCTTATCTTATATATGTATGATGTTCACTTCCAGGTTTCTACATACACGTGTATAGTATAAGGAGACACACACAATGTGGGTTTAGATATATTCTATATAATACAGTTACTTATATACAGAAGTGTCTACATAGATGGAGATGGCTTGTTTATCTAGGTAATAACATTTCTCCTGTATAGAGGGGATTTATTTTTATAATATGAAACTAGTTAATAGTGACGAAAGGTTTTTGTCTTCCTACAGTGGAAGAGGTGTATATAGTTATATGTCTAGTGTGTGTGTGTACATACAGGGAATAAATAATAAAGCAACAAAGAAAAAGACTGGTTTATTCTTTTATTTCACAATTTATTTACCTTTCTTCTTGAAATAGGGATGTAGTTGTCTCCAGGTCTGGTGCTTCTTTCTTAGGAATAAAAAATAGGTTAGTTGTGTATATATAAAGGTTTAGTTTTGTATCTACTGACGAACGTTTATATATGGATGATGTAGCTATCATGATGCTAGAAGTAAGGAGTTTTACGGCAGAGGAATGGAGCTACCATGCTTCGTTAGATATAAAATATAGCTGTATGGTTTAGCTTCTATATACATATGTTTAGTTTCGTGTCTATTATTCCAGTATAAACAAGATTGTATATTGCGCCTCATGAGTATCTGTTGAGATAAAAGGGAGACCGTTTATATATGAATATAGCTTCATGTGTACGTATGTCCCTAAGATTCTTCCTCTACATGGTGAATATTTAGAATAAATATGCCTGAAGTGTTTATGTATTTACGTGAAAAAGTGTCTTCTTGTATATAGAATATCTGTCAGTGTGTATTCAGATATAAACGATGGTATAAGGTTTATATACAGAAGATAATAAAACGTGTATAGAGAGGAAGCTTGGTTATATTTCCTTACAAGTATGTATCGAGAGAGGATTTAGTTGTCTCATAATAAAGTAAAGTAACATGTTGGAAGAGGTAGCTGTGTGTGTATACAGATCATGTTTAGTTTTGTTTCATAATAAAGGAGGGTAACATGTATGTTTAGTTAGAAGAGGTAGCTGCGTATATATTTAGTTATGATTCTCAAAATATATACGTTTAAATAGGAAGAGTGTTTGTATATATAAATGTAGCTAGATGTGAGTGTTTAGAATAAATTTAAAAGACATTACAACAAGTTATGTATATTTCTAACGACAGGCGGTTTCTTTGAGATGATAGTGAAGTGTACTTTTGTGTCTCAATAATATCTGTGAGTGTGTATATACGGCAAATAAGACTTTACATACCTCTTGACACGAACGTAATATCCAAATATCAGTAATAGTCCCAGAGTAAATAGAATGATGTTACCGCTTCAATACACTGAAAATAAATGTCAACAAAGGAAGAAGAGTTCCACAAACCGGAAGTAGTTCAATCACAACAAAGGGCAAATAATTCAAATCAAAGGGAGATAACTCTCGTCAAATTTTTTAGCAAAAACTCATGCGAGGGGGAGAGCAGGCCAGCATAAAGCCAGCCTGCAACGGTCCCGGCCGACCCCCGCAACGATTCGAACTTCAGACACGATCGAGTGGTCAGCCATACCGAAGTACGACATCGAAGCCAGAAACGCTACGTGCAGTGCCACGCACAAGCCGCAATTCTACAGAGTCAAATAGTCATACTTATAGCTAAAGTTTTCTTTCTTTTTAAAAAAAAAAAAGAAAGCGAGATAACACGACATATTCCGAGTGTTATCTAGCTTTCTTTCCGTTTCTCTCTATATATAATTATAACATGATATATAGCCATTAAGGAACTGCTAGTATTTTGTACATATATAACGGGATATGTAGAAATAGGGAGTCAAAAGTTTGACCATTTTCGCCAAATTCTACGTAAATAAGCCTCGGATTTTTGCCTACTTCTCAGACATAAGATAGGGAGGAGGGTCACCTTATATTCGAGTACATCTATTCTTGTTAGACTAGACCGGTATCATCATGGGTAGAGCCTACCAGGTGCTACTGCGTTGAACGAGACTAAGGCTGTGATGGTCCTCAGGGCACTGCTGTCAATTGTCTTTGTGAAGGGCCACGTTTCTGCTCCAAAGAGGAGAAGACTGATGCATCTTTTCAGAACAATTAATATGTAGGTAACATAGCCTTAGAGAGATCTGTATTTGTAATAGTTAGTATCGATTTGGGGAATCTTAAGACCATGATTCCAATCATCAATATATGTATTGATTAAACCTAAATATAGTATATAAAGAAGTGGATCTTAAAATATGCAATGATAGTGTCGAGAGAAGGCTTAGTTAGTTACTTCTAACAATGTACCACTATGAATAAGACAGAAGGCGGTGTATGTAGATAGAATGTTTACTTTTCCTGAGTATGAAGGGGTTTTAGTTATTATTCTTAGTAAAAAGACGGTTATATTATACATATACGTCTCTAACATTCCTCCTGTATATAAAGGGTAGTAAAATATATTCTTGTGTCTCAGGAATAACTACGTGCTTATCGATGAATTTAAGGGACAACTAAAACATTACATACCTCTTTAGAAGAATGAAGGTGTATATATAAATGTAGGTTTATATGTGTATATATATCTAGATAGGAAACGTTTCTTCCAGTGTATGGATTAGAGAGGTGAATGCATACACTAAAGAATGTTAATATATATATCTAAGACTGTATTTTCGAGTGTTTAGCAATAAATTAAAATATACATGGCAAATAAAGCGTTCGTATAGGTAAATTAGAGGGTATTTTACCTCAGCTAAAGAACATTTATATATATAAATCTAGTTTTGTGTGTGTATTTAGGTTTAAATAAAACAATATGTACGTCTCTAAAATCTTTCTGTATATAGAATAATTGTTTCTACTTTTGACACAAGGCCAGCAATTATCCAGTGTATAACTGGTACTTTATTTTATCGACCCCATAAGGATGAAAGGCATATAGAATAATGTATGTCTGTGAGTGTATATACGGCAAATAAAACATTACATACCTCTCACCATTAGTATAATATCCAGACTGATTCTATCAAATTACACGAGTAAATCCAAACAATGTTAACAGTTCAATTCAAAAAAGAAAAATGACAACAAACGAGAAGAGTTCCAATCAGGGGCAAGTAATTCAAACGAAGGGGGATAACTCTCAGCGAATTTTTTAGTAAAACTCAATGCGTGGTGGGGACGCAAGCCAGCGATTCGATCTTCAGACAGATAGAATGGCCATGCCATACCGAACTACGACAGCGAAGCCCGAAACGTTACGTGCAGCGTCACGCAAGAGCACAATTCTACTAAGTAAATTAGTCATACTTATAGGTAGAATTTTATTTATTTAAATAAAATATATATAGAAACGGAATGAAGACGAGATAACTGAGGGCGTGGAGAAATATCTCTTTCTGAATATATTTCGTATGGTGAGAGTTGAGATCTCTACCGAATGATTATCAATATTATACTTCGTCTCCGAAATATTTTCAGAAAGAAATTACTTTTTCACGACCGTGTTACCTCACTTCCATCCCGTGTCTATATGTAACAAGTTTAAACTACTAGTATTTAATACATATATATACAGAACAATAAGTATATTTACTTCAAGATAGTAATGTTTATGTTAATACAGAAAATAAAAAATGCAAACCATCGATCTTAGTAATTAGTATCAATCACTAATTATCTATTTTGGTAATAAGCATCTTAAGACCATGATTTCCTTCATCGATATGTGATTAGACCAAAATTTAGTATAATATATAAAGACTGTTCTCAGCTTATGACCAGTTTGCTTGGTGTTAAGACTCTCCCTGGATAGTACGCTGGTCTACCACAGGACTAACTCCTCAGCTGTGAGTACTGGAGAAATGTGATGAATGCAGAACTTCCAAACTGTGAGAGTTACATGTATGCATGGACCTGCAACTCCTAAGGGAGTCATACAGGCCACACATTGACATACAGTATTTCTAGGGCCCTTTTTAAAACCTGGCAGACCCATCTCCTCTCCAGGTCAGAATACAGCAGATTTCTTCCAGAGAAACAGAAGAATCAACCTCAATACTAGACTGGTATTTTGTTTTATCAACCTCAAATGGGTGAAAGGCAAAGTTGACCTCAGCAGAATTTGAATTCAGAGAACTGAAGGCATTCTGTTACATTCATATATACATACTTACTTTGTCTAATAAACAAAACATCTTCTCTCTACACACACATAACATATAAAGCTACATTTATATATACCTCTTCTAAGAAATTAAACCTACTCTAGACTTACACATAGATACAGTTATATATAAATACTTACCTTGTCAAATAAACACAACTAAATCTTCTCTAGACAGACACACAAAGCTACATTTATATAAACATTCTTCTCTACAAACGAGGATCAGCTGAAAAGCTCATAGGCTGACTTTGAAGGAGTGATGCTAGAACTGCGATATATTGTGGTTAGGTTCATTATGATAGGACTTGGTGGAGCAACCAAAATTCACTGCCAACTCATGTACAACTTTATGATGTTCGTGATTCATCGGTGAAAAGGAATGACTCTGATAGTTCTGTTTCATGTGAGGAAGACAAAAGGAAACCTTCAGAGTGTGCATTGAACAATGTGGGATATTTCTAGAATGTAACTAATGCTAACTAGAATCATCCTTGGACATCATCATACATAGTATATATATAGTGTGTTTAGTACAGTGTAGTTGTAGCTAACTAGGTATTTGGTTTTATGAAATGAAAGGAACAAAAAAAAAACTGTATATATACACTGATACTTCAATGTGTTATAAGCAATCCAATACTATTGTTGGATACATAGAGTGCTTCACCCTGCTTACACCAAAGTTTATGGATTAAATACAGGTAACAATATATGGCCATAGTACAGAAAATTCTTATAATATACATATATATATACACACACACACATATATATATATATACATCTCGGGCTGGATTCTGTTGAGGGTCTTCGCCACAAGTGACATCAATGAGATTCCCCTGTAGTTGTTCATGTTAGAGAGATCTCCCTTCTTTGGTACTGAGATGATGTTAGTGATCAAGGGCAACTTTCTCCAGTGCCTGGTTACAGAACTCCAGGATGATATCATCAAAATCACACCTCTTCATCACTTTTGATGCCTCTCCATCTTCTCCATGGGTCTTGATCTTCTTGGTTCTCTGAAGCCCCTCTCTGGCGAAGGTCCTGTCTCAATATCCAGTTCCTCAAACAGCTGTCTGATCTCTCTGGTATTCTGGGCTGTCGAAGGTGGCTCTCCTAGTAGAGTCTTAAAATGGTCCAGCTTCTTCTTACCCCCAGATCTAACTCAAACTCCCTTTCTTTCTTCCTTTAATCTTGTTGATCATCATCCAGCTCTCTTTACACTTACACCTGTCCACCGCTCTCTTTACACTTACACCTGTCCACCGCTCTCTCTACACTCTGTCAACATATATGTTGATGCCCTAAGGACAAACACTGGTCTCTGGGAGAGATGGGACGATGATGGAGAACAGAGACCACTGGAGAGAACTCGTCCATGGATCTCGGGAATTTTACCTGCTCTCTTTCTCTCTCTCTCTCTATATATATATATATATACACTGACCTCCTACAAGGTTACATCTCAAAGGAGGTTTACACCAGTTCTTTTATCCCGAAACTTTTTCAGTAACTGTGGACAAGGAGTTTCTTATGGTTGTAGGTTTTTTGAAAGGGGAAAAATAACAGAAGGCAACACATAAGGTGATTGTCGTGTGAAGGAGGAAGATTGGTAGAGCAATGGACTCCCTGGACACTGGTAAGGCTAACTTAGAACAGGATGGAAAGGTATCCATGGTGAGTGAAAAACCTAACCATTGTTTCAGCTACAGCAGCAGAGGAATTAAGTTATGGTGGGTTTGAAGAAAACAGAGTGGGATGTCTTCAATGTAGTGACTATATAGACCAGAGGCTTTCAACATAACTGATGAGTGTTTCAGTGGAGACCAGCAACCTCTGAGGAGCAGGGACTATAGTAGTAGAGATAGAATAGGCAGAGGGAACGGCATATTTAGGGGCTGGGGAGAAGCAGAGACCACTGTAGTAGAGGTAGACTAGGTAGAGAGGGAACAGGATATTTAGGGGCTGGGGAGTGCTAGTGAGGAGCAGGATCCAGTGAAGTAGAGGTAGACTAGGAAGAGACGGAATAGCATATTTAGGGGTTGGGGAGGAGCAGAGACCATTGTAGTAGAGGTAGAGAGGGAACAGCATATTTAAGGGCTGTGGAGGAGCAGAGACCATTGTAGTAGAGGTATAATGTGCAGAAGGAGGAGAGACAATAATTGTGGACCAGAGCCTGTTGAATTGTTGATAAAGCTGGAGTGTCATCCCTTAATGTAGCAACCTTGTCAACATGAATGTCCTTGGGGGATAAACCCCTTTTCTTCAGGTACTTGATAATACCACGATGCCAAATTTTGTCCATTTTCAAGAGGTCATTACTAATTACATTTGAAGTCCTCTTTCAACTGTCAGATGTCCGTTTACTTCGAAAGAAACAATGCAGTTATTAATAAGAAGGCTTGAAATTAATTCATGCAAGATTTCCCAGCTCTAGCATCAGTCCTTCATAATCAGCCAACCTTCGTACTTCTGCTGGGTCAAGTCCGACGGGGGCTGACGTCTTAAACAAGCCCCAACAAATAAGAAAGATTTAGAAGAGAATATACTACTTACTAGATATTCACACAAAAGTGACATTAGAATTATTGTTGAAAATAGCAGCCAAATATTTATCGCTCGCCACGTTTTAAATTAATGAAGGACACATTAGAAGATGTAGTTTTAGATAGTCATATATACACATATTGTTCAACGCTGGAATCTCATTGATTCTATATAGATAAGTCGATTCTCAGAGGACCTATTCAGGTTATGGGAACTGTTTGTCCCCCGTGCAAAAATTTGGCGTGTATATATATAATTTCGAGTATATATATAATTTCGAGTATATATATATACACTTATATATGTCTGTATGCATTTTGTTGGGGTTTAAATGGTGAAAATTTCATAAGGTAGCTATTGTTTACTTTCATTGACAAGTCAGACCTGAGCGATCAAGACATATATTTATATATACGTAATCAAAAGTAAAAACATTGTTACACAGATAAAATATAAAAAGATTGTATTTACATGTGTCACAGCTAATTCACCTCCGTAATTCTTAGGAAACATGGCTGCTATTTCTAGCAAGTCGAGCGTAGACGTAGAGACATGTTGCTGTTGTTTACTTTTATTCACAGGTCTTGAACGAGCAAGACAAGATGACCCGACATGTGTGTAATCGATGGTATTCCTGCCGTGACCATCCTGTGATTATATGATTATCAAGGTACCCACATCTACATCGTTGAATGCACCTTTCATTGTTTTGAAAGGGGCTGTAGAAGACAGAACATCTGAGGGTGAGAGGCCGGAGATCGTCAGTGAGTGGCTTTAAATTAATTAGCCATGATTCTATGAAATAAAGAAGCGAAATCACTTTGAAGAAAAATAGGAGAACAATAGTAATTATTATGAGGCCGGTGTAGCGATTACATATTGCCCTGTGTTTACATTAACCACTCCCGACACGACGGTAATTAGATATTCAGATTACAGGAAGGTGTGGGATAGAAGTAATTCTTTTATTTATTTACTTATATCAAACAACAAACACGGTGGCAAGGAGTAAATTAAAAAAGTCGCCTTTCTTTTAAAATAAAATTCAAGCCTAACCTCTCCCATGATGCAACAGTGCGGGTACATAAGTTGACGCTTTAGCGACATCAGTTCCTCAAATTTCACCAAGAGGAAATCTCAAGAACGATAACTCTGTCTTTACTTAATCGCAAAAATGGGTGCAAAAAAATTATTTCGAAAACGACAATATTAAAAGTATTTTGTGGATTTTTAATAGGTGAACACATCATTATATATATATATATATATATATATATATATATATATATATATATATATATATATATATATATATATATATATATATATATATATATATATATATATATATATATATGTGTATATATCCATATATATACACATACACTCTTTTACCTGTATCCGGCTGAGGCCATGCTGGAGCACCGCCCTTGTTGCTACACATTTTATCTCCAGCCTGTATAGGTTGGCCACTGGTGTAAGAGGGACTTTGTTGCTACTGCCCTTAGGTTTCCCTCGTGTCCTGCTGTGGGCTCATCCGGGATCCTGGATAACAAGGTGTCGAGATGTTTCTTGAAGACATCCACCTCCACGTCGTGCAAATCTCTCATGTATATATGTATATATATGCAAGTATATATATACATGTATATATATACATGTATATATAACTATATATATAGCATCACTCCTTCATAGGCTGACCAAGATACTCTCATTGAATGACCAAATGAGGTTTATTTTTCAACATGCAAGATTTCACAGCTCTAGCATCACTCCTTCATAGGCTGACCAAGATACTCTCATTGAATGACCAAATGAGGTTTATTTTTCAACATGCAAGATTGCACAGCTCTAGCATCAATCCTTCATAGGCTGACCAAGACACTCTCATGGAATGACCAAATGAGGTTTGTTTTTCAACATGCAAGATTTCACAGCTCTAGCATCAATCCTTCATAGGCTGACCAAGACACTCTCATGGAATGACCAAATGAGGTTTATTTTTCAACATGCAAGATTTCACAGCTCTAGCATCAATCCTTCATAGGCTGACCAAGACACTCTCATGGAATGACCAAATGAGGTTTATTTTTCAACATGCAAGATTGCACAGCCCTAGCATCACTCCTTCATAGGCTGACCAAGATACTCTCATGGAATGACGAAATGAGGTTTATTTTTCAACATGCAAGATTGCACAGCCCTAGCATCACTCCTTCATAGGCTGACCAAGATACTCTCATGGAATGACCAAATGAGGTTTGTTTTTCAACATGCAAGATTTCACAGCTCTAGCATCAATCCTTCATAGGCTGACCAAGACACTCTCATGGAATGACCAAATGAGGTTTATTTTTCAACATGCAAGATTTCACAGCCCTAGCATCACTCCTTCATAGGCTGACCAAGACACTCTCATGGAATGACCAAATGAGGTTTATTTTTCAACATGCAAGATTTCACAGCTCTAGCATCAATCCTTCATAGGCTGACCAAGATACTCTCATGGAATGACGAAATGAGGTTTATTTTTCAACATGCAAGATTGCACAGCCCTAGCATCACTCCTTCATAGGCTGACCAAGATACTCTCATGGAATGACCAAATGAGGTTTGTTTTTCAACATGCAAGATTTCACAGCTCTAGCATCACTCCTTCATAGGCTGACCAAGACACTCTCATGGAATGACCAAATGAGGTTTATTTTTCAACATGCAAGATTTCACAGCTCTAGCATCAATCCTTCATAGGCTGACCAAGATACTCTCATGGAATGACGAAATGAGGTTTATTTTTCAACATGCAAGATTGCACAGCCCTGGCATCACTCCTTCATAGGCTGACCAAGATACTCTCATGGAATGACCAAATGAGGTTTGTTTTTCAACATGCAAGATTTCACAGCTCTAGCATCACTCCTTCATAGGCTGACCAAGATACTCTCATGGAATGACCAAATGAGGTTTGTTTTTCAACATGCAAGATTGCATAGCCCTAGCATCACTCCTTCATAATTAGCCTATGAACTTTTAAGCCCACCTTCGTACATGCAAACAATGTATTTAATATACAAATAATTACTAAGAAATTCGAAATAATTTTTGCACCCATTTTTGCGATTAAGTAAAGACGGAGTTATCGTTCTTGAGATTTCGGCTCGGTGAAATTTAAGGAACTGATGTCGCTAAATCGCCAAATCATTTACCTGCCCCGTTGCATCATGGGAGGGTAATGGCTGCCTTTTATCTTTCAAAATCCATGGCAGTCTTTTTAATATCTTTCTCGCCAAAATGTTTTAATTATTTACTTATATGAAACAAGGAACAAGATTCTGCGAAATAAACTAAAGAATCTGCCATCGTTTAAAAAATAAAAGGCAGCCATTACCCTCCCATGATGCAACGGGGCAGGTAAATGATTTGGCGATTTAGCGACATCAGTTCCTTAAATTTCTCCGAGCCGAAATCTCAAGAACGATAACTCCGTCTTTACTTAATCGCAAAAATGGGTGCAAAAATTATTTCGAATTTCTTAGTAATTATTTGTATATACTTACGTTGTTTGCATATACGAAGGTGGGCTTAAAAGTTCATAGGCTAATTATGAAGGAGTGATGCTAGAGCTGTGCAATCTTGCATGTTGAAAAATAAACCTCATTTGGTCATTCCATGAGAGTATCTTGGTCAGCCTATGAAGGAGTGATGCTAGAACTGTGAAATCTTGCATGTTGAAAAATAAACCTCATTTGGTCATTCCATGAGAGTATCTTGGTCAGCCTATGAAGGAGTGATGCTAGAGCTGTGCAATCTTGCATGTTGAAAAATAAACCTCATTTGGTCATTCCATGAGAGTATCATGGTCAGCCTATGAAGGAGTGATGCTAGAGCTGTGAAATCTTGCATGTTGAAAAATAAACCTCATTTCGTCATTCCATGAGAGTATATTGGTCAGCCTATGAAGGAGTGATGCTAGAGCTGTGCAATCTTGCATGTTGAAAAATAAACCTCATTTGGTCATTCCATGAGAGTGTCTTGGTCAGCCTATGAAGGAGTGATGCTAGAGCTGTGCAATCTTGCATGTTGAAAAATAAACCTCATTTGGTCATTCCATGAGAGTATCTTGGTCAGCCTATGAAGGAGTGAAGCTAGAGCTGTGCAATCTTGCATGTTGAAAAATAAACCTCATTTGGTCATTCCATGAGAGTATCTTGGTCAGCCTATGAAGGAGTGATGCTAGAGCTGTGAAATCTTGCATGTTGAAAAATAAACCTCATTTGGTCATTCCATGAGAGTATCTTGGTCAGCCTATGAAGGAGTGATGCTAGAGCTGTGAAATCTTTCATGTTGAAAAATAAACCTCATTTGGTCATTCCATGAGAGTATCTTGGTCAGCCTATGAAGGAGTGATGCTAGAGCTGTGAAATCTTGCATGTTGAAAAATAAACCTCATTTGGTCATTCCATGAGAGTATCTTGGTCAGCCTATGAAGGAGTGAAGCTAGAGCTGTGCAATCTTGCATGTTGAAAATAAACCTCATTTGGTCATTCCATGAGAGTATCTTGGTCAGCCTATGAAGGAGTGATGCTAGAGCTGTGAAATCTTGCATGTTGAAAAATAAACCTCATTTGGTCATTCCATGAGAGTATCTTGGTCAGCCTATGAAGGAGTGATGCTAGAGCTGTGAAATCTTGCATGTTGAAAAATAAACCTCATTTGGTCATTCCATGAGAGTATCTTGGTCAGCCTATGAAGGAGTGAAGCTAGAGCTGTGCAATCTTGCATGTTGAAAAATAAACCTCATTTGGTCATTCCATGAGAGTATCTTGGTCAGCCTATGAAGGAGTGATGCTAGAGCTGTGCAATCTTGCATGTTGAAAAATAAACCTCATTTGGTCATTCCATGAGAGTATCTTGGTCAGCCTATGAAGAAGTGATGCTAGAGCTGTGAAATCTTGCATGTTGAAAAATAAACCTCATTTGGTCATTCCATGAGAGTATCTTGGTCAGCCTATGAAGGAGTGATGCTAGAGCTGTGAAATCTTGCATGTTGAAAAATAAACCTCATTTGGTCATTCCATGAGAGTATCTTGGTCAGCCTATGAAGGAGTGATGCTAGAGCTGTGAAATCTTGCATGTTGAAAAATAAACCTCATTTGGTCATTCCATGAGAGTATCTTGGTCAGCCTATGAAGGAGTGATGCTAGAGCTGTGAAATCTTGCATGTTGAAAAATAAACCTCATTTGGTCATTCCATGAGAGTATCTTGGTCAGCCTATGAAGGAGTGATGCTAGAGATGTGAAATCTTGCATGTTGAAAAATAAACCTCATTTGGTCATTCCATGAGAGTATCTTGGTCAGCCTATGAAGGAGTGATGCTAGAGCTGTGCAATCTTGCATGTTGAAAAATAAACCTCATTTGGTCATTCCATGAGAGTATCTTGGTCAGCCTATGAAGGAGTGATGCTAGAGCTGTGAAATCTTGCATGTTGAAAAATAAACCTCATTTGGTCATTCCATGAGAGTATCTTGGTCAGCCTATGAAGGAGTGATGCTAGAGCTGTGCAATCTTGCATGTTGAAAAATAAACCTCATTTGGTCATTCCATGAGAGTATCTTGGTCAGCCTATGAAGGAGTGATGCTAGGGCTGTGAAATCTTGCATGTTGAAAAATAAATCTCATTTGGTCATTCCATGAGAATATCTTGGTCAGCCTATGAAGGAGTGATGCTAGAGCTGTGAAATCTTGCTTGTTGAAAAATAAACCTCATTTGGTCATTCCATGAGAGTATCTTGGTCAGCCTATGAAGGAGTGATGCTAGGGCTGTGAAATCTTGCTTGTTGAAAAATAAACCTCATTTGGTCATTCCATGAGAGTATCTTGGTCAGCCTATGAAGGAGTGATGCTAGCGCTGTGAAATCTTGCATGTTGAAAAATAAACCTCATTTGGTCATTCCGTGAGAGTATCTTGGTCAGCCTATGAAGGAGTGATGCTAGAGCTGTGAAATCTTGCAAATTGAAAGATAAACCTCATTTGGTCATTCCGTGAGAGTATCTTGGTCAGGCTATGAAGGAGTGAAGCTAGAGCTGTGCAATCTTGCATGTGGAAAAATAAACCTCATTTGGTCCTTCCATGAGAGTATCTTGGTCAGCCTATGAAGGAGTGATGCTAGAACTGTGAAATCCTGCAAATTGAAAGATAGACCTCATTTGGTCATTCCGTGAGAGTATCTTGGTCAGGCTATGAAGGAGTGAAGCTAGAGCTGTGCAATCTTGCATGTGGAAAAATAAACCTCATTTGGTCTTTCCATGAGAGTATCTTGGTCAGCCTATGAAGGAGTGATGCTAGAGCTGTAAAATCTTGCATGTTGAAAAATAAACCTCATTTGGTCATTCCGTGAGAGTCTCTTGGTCAGCCTATGAAGGAGTGATGCTAGAGCTGTGAAATCTTGCATGTTGAAAAATAAACCATGTATATATATATATAGTTATATATACATGTATATATATATACATGTATATATATACATGTATATATATATATATACATGTATATATATACATGTATATATATGTATATGAGAGATTTGCATGACGTGGAGGTGGATGTCTTCAAGAAACGTCTGGACACCTTGTTATCCAGGATCCCGGATGAGCCCACAGCAGGACACGAGGGAAACCTAAGGGCAGTAGCAACAAAGTCCCTCTTACACCAGTGGCCAACCTATACAGGCTGGAGATAAAATATGTAGCAACAAGGGCGGTGCCCCAGCATGGCCTCAGATGGATGACTGAAACTTGTAAAAGAGTAAAAGAATATATATATATATATATATATATATATATATATATATATATATATATATATATATATATATATATATATATATATATATATATATATATATATATATACTGTTGCATCATGGGAGAGGTTAGGCTTGAATTTTATTTTAAAAGAAAGGCGAGTTTTTTATTTACTCCTTGCCACCGTGTTTGTTGTTTGATTTAAGTAAATAAATAAAAGAATTAATTCCATCCCACACCTCCAGTAATCTGAATATCTAATTACCGTGGTGTCGGGAGTGGTTAATGTAAACAAAGGGCAATATGTAATCGCTACACCGGCCTCATAATAATTACTATTGTTCTCCTATTTTTCTTCAAAGTGATTTCGCTTCTTTATTTCATAGAATCATGGCTAATTAATTTAAAGCCACTCACTGACGATCTCCGGCCTCTCACCCTCAGATGTTCTGTCTTCTACAACCCCTTTCAAAACAATGAAAGGTGCATTCAACGATGTAGATGTGAGTACCTTGATAGTCATATAAACACAGGATGGTCACGGCAGGAATACCATCGATTACACACATGTCGGGTCATCTTGTCTTGCTCGTTCAAGACCTGTGAATAAAAGTAAACAACAGCAACATGTCTCTACGTCTACGCTCCACTTGCTAGAAATAGCAGCCAACGTCTCCTAAGAATATATATATACATGTATATATATACATGTATATATAACTATATATATATATATATAGCATCACTCCTTCATAGGCTGACTAAGATACTCTCATGGAATGGCCAAATGAGGTTTATATTTCAATATGCAAGATTGCACAGCTCTAGCTTCACTCCTTCATAGGTAGACCAAGATACTCTCATGGAATGACCAAATGAGGTTTATTTTTCAACATGCAAGATTGCACAACCCTAGCATCACTCCTTCATAAGCTGACCAAGATACTCTCATGGAATGACCAAATGAGGTTTATTTTTCAAAATGCAAGATTGCACAGCTCTAGCATCACTCCTTCATGAGCTGACCAAGATACTCTCATGGAATGATCAAATGAGGTTTATTTTTCAACATGCAAGATTTCACAGCTCTAGCATCACTCCTTCATAGGCTGACCAAGATACTCTCATGGAATGACCAAATGAGGTTTATTTTTCAACATGCAAGATTGCACAGCTCTAGCATCACTCCTTCATAGGCTGACCAAGATACTCTCATGGAATGACCAAATGAGATTTATTTTTCAACATGCAAGATTGTACAGCTCTAGCATCACTCCTTCATAGGCTGACCAAGATACTCTCATGGAATGACCAAATGAGGTATATTTTTCAACATGCAAGATTGCACAGCTCTAGCATCACTCCTGCATAGGCTGACCAAGATACTCTCATGGAATGACCAAATGAGGTATATTTTTCAACATGCAAGATTGCACAGCTCTAGCATCACTCCTGCATAGGCTGACCAAGATACTCTCATGGAATGACCAAATGAGGTTTATTTTTCAACATTCAAGATTGCACAGCTCTAGCATCACTCCTTCACAGGCTGATCAAGATACTCTCATGGAATGACCAAATGAGGTTTATTTTTCCACATGCAAGATTGCACAGCTCTAGCATCACTCCTTCATAGGCTGACCAAGATACTCTCATGGAATGACCAAATGAGGTTTATTTTTCCACATGCAAGATTGCACAGCTCTAGCATCACTCCTTCATAGGCTAGCCAAGATACTCTCATGGAATGACCAAATGAGGTTTATTTTTCAACATGCAAGATTTCACACCTCTAACATCACTCCTTCATAGGCTGACCAAGATACTCTCATGGAATGACCAAATGAGGTTTATTTTTCCACATCCAAGATTGCACAGCCCTAGCATCACTCTTTCATAGTGAGCCTATGAACTTTTAAGACTACCTTATATGCAAATTATTAAGAAATTCGAAATAAATTTTGCACCCATTTTTGCGATTAAGTAAAGACGGAGTTATCGTTCTTGAGATTTCGGCTCGGAGAAATTTGAGGAACTGATGTCGCTAAATCGCCAAATCATTTACCCGCCCCGTTGCACCATGGGAGGGTAATGGCTGCCTTTTATTTTTTTAAAACCACAGTAGACTTTTCAATATCTTTCTCGCCAAAATGTTTTAATTATTTACTTATATGAAACAAGGAACAAGATGCTGCGAAAAAACTAAAGAATCTGCCATCGTTTAAAAAATAAAACGCAGCCATTACACTCCCATGAGGCAACGGGGCAGGTAAATGATTTGGCGATTTAGCGACATCAGTTCCTCAAATTTCACCGAGCCGAAATCTCAAGAACGATAACTCCGTCTTTACTTAATCGCAAAAATGGGTGCAAAAATTATTTCGAATTTCTTTAACAGAATTGTTGCATGAATTAAACACTGAATTTAAAGTATTTTTTGTACATTTTTTAACAGTGGCAATAGTAATTATTTGTATATTAAATAAATACTTTGTTTACATATACGAAGGTAGGCTTAAAAGTTCATAGGGTCACTATGAAGGAGTGAGCTAGGGCGTGAAATCTTGCATGTTGAAAAATAAATCTTATTTGGTCATTCCATGAGAGTATCTTGGTCAGCCTATGAAGGAGTGATGTTTGTTGTTTGATATAAGTAAATAAATAAAATAATTAATTCCATCCCACACCTCCCTGTAATCTGAATATCTAATTACCGTCGTGTCAGGAGTGGTTAATGTAAACAAAGGGCAATATGTAATCGCTACACCGGCCTCATAATAATTACTATTGTTCTCCTATTTTTCTTCAAAGTGATTTCGCTTCTTTATTTCATAGAATCATGGCTAATTTATTTAAAGCCACTCACTGACGATCTCCGGCCTCTCACCCTCAGATGTTCTGTCTTCTACAACCCCTTTTAAAACAATGAAAGGTGCATTCAACGATGTAGATGTGGGTACCTTGATAGTCATATAAACACAGGATGGTCACGGCAGGTATACCATCGATTACACACATGTCGGGTCATCTTGTCTTGCTCGTTCAAGACCTGTGAATAAAAGTAAACAACAGCAACATGTCTCTACGTCTACGCTCCACTTGCTAGTAATAGCAGCCATGATTCCTAAGAATTACGGAGGTGAATTAGCTGTGACACATGTAAATACAATCTTTTATATTTTATCTGTGTAACAATGTTTTTACTTTTGATTATGTATATGTAAATATATGTCTTGATCGCTCAGGTCTGACTTGTCAATGAAAGTAAACAATAGCTACCTTATGAAATTTTCACCATTTAAACCTCAACAAAATGCATACAGACATATATAAGTGTATATATATATACTCGAAATTATATATATATATACACGCCAAATTTTTGCACGGGGGACAAACAGTTCCCATAACCTGAATAGGTCCTCTGAGAATCGACTTACTTATGTATATAGAATCAATGAGATTCCAGCGTTGACCAATATGTGTATATATGACTATCTAAAACTACATCTTCTAATGTGTCCTTCATTATTTTAAAACGTGGCGAGCGATAAATATTTGGCTGCTATTTCCAGAAATAATTCTAATGTCTCTTTTGTGTGAATATCTAGTAAGTAGTATATTCTCTTCTAAATCTTTCTTATTTGTTGGGGCTTGTTTAAGACGTCAGCCCCCGTCGGGCTTGACCCAGCAGAAGTACGAAGGTTGGCTGATTATGAAGGACTGATGCTAGAGCTGGGAAATCTTGCATGAATTAATTTCAAGCCTTCTTATTAATAACTGCATTGTTTCTTTCGAAGTAAACGGACATCTGACAGTTGAAAGAGGACTTCAAATGTAATTAGTAATGACCTCTTGAAAATGGACAAAATTTGGCCTCGTGGTATTATCAAGTACCTGTAGAAAGGGGGTTTATCCCCCAAGGACATTCATGTTGACAAGGTTGATACATTAAGGGATGACACTCCAGCTTTATCAACAATTCAACAGGCTCTGGTCCACACTTATTGTCTCTCCTCCTTCTGCACATTATACCTCTACTACAATGGTCTCTGCTCCTCCACAGCCCTTAAATATGCTGTTCCCTCTCTACCTCTACTGCAATGGTCTCTGCTCCTCCCCAACCCCTAAATATGCTATTCCCTTTCTTCCTAGTCTACCTCTACTACACTGGTTCCTGCTCCTCACTAGCACTCCCCAGCCCCTAAATATGCCGTTCCCTCTGCCTATTCTATCTCTACTACTATAGTCCCTGCTCCTCAGAGGTTGCTGGTCTCCACTGAAACACTCATCAGTTATGTTGAAAGCCTCTGGTCTATATAGTCACTACATTGAAGACATCCCACTCTGTTTTCTTCAAACCCACCATAACTTAATTCCTCTGCTGCTGTAGCTGAAACAATGGTTAGGTTTTTCACTCACCATGGATAGCTTTCCATCCTGTTCTAAGTTAGCCTTACCAGTGTCCATGGAGTCCATTGCTCTACCAATCTTCCTCCTTCACAAGACAATCACCTTATGTGTTGCCTTCTGTTATTTTTCCCCTTTCAAAAAAACCTACAACCATAAGAAACTCCTCGTCCACAGTTCCTGAGAAAGTTTCGGGATAAAAGAACTGGTGTAAACCTCCTTTGAGATGTAACCTTGTAGGAGGTCAGTGTATATATATATATAGAGAGAGAGAGCAGGTAAAGTTCCCGAGATCCATGGACGAGTTCTCTCCAGGGGTCTCTGTTCTCCATCATCGTCCCATCTCTCCCAGAGACCAGTGTTTGTCCCTAGGCCATCAACATATATGTTGACAGAGTGTAGAGAGAGCGATGGACAGGTGTAAGTGTAAAGAGAGCTGGATGATGATCAACGAGATTACAGGAAGGAAGAGAGGGAGTCTGAGTTAGATCTGGGGGTCAGAAGAAGCTGGACCATTTTAAGACCCTACTAGGAGAGCCACCTTCGACAGCCCAGAATACCAGAGAGATCAGACAGCTGTTTGAGGAACTGGATATTGAGACAAGACCTTCGCCAGCGAGGGGCTTCAGAGAACCAAGAAGATCAAGACCCATGGAGAAGATGGAGAGGCATCAAAAGTGATGAAGAGATGTGATTTTGATGATATCATCCTGGAGTTCTGTAACCAGGCACTGGAGAAAGTTGCCCTTGATCACTAACATCATCTCAGTACCAAAGAAGGGAGATCTCTCTAACATGAACAACTACAGGGGAATCTCATTGATGTCACTTGTGGCAAAGACCCTTAACAGAATCCAGCCCGAGATGTATATATATATATATATGTGTGTGTGTGTATATATATGTATATTATAAGAATTTTCTGTACTATGGCCATATATTGTTATCTTTATTTAAGTGTTGTTTGCACCACCTTAATTCATAAACTTTGGTGTAAGCAGGATGAAGCACTCTATGTATCCAACAGTAGTATTGGATTGCTTATAACACATTGAAGTATCAGTGTATATATATAGTTTGTTTTTTTTGTTCCTTTCATTTCATAAAACCAAATACCTAGTTAGCTACAACTACACTGTACTAAACACACTATATATATACTATGTATGATGATGTCCAAGGATGATTCTAGTTAGCATTAGTTACATTCTAGAAATATCCCACATTGTTCAATGCACACTCTGAAGGTTTCCTTTTGTCTTCCTCACATGAAACAGAACTATCAGAGTCATTCCTTTTCACCGATGAATCACGAACATCATAAAGTTGTACATGAGTTGGCAGTGAATTTTGGTTGCTCCACCAAGTCCTATGATAATGAACCTAACCACAATATCTCGCAGTTCTAGCATCACTCCTTCAAAGTCAGCCTATGAGCTTTTCAGCTGATTCTCGTTTGTAGAGAAGAATGTTTATATAAATGTAGCTTTGTGTGTCTGTCTAGAGAAGATTTAGTTGTGTTTATTTGACAAGGTAAGTATTTATATATAACTGTATCTATGTGTAAGTCTAGAGTAGGTTTAATTTCTTAGAAGAGGTATATATAAATGTAGCTTTATATGTTATGTGTGTGTAGATAGAAGATGTTTTGTTTATTAGACAAAGTAAGTATGTACATATGAATGTAACAGAATGCCTTCAGTTCTCTGAATTCAAATCCTGCTGAGGTCAACTTTGCCTTTCACCCATTTGAGGTTGATAAAACAAAATACCAGTCTAGTATTGAGGTTGATTCTTCTGTTTCTCTGGAAGAAATCTGCTGTATTCAGACCTGGAGAGGAGATGGGTCTGCCAGTTTTTAAAAAGTGCCCTAGAAATACTGTATCTCGATGTGTGGCCTGTATGACTCCCTTAGGAGTTACAGGTCCATGCATACATGTAACTCTCACAGTTTGGAAGTTCTGCATTCATCACATTGCTCCAGTACTCACAGCTGAGGAGTTAGTCCTGTGGTAGACCAGCGTACTATCCAGGGAGAGTCTTGTACTCTCAGACACTTAACACCAAGCAAACTGGTCATAAGCTGAGAACAGTCTTTATATATTATAGTAAATTTTGGTCTAATCACATATCAATGAAGGAAATCATGGTCTTAAGATGCTTATTACCAAAATAGATAATTAGTGATTGATACTAATTACTAAGATCGATGGTTTGCATTTTTTATTTTCTGTATTAACATAAACATTACTATCTTGAAGCAAATATACTTATTGTTCTGTATATATATGTATTAAATACTAGTAGTTTAAACTTGTTACATATAGACACGGGATGGAAGTGAGGTAACACGGTCGTGAAAAAGTAATTTCTTTCTGAAAATATTTCGGAGACGAAGTATAATATTGATAATAATTCGGTAGAGATCTCAACTCTCACCATACGAAATATATTCAGAAAGAGATATTTCCCCACGCCCTCAGTTATCTCGTCTTCATTCCGTTTCTATATATATTTTATTTAAATAAATAAAATTCTACCTATAAGTATGACTAATTTACTTAGTAGAATTGTGCTCTTGCGTGGCGCTGCACGTAACCTTTCAGGCTTCGCTGTCGTACTTCGGTATGGCATGGTCATTCTATGTGTCTGAAGATCGAACCGCTGCGGGGCCAGCCCGGCTTTATGCTGGCCTGCGTCCCCACCTCGCATTGAGTTTTATTAAAAAATTCGCTGAGAGTTATCCCCCTTCGTTTGAATTACTTGCCCCTGATTGGAACTCTTCTCGTTTGTTGTCATTTTTCTTTATTGAATTGAACTGTTAACATCGTTTGCATTTACTCGTGTAATTTGATAGAATCAGTCTGGATATTATACTAATGATGAGGGGTATGTAATGTTTTATTTGCCGTATATACACTCACAGACATACATTATTTTATATGCCTTTCATCCTTATGGGGTCGATAAAATAAAGTACCAGTAATACACTGGATAATTGCTGGTTTTGTGTCAAAAGTAGAAACAATTATTCTATATACAGAAAGATTTTAGAGACGTACATATTGTTTTATTTAAACCTAAATACACAGACAAAACTAGATTTATATATATATAAATGTTCTTTAGCTGAGGTAAAATACCCTCTAATTTACCTATACGATCGCTTTATTTGCCATGTATATTTTAATTTATTGCTAAACACTCGAAAATACAGTCTTAGATATATATTAACATTCTTTAGTGTATGCATTCACCTCTCTAATCCATACACTGGAAGAAACGTTTTCTATCTAGATATATATACACATATAAAGCTACATTTATATATACACCTTCATTCTTCTAAAGAGGTATGCAATGTTTTAGTTGTCCCTTAAATTCATCGATAAACACGTAGTTATTCCTGAGACACAAGAATATATTTTACTACCCTTTATATACAGGAGGAATGTTAGAGACGTATATGTATAATATAACCGTCTTTTTACTAAGAATAATAACTAAAACCCCTTCATACTTAGGAAAACTAAACATTCTATCTACATACACCGGCTTCTGTCTTATTCATAGTGGTACATTGTTAGAAGTAACTAACTAAGCCTTCTCTCGACACTATCATTGCATATTTTAAGATCCACTTCTTTATATACTATATTTAGGTTTAATCAATACATATATTGATGATTGGAATCATGGTCTTAAGATTACCCAAATCGATACTAACTATTACAAATACAGAGCTGTCTAAGGCTATGTTACCTACATATTAATTGTTTTGAAAAGATGCATCAGTCTTCTCCTCTTTGGAGCAGAAACGTGGCCCCTCACAAAGACGATTGACAGCAGAGCCCTGAGGACCATCTAAAACATCAGATGGGACCACCACAGTGACGCATCAGCCCACAGCCTTACTCTCGTTCAACGCAGTAGCACCTGGTAGGCTCTACCCATGATGATGCCGGTCTAGTCTAACAAGAATAGATGTACTCGAATATAAGGTGACCCTCCTCCCTATCTTATGTCTGAGAAGTGTGCAAAAATCCGAAGCTTATTTACGTAGAGTTTAAAGTTGGCGAAAATGGTCAAACTATTGACTCCCTATATAAGTCAACCCGTTTCTACATATCCCGTTATATATGTACAAAATACTAGCAGTTCCTTAATGGCTATATGTCCTGTTATATTTATATAGAGAGAAACTGAAAGAAAGCGAGATAACACTCGGAATATGTCGTGTTATCTCGCTTTCTTTCCGTTTCTTTTTTTTTTAAAAAGAAAGAAAACTTTAGCTATAAGTATGACTATTTGACTCTGTAGAATTGCGGCTTGTGCGTGGCGCTGCACGTAGCGTTTCTGGCTTCGCTGTCGTACTTCGGTATGGCTGACCACTCGATCGTGTCTGAAGTTCGAATCGTTGCGGGGGTCGGCCGGGACCGTTGCAGGCTGGCTTTATGCTGGCCTGCTCTCCCCCTCGCATGAGTTTTTGCTAAAAAATTTGACGAGAGTTATCTCCCTTTGATTTGAATTATTTGCCCTTTGTTGTGATTGAACTACTACCGGTTTGTGGAACTCTTCTTCGTTTGTTGACATTTATTTTCAGTGTATAGAAGCGGTAACATCATTCTATTTACTCTGGGACTATTACTGATATTTGGATATTACGTTCGTGTAAAGAGGTATGTAAAGTCTTATTTGCCGTATATACACACTCACAGATATTATTGAGACACAAAAGTACACTTCACTATCATCTCAAAGAAACCGCCTGTCGTTAGAAATATACATAACTTGTAATGTCTTTTAAATTTAGAATAAACACTCACATATAGCTACATTTATATACACAAACACTCTTCCTATTTAAACGTATATATTTTGAGAATCATAACTAAATATATACGCAGCTACCTCTTCTAACTAAACATACATGTTACCCTCCTTTATTATGAAACAAAACTAAACATGATCTGTATACACACACAGCTACCTCTTCCAACATGTTACTTTACTTTATTATGAGACAACTAAATCCTCTCTCGATACATACTTGTAAGGAAATATAACCAAGCTTCCTCTCTATACACGTTTTATTATCTTCTTTATATAAACCTTATACCATCGTTTATATCTGAATACACACTGACAGATATTCTATATACAAGAAGACACTTTTTCACGTAAATACATAAACACTTCAGGCATATTTATTCTAAATATTCACCATGTAGAGGAAGAATCTTAGGGACATACGTACACATGAAGCTATATTCATATATAAACGGTCTCCCTTTTATCTCAACAGATACTCACGAGGCGCAATATACAATCTTGTTTATACTGGAATAATAGACACGAAACTAAACATATGTATACAGAAGCTAAACCATACAGCTATATTTTATATCTAACGAAGCATGGTAGCTCCATTCCTCTGCCGTAAAACTCCTTACTTCTAGCATCATGATAGCTACATCATCCATATATAAACGTTCTTCAGTAGATACAAAACTAAACCTTTATATATACACAACTAACCTATTTTTTATTCCTAAGAAAGAAGCACCAGACCTGGAGACAACTACATCCCTATTTCAAGAAGAAAGGTAAATAAATTGTGAAATAAAAGAATAAACCAGTCTTTTTCTTTGTTGCTTTATTATTTATTCCCTGTATGTACACACACACACTAGACATATAACTATATACACCTCTTCCACTGTAGGAAGACAAAAACCTTTCGTCACTATTAACTAGTTTCATATTATAAAAATAAATCCCCTCTATACAGGAGAAATGTTATTACCTAGATAAACAAGCCATCTCCATCTATGTAGACACTTCTGTATATAAGTAACTGTATTCTATAGAATATATCTAAACCTACATTGTGTGTGTCTCCTTATACTATACACGTGTATGTAGAAACCTGGAAGTGAACATCATACATATATAAGATAAGAGGTTGTGATCTGTACATACATCCTCGCTAGATACTACACATACGTCTCTTAGGAAACTACTACTATTGTTCTTCTAGTTGTGTATAAGCATCTCACAGTAGAACGTGTACATGCTTCCTAAGAAGCAAGAGAGCTAACTGTATAAATAGAAAGAAACCTAATGTTCTATACATACACACATAGCTTACTATAATATACCCCCATTATATATAGAAGTTGTGTTCAATATAGTACAGTATGTAGAACCATATGTTCACAGTTACCCTGTTCTCCTCTAGACAGGCATACTCACCATATAAACACTTTCGTGTATATAAAGAATATCTTCATTGTAGATTTAGAAATTACACTACACAGGTATATAGATATAAACCTACATACATTAATACCCTTATATCTCTAGAGTACTGTATTATATAAATATAGTTAAGGAGTTAAACATGTATATATATATATACGTATGTATATATACATACATATGTATGTATATACATATGTATATATATACATACGTATGTATATATATACATATGTATGTATATATACATACGTATGTATACATACATTACATATGTATATATATACATATGTATATATACGTATGTATATATACATATGTATGTATACATATGTATGTATGTATATATACATACGTATGTATATATACATACACGTATGTATAAATACATATGTTTGTATATATGTATGTTTATGCATACATATGTATATATACATACATACATATACAGATGTATGTATACATACATATGTATATACATACGTATGTATATATACATACATATGTATGTATATATACATACATAAGGATGTATGTATACATACATATGTATATATATATACATATGGATGTATATATACATACATACATAAGTATGTATATATATATATACATGTATGTATATATACATAAATACATGTGTATGTATATATACATACATATACATGTATGTATATATATATACATATGTATATACACACACATGCATGTATACGTACATGTGTATGTATATATACATACGTATATATATATACATACGCATGTATATATATACATACGTATGTATATATACACATACGTATGTATATATATACATACGTATGTATATATATACATACGTATGTGTATATATACATACACATGTATGTATATATACATATGTATGTATACATACGTATGTATGTATACATACGTATGTATATATACAGACGTATATATACATACGTATGTATGCATATATACATACATATGTATGTATATATACATACATATGTATGTATATATACATACGTATGTATACATACATATGTATGTATATATACATATGTATACATACGTATGTATATATATACATACATAAGTATATATATATACATACATGTGTGTGTGTATATACATATGTATATACACACATATGCATGTATACATACATGTATGTATATATATCCGTATGTATGTATACATACATGTGTATGTATAAATACATGTGTATGTATATATATACATGCATATACGTATATATACATATGTATATATATACATATGTATGTATATACACACATATGCATGTATACATACATGTGTATGTATACATACATACGTATGTATATATATACATACGCATGTATATATACAGTTGTATGTATATATACATACAAATGCATGTATATATACATACATACATATGTATATACATACATATGTATATATATACATACATATGTATATATATACATACGTATGTATATATACATATGTATGTATATATACATACATATGTATGCATATATACATACGTATGTATGTACATATACATACATAAGTATGTATACATACGCATGTATATATATACGTACGTATGTATATATACATATGCATATATACATACGTATACATACATATGTATGTATACATACATATGTATGTATATATACATATGGATGTATATATACATACATATGTATATATATATATACATGTATGTATATATACATGTGTATGTATATATACATGCATATACGTATGTATATATATATACATATGTATATACACACACATGCATGTATACGTACATGTGTATGTATATATACATACGTATGTATATATATACATACGCATGTATATATATACATACGCATGTATATATATACATACGCATGTATATATATACATACGTATGTGTATATATACATACACATGTATGTATATATACATATGTATGTATACATACATACGTATGTATACATACGTATGTATGCATATATACATACATATGTATGTATATATACATATGTATACATACGTATGTATATATATATATACATACATAAGTATATATATATACATACATGTGTGTGTGTATATACATATGTATATATATATACATACATATGCATGTATACATACATGTGTATATACATACATTATGTATGTATACATACATGTGTATGTATAAATACATGTGTATGTATATATACATACATATGTATGTATATATATACATGCATATACGTATATATACATATGTATATATATACATATGTATGTATATACACACATATGCATGTATACATACATGTGTATGTATACATACATACGTATGTATATATATACATACGCATGTATATATACAGTTGTATGTATATATACATACATATGTATATATATACATATGCATGTATATATATATACATACATATGTATATACATACATATGTATATATATACATACATATGTATATATATACATACGTATGTATATATACATATGTATGCATATATACATACGTATGTATGTACATATACATACATAAGTATGTATACATACGTATGTATATATATACATACGTATGTATATATACATACATATGTATATATATACATATGTATATATATACATACGTATGTATATATACATATGTATGTATACATACATATGTATATATACATATGTATGCATATATACATACGTATGTATGTACATATACATACATAAGTATGTATACATACGTATGTATATATATATACGTACGTATGTATATATACATACATATGCATATATACATACGTATGTATACATACATATGTATGTATACATACATATGTATATATATATACATACATATGTATATACATGTATGTATATATACATATGTATGTATATATATACATGCATATACGTATGTATATATATATATACATATGTATATACACAGACATGCATGTATACATACATGCGTATGTATATATACATACGTATGTATATATATATACATACGTATGTATATATATACATACGCATGTATATATATACATACGTATGTATATATACGTATGTATATATATACATACGTATGTGTATATATACATACGTATGTGTATATATACATACACATGTATGTATGTATATATACATATGTATGTATACATACGTATGTATATATACAAACGTATATATACATACGTATGTATGCATATATACATACATATGTATGTATATATACATACGTATGTATACATACATATGTATGTATATATATGTATACGTATGTATATATATATATACATACATAAGTATATATATATACATACATGTGTGTGTGTATATACATATGTATATATATATACATATTTATATACACACATATGCATGTATACATACATGTATATACACATACGTATGTATATACATACATTATGTATGTATATATATCCGTATGTATGTATACATACGTGTGTATGTATAAATACATGTGTATGTATATATACATACATATGTATGTATATATATACATGCATATACGTATATATATATACATATGTATGTATATACACACATATGCATGTATACATACATACGTATGTATATATACAGTTGTATGTATATATACATACATATGTATATATATACATATGCATGTATATATATACATACGTATGTATATATACATATGTATGTATATATACATACATATGTATATATACATATGTATGCATATATACATACGTATGTATGTACATACATAAGTATGTATACATACGTATGTATATATATACGTACGTATGTATATATACATACATATGTATATATATACATACATATGTATACATATACATACGTATGTATATATACATATGTATGTATATATACATATGTATGTATATATACATATGTATGTATATATACATACGTACGTATGTATATATACATACATATGTATGTATACATACATATGTATGTATACATACGTATGTATGTATACATACGTATGTATATATACATACGTATGTATATATACATACATATGTATATACATACATATGTATATATATATACATACATACGTATGTATATATATACATACATAAGTATATATATGCATGTATACATACATGTGTATATATATACGTATGTATACATACATGTGTATGTGTATATACGTATGTATACATACTATATATATACATACATATGTATGTATATATACATACACATGTATGTATACATACATACGGATGTATGTATACATACATGTATATATATATACATATGTATGTATATACATGTATGTATATACACATACGTATGTGTGTATATATACATACATATGTATATATATACATACATAAGGATGTATATATACATACATATGTATGTATATACACATACATATATGTGTATATACATACATATGCATATCCGTATGTATACATACTATATATATATATACATACATATGTATGTATATATACATATGTATATATATACATACGTATGTATAGACATACATATGTATGTATGTATATATATATACATATGTATGTATACATACATGTGTATGTATATATACATATGTATGTATATATATACATACGCATGTATATATATACATATGTATGTATATATACATCCTTATGTATGTATATATACATATGTATATATATATACATACGTATGTATATATACATACATATGTATGTATATATGCATACATATGTATGTATATATGCATACATACGTATGTAATATACATATGTATATGTACATACATATGTATGTATATATACACACATATGTATGTATACATACATATGTATGTATATATACATACGTATGTATATATACATACATATGTATATATATATACATATGATTTACATATACGTATGTATATATACATACATATGTATATATACATATGATCTACATATACATACGTATGTATATATACATACATATGTATATATATACATATGTATGTATATATACATACATATGTATGTATATATATACATATGTATGTATATATACATATGTATATATATGTATGTATATATATGTATATATACATACATCTGTATGTATGTATACATACATATGTATGTATATATATATACATAAATATAGCTAAGGAGTTAAACTTTCTTCACTAGACAGAGATAAGTATGTGTATTCTATAGGATACTATTACTTTAAAACCCTGTGTATATATATATACACTTACTTCTATAAAATCCATACATATTAACACCCTTCTATCTCTAGGCATATGTATACATACAGAAAGAAATGGCCTCACTAGAATACTGCATTATATATACATATCTTTCATGAAAGATGTTTTGAACTGAATTCATACTTCTATTCCTATATACAGAAGGAAATAAACTTACTAGAATACTGTATATATACACATTATAAACGTTTATAATATGAAACTTCTTTATTAATATACTTGCTGGGATTACTGTATCATATATACACAGACATTAATTAATCTATTCTATATATATACACTTCTTTCAAGAGGGATGCTTCTCACTAATTACATTAATACTACCTTGTTCTCCTCTAGAAAGAAAACGTACTCTCTGTATATAAGAAACTGAATTCTCTCGCATGTTAATACCTTTTTATCTCTAGGCATGTGTTTTACTATGAAGTTTAACAATCCACTAGTTATATACACAGAAGAGTACTGTGTATACACAGCTGTTGATTCCTATATATATACAGTATCTAAATACATATAATATGAATGGAAGTTAAATGATCTACCTGTGTATATATATATATATAATAAAAAACAATGTTCTATAGAATATACTTACTTATATGTGAAATAAAGATCAATAAATAAACTACATTTTGTTGTTGGAGTTATTTTATTTCTTGAGACGACTGTGTGTATTTACACACTCAATTGAGCTGGCAGAGATCTTCAACATACCTGGAAAGAAACAGAAGGTATTAATAAAAACAATCCAGATTACACAGCTCTAACACCAATAATTTTCTAGAGGCAAAAATTAAACCCCTTTGTCATGAACAGTTTAGTTTCTTAGGAGAGTGAGTATAAATACGAAATACATATAAAGAAGCACACATAACTCCAATACATAAAGGGGACAGCAAATCAAAACCAAAGAACTACCGACCAATCTCACTGACATCACACATTATCAAGGTCTTCGAAAGAATAGTTCGTGGAAAACTGGTTGAGTTCCTGGAATCCAACAATCTGATGAATTGCAATCAGCATGGATTCAGGTTAGGTAGATCATGTCTTTCCCAACTACTGGCACACCATGACCAAATCCTGGAAAATCTAGAGAATGGATACAACACAGATGTTATTTACCTCGACTTTGCCAAGGCATTTGACAAGGTAGATCATGGCATCCTGGGACACAAACTTCGAAAGCTAGGAGTAGGAGGAAAAGTTGGTACATGGATCCATGAGTTCCTTACAAATAGAACTCAAACAGTCACTGTGAATGGAACCCATTCAACACCATCACCTGTGACCAGCAGTGTTCCCCAGGGTACAGTACTCGGCCCGATCCTGTTTCTCATCCTCATCTCTGACATAGATGAAGATACAACCAGCAACGTCTCATCCTTTGCTGATGACACCAGGGTCATGAGACAAATCAAAGACGAGGTGGACACAGAGGCCTTACAAAAGGACCTAACCACCATATACAAATGGCAGGAAACAAACAACATGTTGTTCAATGATAAGAAGTTTGAACTAATTCGCTACGGAACAGATCAAGATCTGAAAAATACAACAAACTACAGAAACCCATCAGGACAACAAATAATGGAAAAACAGTGTGTGAAAGATTTAGGCATCCACATGGGAACCAGCCTAAAATTCAGAGAACACCTTGACTCAGTCTGTCTTACTGCAAGAAAGTACAGCGGGTGGATCTTGCGCACCTTCAAATCAAGAGATACCTCAACAATGAAAACCCCCTGGAACAGTATGATACTTCCGAGGATTGACTAGTTCTCAGTTGTGGTCACCAACAACAAAGGGCCAACTATCTAAGATGGAATCGCTCCAAAGAAATTTTACCTCATACTTCTCAGAAACGAGGGACCTGGACTATTGGCAAAGACTCAAAACCTTGAAGATGTACTCAATAGAAAGAAGATTTGAGCGATACCGAATTATATACATTTGGAAAATGATAGAGCAAAAGGTGCCAAACTTTGGTTTCAAAACCTACCACTCACTGCGCCACGGAAGACGCTGCCAGCTACCATCAATCAACAAAAGGGCTGGCCAGCCAGCAAAAACCCTGCGAGAGTCAAGTCTGTTGGTTCGAGGGACACAACTATTCAACTCCATTCCGGTACATGTCAGAAATCTATCAGGATGCAGTGTGGAATCATTCAAATTGCAGCTGGATAGATACTTAAGCACCATTAGAGATGAACCCCATCTCCCAGGATATACACAACGAGCACAAACTGACTCAAACTCGCTCCTACACATGTCAAAATTAAACAGAGAATCCAACCTGGCAACCACACCAGACTCTGAGGGTGGAGTCTTCGACTTGGCCTGAGCATGGACTCAAACTCAAATGAAATGAAATGAAATAGAGCTGTGAAATACAGTTTCTTATATGCCTCTAGATAAGGTATTACTGTATATATGGGTTTTTTTTTATTATAGAGAAGGGTAGTAAATATAAGCCTTCTAGATGTTACAGAGGAGCCTCTACATACAAAAAGTAGATTCTTTGCTGTGTACACACAATATCTAGTAGTAAGTTT
>OZ024762.1:14440126-14442626 GCA_964016885.1 Eledone cirrhosa
GTGTTGTATGTGTCTCTCTAGTTCTTCGGGGTTGCACATGCTGGACACATTTCTCATCACCCGTACCAAATCCGCAATCAGTATGTTGATTTTGGTATGGTCCGAAATGGCCGAGTTTCGGTGGATCAGATGTTTGGAAGTCATGGGTTTGGCATAATGGGAATGGAGGATTTGTTTTTGGTTGTTAATGGTATCTAACCAGAGCTCTGTGTCTAGTACAGGTAATCGATGGTTGGGGTGTCTACTTGGGTAGTCTATAGTAACTCTAATGCTCTGGTGGATGGAGTTTGCTATTTGCTGGATGCTTTCCATTGTCTTTTTCTCTAGTTCCTGACTGTTCTTTAGTGGGGGTGTCTTAACTACGATGTTTATATCATCTACGTAGCGGGAGTACATTATCAGGGTTAAGCTGTCTTCTAATTGTTCTTTAAGTTTTTGTTTAAGTCTACTGTCCCACCATACCATGAATAAGTTAGCTATGTCGCCTGCAATGCTAACACCAATGGCTGCTCCTTCCTCTTGGGCATATGTTTTACCATTAAATTTGAACATATGTTCCTTAAGGGTTAATTTTATGCTGGCCCCTACCGCATGTGCAATCATTTTCTTCAGTTCATCGTGGTTTTCGGGTGTCCGTATGGCTCTGGTCCACCCGTTCCATCTATTTGTGTGGATTTTCTTGGCCATTGAGATAATGGTAGGTGGTCTGCCTATATATATGTATATATGTATATATGTTTATATATATATGTATATTTATATATGTATATATATGTATATATATATATGTATATTTATATATGTATATATATATATGTATATATATATATGTATATATATATGTATATAAATATATATGTATATATATATGTATATATATATATATGTATATATATATGTATATATATATGTATATATATATATGTATATATATATATGTATATATGTATATATATATGTATATATATATGTATATATATGTATATATATATATGTATATATATGTATATATATATATATGTATATATATGTGTATATATATCATCATCATCATCATCAACGTTTAACGTCCGTGTTCCACGCTTGCATGGGTTTGGACGGGGGTAGTCCCACTTGAGGCAAGAGTGATTGTCTTGCTCGCATAGGACTGTCTGGCAGGTTTTCTACAGTTGGATGCCCTTCCTAACACCAACCACATTTACAGTGTGGGTCTGGGAGGTTTTTACCGTGTTGCCTACACGGCCACATTACAGCGTGGACTGTGTGTTTTTTTGTCGTGACACCTACACGATCTCATTTGTTTCGGCCTGGATGGCGCGGCACCAACATAACTTTACATAGAACGGGGTGGTGTGGATGGGGTGGGGGTGGTGGTGGTGGTGGGACGGGGTGTATTTTGTTAGAGATGCCTACTGGCAAGGCGGGTCTTCTCTATTACTGAGTACCGCCAAAGGTCTCGGTCCAGTGACATTGTCTTGGTGAGGTGTAAGTGTGTGAGGTCGGAGTTTATCAGCTCGTCCCAGGTTTTTCTGGGTCTGCCTATTCCGTGGCTACCGTCTATCTCTATTGCCCTGCACTTTGTTATACAGCTATCATCCTTCATGTGCATCACGTGACCATACCAACGTAGCCTTCTCTCTAGTAAACAACATCTGATCCCTCTTATTTCTAATTTTTTCCTTAGTTCGTTTATGCTTTGTCGTTCACGTATATTACTATTACACATCCAGCGGAGCATGCAAGCTTCGTTTCTCTCTAGTCTGTGTATATCCTCTGCACACAATGCCCAGGTCTCACTGCCATGCAACATTGCTGTTCGTATGCAGGCATCGTACAGCCTGCCTTTCATTTTTAGGGAGAACCCTTTAGCGGCTAATAGTGGTATAAGCTCTCTGAACTTTTTCCACCCAGTTCTGACTCTAGCTACTGTACTTTCAGAGCACCCTCCCCCACTGCTGATTTTGTCACCCAGGTAACGGAAGCTGTCCACTATTTCTATAGAACCCTCTGCGCAGTTGAAAGAGCTAGTATTTTGTGAGCACTTGCTGCTACTTATATTCCCAGAACACCGGCCACATGTAAAATCTATGTTCTTAGTTAGCTTACCTGTGATCCCACTACATCTTTTATGCACCCAAACTTTGCATTTGGGACACAAAATGGAATTTCTACCTACGCCTTTCCTACACTCTGCGCATGGCCACTTCCCGGAGGGGACCGCCGCCTTATTTTCTTTCTTACAAACTAGAACTTTAGTCTTAGCTAGGTTAATTTTAAGGCCTTTTGATTCTAGGCCGTGCTTCCATGTTTGGAATTTCTTCTCTAGCTCGGCCATTGATTCAGCTATGAGCGTTAGATCATCTGCGTATAGGAGTTCCCATGGGCAGCCGGTCTTGAACTCCACTGTTATAGCCTGGAGGGCAATAATAAATAGTAGGGGGCTAAGAACAGAGCCCTGATGAACACCAACTTTACACTAAACTCTTCACTATATTCGTTG
>OZ024762.1:14467078-14472078 GCA_964016885.1 Eledone cirrhosa
CTCCGTCATCCTTTCCTTATTATTTTTTTTTTTTCTTATTATATTCTTTCTTCCTCACCCCCCCCCCCCCCCCTTTCTTTCCTTTTTTTCAAAATCTCATATACCCATCTTATTTTATTTTTCCTATGTTGATTTAACACTTCACTGCTCGCAAGTGTTTTTTAAGCTTCATAACATGTCTCCCTATTTTATCTGATGAGAACGCAAATATCATCCCATGATGATATTTGTTTTTGAAATGCGCATAATAAAATACATGGAACTCTTTTAACCATCTTTTGATTTTATATTATTTATACTCCAGTCCTATAAACTGTTGAGTGCTACTTATCCGATATTTGCATTGCTTTATTGTGCTACAATAAAACTCACTTCCTATATATATATATATATATATATATATATATATATATATATATATATATATCCAGACGGCTTCCAAAAGTAATGGTTGCCTCTAATAGGGTACGTCAAAATTATTTATTAAACTGTTTATATATTGTATTTTGTCTGATGATGGCATACCATAATTTAATTTGGTATCCCTGAAATATGTATAATGAAATTAATATGGTTTTATAAATATAGTTTCCATTTATTTAATATCGTATATATATATATATATATATATATATAAACATGTTAGGTAATTCCGAAGAAAAAAACACTACCAATAACCACATCTACACCTACAACAACAACACCACCACCAACACCACCACCAACACCACCACTAACAACAACAACAACACCAACACCACCAACCACAACAACACCACCACTAACAACACCAACAACACCACCACCACCTACACCACCACCACCACCACCAACACCTACACTACCACCACCACCACCCACACCACCAACACCACCCACACCACCAACACCACCACCACCACCACCACCCACACCACCAACAACAACACCACCAACACCACCACCACCAACACCACCACCAACACCATCACCAATAACAACACCACCAACACCACCACCACCAACACCACCACCACCACCACCTACACCAACAACACCACCACCACCACCACCCACACCACGAACACCAACACCACCACCCACACCAACAACAACACCAACGACAACACCACCAACACCACCCACACCACCAACAACACCACCACCACCAACACCACCAACAACAACACCACCAACACCACCAATAACAACACCACCACCACCAATAACAACACCACCAACACCACCACCAACACCACCACCACCACCACCAACACCACCATCACCAACACCAACAACACCACCAACAACAACAACACCACCACCACCACCCACACCACCACCACCCACACCACCAACAACACCACCACCAACACCACCAACATCACCACCACCACCACCCACACCACCAATAACAAAATAACAACAACACCACCACCCACAACAACAACTTACTTTAAAATACCCTCGAACTCTGCACGATCATTTTCAACCTGAAGCGCCAATTTGTATTCCTTGTGTTTTCGCTGATGGATTCTGTGATTAATCAACATGGCTTCACTCTCTTTTTTCTTCTTAGCCTCTTCAAGTTCTTTGCGTCGCCATTCCTTCTCGATGCGATTATTTTCTCGCATCACCAGCACGCCCTCTCTCTCCTTTTTCATGTCTGTCACCCTTTCGTGAAGGATTCTCAGCTTATCGATCTCCAAATCTTTTACGCGTCTGATCCTCTGCTGTTCAGCTGCGTAAGCGGCCTCTCTGTCCTGGTTGTGAAATAATGGTGGCTTTATTTAGGCACAAGGCCAGCAATTTTTTTTTTGTGTGTGGGGGGGGGGGTCGATTAAATCGACCCCAGTGCGTGACTGGTACTTTATTTTATCGACCGGTAAGGTTGAAAGGCAAAGTTAACCTCGGCGGGATTTGAAATCAGATCATAAAGGGCTGTAACTCTATGCTACAAAGCGTGGCGTCCGACCCTCTACCGATTCTGCCAATCCACCGCCCTCTGGTAGTGAAATAATAAAATCGAATTAAATTCTGTGTGTGTGTGTGTGTGTGTGTGAGTGTGAGTGTGTGTGAGTGTGAGTGTGTGTGAGTGTGAGTGAGTGTGTGTGTGTGTGTGCGAGTGTGTGTGTGTGTGTGTGAGTGTGTGTAAGTGTGTGTGTGTGTGTGTGTAAGTGTGTGTGTGAGTGTGTGTGTTTGTAAGTGTGTCTGTAAGTGTGTCTGTGTGTGTGTGTTTGTGAGCGTGAGTGTCTGTGTGCGTGTGTGTGTGTTTGCGTGTGTATCTGTGTTTGTGCGTGTGAGAGACACGGGATGAGAATGATGGTGATGGTGATGGTGATGGTGATGATGACGACGTTGATGATGATGATGCTGGTGGTAATGATGATGATGATGATGATGATGATGATGATGTTGATGATTATGACGTCAACGGCGACGACGATGATGATAGTAATGATGATGATGGTAATGATGATTATGATGGTAATGCTGATGGTGATGATGATGGCGATGATGATGGTAATGGTGGCCGTAATGATGGTGGTGATGATGATGGATTAGACGTGGTTAGAAAGAGAGGAGAGTTCTTTTACCGCTTTTGTCTTCTGGTATTCCAGAATCTTTTGGTCCTCGGCTTCCCCCAGAGCCTTCTGCTGGGCCTTGTAAATAAGGGCCAACTCATTGCTCTGGTTCATGGCGTGCTGGGAAGGAACGAGATATGGAATGAGAGAAGAGAAGGAAGAAAGTAAGAAAGTAAGAAAGATACAGAGAAAGGAAAGAAAGGGAGAAAGGGAGAAAGAAAGAAAGGGAAAAAGAAAGAAAGAAAGAAAGAAAGAAGGAAAGAGAGGAAAGAAAGAAAGAAGGAAAGAGAGAAAAGGAGAAAGAAAGAAAGGGAGAAAGGGGGAAAGGGAGAGAGAAAGAAAGAAATTAAGAAAGTAAGAAACAAAGAGAAAAGGGAAGGAAAGAAAGAAATTAAGAAAGTAAGAAAGCGAGAGGGAAAAAGAAGGCAAGAAAGAGACCAAGTAAGAAAGAAAGAAAAAAGAAAATAAGAAAAAAGATAGAAAGAAGAAAGAAAGAGAAGAAAAATAAAGTAAGAAAGAGAAGAAAAAACTGCAAGACGTACAAATATGTCTTTTTGCTTTCGTCTGATCTTTTGCTCGTCTTCAATGTCGAGCGCAGTCAAGTCCTCAAAATGTTGCATAACTTTGGCATGCTCTTGTTCTTTGGCCTCCATTTCCAACACTTTGTCCCACTCATGTTGGGCGATCTGATCGCGAATTTCCTCATTGATCTGTTTTCTCAGTTGTTTGCGCTGTTTCTGCAGGTTTTCTTGGTACTTCGTGTTCACGTCGTAGTCGTCCTGCATCAGTTTTCTCAAACGTTTGTCTTCAGCTATTTTCTGTTTTTCAATAATCTGTTTCTCTTCCAATTGAATATCATGAATGGCGTTCGTTTTGGCTTCTTCCATTAACTGCAAAGTGAAAACAAGACGGTAATAAGGGTTTTTCACTATAGGCCGAGGCCAGCAGTTTGGGGGAAAGGGAAGTTGATTAGATAGACCCCAGTATGTGTGTGTGACAGCTCACACCTATGCAGGTTTAGCTGGCCTCCTCCAATGTATATCTTGTTGGAGGTGTCTTGGGTGATTTAATGATAGGGACCCCAGTCCTATCATCTCATTTCTACAGCTGAGTAAACTGGAGCAATGTGAAATAAAGTGTCTTGCTCAAGGAAACAACACATCACCCGGTCCGAGAATTGAACTCACAACATTTCGATTGCAAGCCCATTGCTCTAACCACTAAGCCATGCACCTTCACATGTGACTGGTATTAATGGCGTCCGTTTTGACTTCTTCGATGCATCCCCCAAAACTGAGGCCATCACCTTCCCTGCAAATGAAATGACTGTGGCCTTCTTTTGAGCAAGTGAGGAGGAGTGTTTCCACTGCATGGATTGTCTCTCTGTCTCTGACACAAAGTGATGAAATTAACACTCGTCCTGGGTTAGGAAACGTTCAAGGAAACCAACTGGATAGCAATTTGGGGGAGAAGAAAAGTCGATTAGATCGGCCTCAGTATGTGACTGGTATGAATGGCGTTCGTTTTGGCTTCCTCGATTAACTGCAAAGTTACAACAAGACGGTAATAAGGGTTTCTCACTATAGGGCCAAGGCCAGCAATTTGGGGGAGAGGGAAGTTGGTTATATAGACCCCAGTATGTGACTGGTATGCTTCTCTTCCAGTTGGGTATCGTGAATGGCGTTCGTTCTGGCTTCCTCGATTAACTGCAAAGTTACAACAAGACGGTAATAAGGGTTTCTCACTATAGGGCCAAGGCTAGCTATTTGGGGGAGAGAGGGAATTCAATTAGATCGACCCCAGTATGTGACTGGTAAGAAAGAAAGAAGGAAAGAAAGAGAACGAGAGAGAGGTACTTACATCGTTAAAAGCCTTCATTTCCGTGTCTCTTTCAAATAGTTGTCTTTTGGCTTCAACCAAAATGGCCTGGGCCTTGCTGTCAACTTCTGGGATTACCTTAAAGTCTTTATTCAATTCAGATTTCTCCAAGTATTTCTTCCGTTGCCAGACACCAGCCTTAGTGAGGAAATTAAAATAATGAAATAAGGATTTTTACTTTAGGCACAAGGCCAGCAATTTGGGGATAGATAAGGGAGGAAAGTCGATTAAATCAACCTTAGTGCAGGACTGGTACTTTAGTTTATCGACCCCGTAAGGACGTGTGTGTGTGGAGTTGAGGTATATTTATTATAGAAATGACTTCTACTAGACTGATGATTTCTTATGAATGAAATAGTTGTAACCCTGTAGAAGTCATTTCTATATAATGTATATGTATATACATACACACACACACACACACACACACACACACACACACATATATATATATATATATATATATATATATATATATATATATATATATATACGTTATTCCGGGTTGAGTCGGAGGTAACCACAGTAAGTAAGGTACTCAATACATAGCAGAGTATA
>OZ024762.1:14477078-14519578 GCA_964016885.1 Eledone cirrhosa
CTCAATTTCCACATTTTTCCAATTTCTATCTCCAGGTCCTTATACTTGCTCAATTTTTCAAATGTTTTTATAGATACATTCTTGTCTATTGGAACGGACATATCAATTAGCAGGCATACCCTCTTTTTAAAGTCCTTCAGTATTATATCAGGTCTATTTGCATCTATTTTTCGGTCTGTTTGGATGCTAAAGTTCCACAAGATTAAGATGTGATTTTTTTTCAGGTGTGGGAGGTGGTTGATGCTCCCACCAATTCTTTTGATGGGGCAGGTCAAAATGCTTGCACATTATCCAATGAATGTATTGTGCAGTTCTGTCATGCCTGTTTAGGTATTCGGTTGGAGCTATAGGACTGCACATTGAAATTATATGATCAATGGTCTCTGGTTGTTTTTTACATACACGGCATAATGGGTTGCATCCATTTTTTATTATGTTGGCTTGGTAATTTTTTGTTGGCAGACACTGATCTTGTGCTGATATAATCAGTCCTTCAGTCTCCGATTTCAGTCCAGAGGATGCCAACCACTGATGGGTTAAAGTTTTGTCAACATCAGGATTGTTAGCTCTTTCTGGGTGTTTTCCATACAGAGGCTTTTCTTGCCATTTCTTAGCCAGTTTCTGTAGCAGTTCTTTCTTTGCAGTTACTTTTACCTGCTTTGCTTTTTCTGTGTTTTCCATTTCAGCAGTAAATGGGACTTCTGAAATTTGTAGTCCATTACTGTATCTTTGTGAATCTTTTGTAATGGAGTATGATCTTTTGATGCTTTCGTGTTTCAAAACGAGTTTGATCATCCAATCATGTGATTCCCTTAGATATGTAGATAATCCAATTGTTGCAGTTTTCAACGCAATATCTTCTTTCCTAGGGAGATATATTTTATCTGTATCTCCCTTAGAGTGATGCATTCTGTGCATGGTTAAGAATTTTCTAATTTTTGTATCGAGCCTACGGATCTCTGTGCTTGACCAGTTGATGACATTGTAACTGTAGGTTACTACTGGTATGGCAAGCGTGTTTATGGCATCGATCCTATTCCTTGCATTCAATTCCGTTCTTAAGATTTATCTTACTTTGAGGTAACATTCCTTCCTTATCCTTTCCCTCATTGTCGAGTGCTTGATTCCGTCTCCTTCACAAACACCTAGATATTTGTAAGTTTCCTCTTGATCAAGTTCTCTTATCACATTCCCCCGATCAAGATTAATGTCTGAACTTTTCAGCAGCTTTCCTCTGGTGAACGTTGCTTTGGCGCATTTATCTAGTCCAAACTCCATTTTAATGTCATCACTGAACTGCTCCACAGTGGATAATAGCCCTTGCAATTGTTCATCATTTTTTGCAAATAGTTTCAGGTCATCCATGTAGAACAAGTGATTAATGGTTTTGTCATAGACTTTATATCCATGTTTTGTTTCATTGAGCATTTTACTTAATGGTATAAGTGCGATGCAGAATAAAAGCGGTGATAAAGAGTCACCCTGAAAAATTCCACAATTAATATTAACTTCTCCAGCTTCCAGTGATTTTTTTTCACTATTCAAAAGGAGTGTCGTTTTCCATGTCTTCATACTGAATGACAGGAACCTCCTGACAACGGGAGATATTTTGAAAATCTCTAAACATTTTTAAATCCAACTGTGTGGCAAACTATCGAATGCTTTTTTATAATCTATCTAAGCAATTGATAGATTTCTGTGTCTATTATGACAATCTTCCAGCATCATTTTGTTAACCAAAAGCTGATCCTTACAGCCATTTGAGCCTCGTTTACACCCTTTCTGCTCATTGGGAAATAGCTCATTTGTTATCAGCTGGTCATATGTATATTCAGTTAGGACTGATGTTAAAATGTTATACATTGTGTTCAAGCAAGTTATCGGTCTGTAATTTTTGGGATTGTTTGTCTCATCATTCTTCGGAAGCAGGAATGTAATGCCGTTAACTAGCCATGATGGTATCTTTTCTGGCTCCTTAACTATTTCATTGTAAAGTTGGGCTAACAGCTCATGAGACTCTGTGAAGGCATTTATCCAAAAATTGTCTTTTCCTGGGGATTTCCATTTGCTGGTTTTTCTAAGAGCCAAACGCAACTGTTCAACTGTTACATTTTCCCATATTTGTTCCTCAAGGTGAGCTGTATCTTTCATTTGTCTGTCTATCCATGGGGCATGTATATTATGAACTTTTTCTTCGGCCCAGATCTTTTCCCAGAATTCTTGCACTTCCTCCTTGGGTGGTATTGATTTAGCTGTTGACTTGCCAATTTTTCTGTAGAAGTTTCTTCTTCTTATTATTATTATCATTATTATTATAGTTTCTTATATAGGCTCAAGGCCAGCAATTTGGGGGAAGGCGAAAGTCTATTAAATCGACCCCAGTGCGTGGCTGGTACTTTATTTTATCGACCCCGTAAGAATGAAAGGCAAAGTTAACCTTGGCGGGATTTTAAATCAGAACGTAAAGGACCGTAACTCTATGCCGCAACGAATATTATCCGACGGTCTACCGATACTGCTAATCCAATAATAATGCTTTCTTCATTAGCCACACAGGGCACACATTAAGGACTCGTTAAAGAAGGTCCGGGACGATACAATAATAATAATTAGGTACTGTGCGTGAATTCTTTAATGGAATGTAACCGAACAAAAAGAACTGGGTAGAAAGACAAGGAAATTAATGGCTATTTACAGTATGTTTCATAAGAAGGGGTGATGTTGATAGACTGTACTTAAGGAGACCTGAAGGTGGGAGAAGTCTTATTAGCGTGGAGGACTGTGTTCAGATGAGGAAGAGCTGTTTACATAAATGTGTCTATGAGTAACGAGCCAATGGTGGTGGTAGTAGTAGTAGTAGTAGTAGTAGTAGTAGTAGTAGTAGTAGTAGTAGTAGTAGTAGTAATCTAGTAGCAGCAGTAGTAGTAGTAGTAATTGGAGGAGGAGGAGGAGGAAGAGGACAGAAAAACAACAACAAAACATTTAAAAAACTACAAACACTTACATAATCTCCCGGACGTAATTGCTGTTGATCAACCGAATTACCTCCCTTTGTTGCGGCTGTTTCTTTCTTCTTTTCTTGCTCATCATTGTCTCCATTGTGAGAAGACTGGGAGAGAGAGGGAGAGAGAGAGAGGGAGAGAGAGAGAAAGAGGGGGGGTATCTGTGTGTGTGTGTGTCTGTGTGTGTGAGTGTGTCAATTAGAGAGAGAGTGTGTGTGTGTGTATATGTGTGGGGGAATGAGAGAGAGAGGGGAGTGTCTGTGTATGTGTGTGTGTGTGTGTGTGTGTGAGTTTGTGTGTCTGTGTGTGTGTGTGTATGTATCTATGTGTGTGTATGTATCTGTGTGTGTGTATGGATGTGTGTGTATTTGTGTATGTATCTATGTGTGTGTGTGTGTGTATGGATCTATGTGTCTGTGTGTGTGTGTGTGTGTATGTATCTATGTGTGTGTATGTGTGTATGTATCTATGTGTGTGTATGTATCTGTGTGTGTATGTATCTGTGTGGATGTGTGTGTATTTGTGTGTGTATGTATCTATGTGTGCGTGTGTGTGTCTGTGTGTGTGTATGTATCTATGTGTGTGTATGTGTGTGTGTATGTATCTATGTGTGTGTGTGTGTGTATGTATCTATGTGTGTGTGTGTGTGTGTATCCGAAGAAAATTAACACCCTTCTATTCTTTTCTCTCATCTTCCCCTTCTTTGTTTGATTTTTTCTATCTATTTATCTCTCTTTGCAAATATATATATATATATATGTGTGTATGTGTGTGTGTATGTGTGTGTGTGCATGTGTATGTGTGTGTGTGCGTGTCTGTGTGTGTCTATGTATGTGTCTGTGTGTGTGTGTCTACGTATGTGTCTGTGTGTGTGTGTGTGTGTGTGTCTATGTGTGTGTCTGTGTCTGGTGTGTGTGTGTGTGTGTGTCTATGCGTGTGTATGTGTGTATATATATATATATATATATATGTGTATGTGTGTGTGTGTGTAAAAGGTAAACAGAAATAACAACACAATCGGTACAGTATATGGAAGAGATATATTAGGTTAACGCTTGATATAGCAGGAAGAGGGTCTTAACGTTTCGGACCGCTCGTCCTTCATCAGAAGAAAGAATGAGAAATAAGATAGATTGAGGGGACGGCCGGGATATATATATATATATATATATATATATATATATATATGTATGTATGTATATCTATGTATATGTATATACGTTTCAGCAATTTCCTCTCGAGAAATAATTCTTCGTTGGACGTAATTCTGTATTTAAAAAAAAATAAAAATAAATAAACAAAGATACAAATGAAAATTTAGAAGATCAAAAGAATATTGATTTCTAACATCGATGCAGAACTATCGAAACTATTTGGGAAACTATTTGGGAAAGGGGCTAAATCAGAGGTACCCAAAATTTGGGGTCATCAGCCCTTCACGGATACAAAATACATCTAAATGAACATCTACTGCATATGTTACTTTACCTGCTATCCCACTACATCTCTTGTGTACCCAAGATCTGCACTGTGTGCAGATCTTGGGTACACAAGAATTTATGCCATCGAATATGGCCATTTCCATGATGGATTCCGAGTTTTGTCCTTTCTACTTATCAACACTTTATATTTTCCATTTTATGATATAAATATGTATATATATATATATATATATATATAAAAAACATGGGGAGAAGAATACTGCATGGTTGCACATGGAATACATATTATAAAATTAGTCCCTCATCAGTGATTTGCCAACGATCATTGGTATTTCATCGCATTAAAAATCATATATATATATATATCATCGTCGTTTAACGTCCATTTTCCACGCTAGCATGGGTTAGATATATATATATATATATATATATATAATATGAGATCAAAAGATGGTTAAAAGAGTTCTAAGTATTTTATTATGCGCATTTCAAAAAAAAATATCCTCCTGGGATGATATCTGCGTTTTCATCAGATAAAATAGGGATACATGATATGAAGCTTAAAAAACACTTGTGAATAGTGAAGTTTTAAATCAACATATGAAAAATAATTTAAGATTGATGTATGAGATTTGGAAAAAGTGAGGGGGGGGGGGGAAGGTAAGGAAGAGGAGGAGATGAGAGTAAAGAATGGTGGGGGAGGAGTATAAGAAGGAAGGATGAGAGAGGAGGAGAGATGGGTGATAGAGAGAGAGAGAGATAGTCTTTACAACTGAGAAAAAAATATATATTGTCTCACAGAGAGAAGTTAAAAAGCCGTTGGAAGATAATAGATAATTAAAAAGAATTTGAAATTGAAAGTTAATACAAACTGTAGAGTGCTACTTATCCGATATTTGCATTGCTTTATTGTACTACAATAAAACTCACCTCCTACACACACACACACACATATATATATATATATATATATATATATATATATATATATATATATATATATATATATATATATATATATATATATATATATATATATATATATATATATATGTGTGTGTGTGTGTGTAGGAGGTGAGTTTTATATATATCATAAAATGAAAAATATAAAGTGGTGTTGATATATATATATATATATATATGTTTTAGGCAATTCCGAAGGAAAAGCAAAGGAAAAAAGAGTGCTCTATGTATGGAACAGAGCTATTTAATTAGAAAGTAAACAACACAAAATATGTTCACTTTCTAATTATATATATATATATATATATATATATATATATATATATATATATATATACAAATTTTAGTACAGCATAAACGAAGCTTTAGTTTGCGGCCAAGCTAACGAATGCAAATTCGGTCTGTAGCTTTAGAACTCGAATGGGAATAGTACCCCAGAGTAATAACAATACGTTTAGACAGCTTAGCAAATCAAATATAGCGATCGGCAGTCCATATATATATATATATGTAGAGAGAGAGAGATGGCTTCTACATGACTAGAACTGTTTCATTTGCGAGAAATCATCAGGAAGCCCTGTAGAAGCCATTTCTATATTAACTATTTATATTCTGCTATGTATTGAGTACCTTATTTATTGTGGTTACCCCCAATTGAACCCGGGATAAACATATATATATAACGAAGGAAGTGTGGTAAGGAACCAGGTGGAACATAACGTCGAAATGGCTTGAGCTCTGTCGTCTGGGTCCTGAACATTTTCCTATATATATATATATATATATATACAATATTAAATAAATGGAAACTATATCTATAAAACCATATCTATTTCATTATATATATTTCAGGGATAACATATTAACAATATGCTATGCCTTCCTCAGACAAAATACAATATAAACATATAAACAGTTTTATAGATAAATAGATTCGACATACCGTAACAACATCTACTTGCATTTGAGAAGGTTGATTTGGTTGAAATATTTGTCGAAATATTTGAAATATTTGTCGAAATATTTGTCGAGTGCTTTTATATCAGTTATAAATATTTACTAGTTGTAACACAACAATTTAAATATAACTTTCCATATATATATATATATATATATATAGGAGAAGAAGAAGAAAAGACGATCGACTTTCGTCAAATCGGACCGAGGGAACAATGTTTCCGTCGGTCTTTCCAATTGCTAATACTATCTATCGGTCGCAACTCCAGGTAGAAGGAGCAACGTGAAATAAAGTGTCTTGCTCAAGGACATAACGCATCGCCTGGTCCAGGAATCGAACTCACAACCTTACGATTGCGAATCCAATTCTCTAACCACTCAGCCACACGCCTTCACTTTATATATATATAATATGTATCATTTGATATTTAATATACTATTATATCACCTCTACCACGCCCTTGGTCTTTGCAATGCCCCACGGGGGCGGTAGCACCCATTTTGAGACCCTCTGGGCTAAGTTGATTAAATCAACCCCCGTTACTTCAACCAATCCGGGGTCAACTTTGTCTTTTATCCTTTCAAGGTCGATAGAAACAGCACAAATCCTGTACTGGGGGTTCGGTTATTGCTCACATAAATGTTCTGAGTTTAAATCCCGCCGTTCACCATTAGAGGATCGATAAAATAAAGTACCAGTAATGTACTGAGGCGGATTTAATTGACTTTCCCCTCCCCACAAAAAACTGTTTGCTAAAACTGTTAGCTAAAACTGTTAACCAAAACTGTTAACTAAAACTGTTAACCAAAACTGTTAACCAAAACTGTTAACTAAAACTGTTAACCAAAACTGTTAACTAAAACTGTTAGCCAAATCAGAAACCAGTATTTAAAAAATCGTTCAAATCCCGCCGAGGTTAACTTTGCCGTTCACCCTTACGGGATTGATAAAATAAAGTACCAGTAATGCACTGGGATCGATTTAATTGACTTCCCCTCCCCACAAAAATTGTTACACATATACCTAAAGCTACATACCGAAGCCATTATAACAACAGATGTTATATGAAAAAAGAGGGCTGCTATTATTTTAACGGCCCTTTATGTTCTGAGTTCAAATCCCACCGAGGTTAACTTTTTACCTTTCATCCTTACGGGGTCGATAAAATAAAGTACCAGTAATGTACTGGGTAATTGTTGACCTTGTGCCAAAAGAAGAAACATCATCATTATTATTATTATCACTATACCAGGCCAATCCATAGGTCGATAAAATAAAGTACCAGTAATACACTGGGATCGATTTAATCGACTTTCCCCTCAACCCACAAAAATTGTTACGGGGTCGAGAAAATAAAGTACCAGTAATGCACTGGGTTCGATTTAATCGACTTTTCCCACCCCACAAAAATTGTTACGGGGTCGATAGAATAAAGTACCAGTAATGCACTGGGTTCGATTTAATCGACTTTTCCCACCCCACAAAAATTGTTACGGGGTCGATAGAATAAAGTACCAGTAATGCACTGGGTTCGATTTAATCGACTTTTCCCTCCCCACAAAAATTGTTACGGGGTCGATAGAATAAAGTACCAGTAATGCACTGGGTTCGATTTAATCGACTTTTCCCTCCCCACAAAAATTGTTACGGGGTCGAGAAAATAAAGTATCAGTAATGCACTGGGGTTGATTTAATCGACTTTCCCCTCTACCCCCTCAAAAAAATTGCTGGTCTTGTGCCTAAGGTAGAAACAATTTTTTTTTTTCTTGTTAAAATCAATAAGCATCAAAATTATCATCGTAATCAATAAGAAAAACAATCTTCACACAACATAAAACATAACTTATCTTACAAACCTATTCGCGTTGATTGAATTTCGAAAATCTGAGATGGTTGCTATGAATACAATTTCTACAATAATGTGTCTTGTATTCTTCAGTCTCGAGAACGTTACTAGCTGCAAAAGACGTTCTAAAAATCGCCATTTAGAATTCCTGGAGCTCAAATCTACCACGACGACAACGTCAACAACAACAACAACAACAATAGAAGTAAAGAAAGGGAGAGAAAAGAAGAGAAGAGTGGTCGTGTGATCAAATGCTCTGTTGTAAAATTTGCATGGCGGCGGGAAGGAAGGGGTTTCGTCTCTCTCTCCAGAGTCATTTTTTTTTCTTTTTTTTTTTTTTTACAAATGCGTTTCTTTCTGTCAACGGTGTTTTGTCCATCTGTCTCACATATATCTATCTATGTAGGGCGCGTAAGATTCTCGAGATCTATGGACGAGTTCTCTCCAGCGCGGACTGGTGGATGGGTGATACACGAGAATGCTGAGGATGGCTCTGAACATTAATCAGTATACACTGAGGATGAAGAACTCAGAGCTGCACGGGAGCCTCCCAAAAGTCAGCTCGAAAATAACACAGAGGAGACTGAGGTTAGCTGGACATGCTCACCGATATCCAGAGTTGACATTGCACTCAGTGCTCCTGCGGGAGCCTCTACACGGACACACACACACACATATATATATATATATATATATATATATATATGTGTGTGTGTTATATATATATATATATATATATATATATATATATATATATATATATATTTATATATATATATTAATAATAATAAATTTGAAGACTAAAATCCAAAGAGGGCTCGATAAGGATAAATATATATCAAATATATAAGAACCGTAGAGCAAATATTTATTAAAATAACAGATTAAAGTTTAAGCAAAGAATCGCTGCTTTCACCCTTAACGGGATCTTCTGAAAGACTTTGTTAGTTTCAGAAGATCCCGTTAAGGGTGAAAGCAGCGATTCTTTGCTTAAACTTTAATCTGTTATTTTAATAAATATATATATATATGTGTGTGTGTGTGTGTGTGTGTGTTATATATATATATATATATATATATATGTGTGTGTGTGTGTGTGTTATATATATATATATATATATATATATATATATGTGTGTGTGTGTGTGTGTGTGTGTGTGTGTGTGTGTAAAAGGTAAACAGAAATAACAACACAGTCAGTACAGAATATGGAAGGGATATATTAGGTTAACGCTTGATATAGCAGGAAGAGGGTCTTAACGTTTCAGACGCTAGTCCTTCATCAGAAGAAAGAATGAGAAATAAGATAGATTGAGGGGACGGGCGGGGTGGAATTGGAAAAAATGTCTTTAGATAAAAATAACAGGTCCATTCATGTTGACATCTCTAAGTTCAGTAAATCCGAAGAAAACTAGTGAGAGAACCAAAATGAACGCTCGATACAGATTGTTGTTGTGTTATTACTGGTCTGAGGATCAGGCAGTGTTAGAGTCTGGTCTGGGGGTGCCATCCTAGATCACGAGCCAGCTGCTTGGGAAACATTTGTAATCAAGATTAAACAATAAATCTTCTATGTAACATCTCCACTTCGTTCTTATATATATATATATAGTAATAATAATTGTTTCTACTATTGGTACAAGGCCAGCAATTACCCCAGTGCATTACTGGTACTTTATTTTATCGACCCCGTAAGGATGAAAGGCAAAGTTAACCTCGGCGGGATTTGAACTCAGATCATACATATATATAGTAATAATAATTGTTTCTACTATTGGCACAAGGCCAGCAATTACCCCAGTGCATTACTGGTACTTTATGTTATCGACCCCGTAAGGATGAAAGGCAAAGTTAACCTCGACGGGATTTGAACTCAGACGATAAAGAGACGTAACTCTTTGCTGGAAAGCATGGCGTCCGATCCTCTACCGATACTGCATGCGAAGACTAAAATCCAAAGAGGGCTCGATAAGGATAAATATATATCAAATATATAAGAACCGTAGAGCAAATATTTATTAAAATAACAGATTAAAGTTTAAGCAAAGAATCGCTGCTTTCACCCTTAACGGGATCTTCTGAATATATATATATAGAGAAAGAGTGGTGTTGGTGGGAGTGGGGTAGTGGGATGGGGTATATATTTGGTTAAGAGGTGCCTACTATATATATTACATATAGAGTACTCTTCAGTATCATAGTACTATGAGACTCTGCACACATATATATAAGAATGGAGGCAGTAAAAACCAGTTAGACCATTACTCACCAGAGTACTCAATACTTGGGGTAGTAGAGTGGACAATATGAAAAGATTCAGGACCCCGACGGCTGAGCTCCAGCCATTTCAAAATTTAGTTCGGATCTAGCTTTTGAAACGGCCGGAGCTCAGCCGTCGGGGTATATATGTGAAATATATATATATATATATATATATATATTTCACATGAATCAAAGTTCTGTTCAAACCATTTATTAGCTTACAATTGTTTCGTCCAAACCGAGGTTTGGAGTCTTCAGAGCAATTTTTCAATGATTGTTTACATACATGACCTCCTTTCCAACACAAGAGACATACAGAAACATATGTATATATCTATGCACAGTCGTATATGTATATATAACTATAAAAAGTTTTAGTATATACATAACCATAAATAGTATCCTTAATACTATATATATATATATATTTTTTAATTATGTAATAAACACAATATAATTATTCCATTACCAAAGGTTTCAGGAAACTAGACGATTCTAACAGAAACGTCTGATATCGTTCAACAACTGACAATATAAATAAACTAACTTTCATTAATCACTTACAATTCTTTCCAGTGTGAAGTGAAAAGAATTTGTCCGTTTGCACAATTGGCAAATCCATAGGCCTTCCCACCTTCGTGTGGGAGGTCCTATGGATTTGCCGATTGAACAAACGGATGAGTCCATTTTACTTTACACTAGAAACAATTGTAAGTGGTTAAATAGTTTTTTAATGAAAGTTGGTTTAGTTTATTTTATTCAAATACTCTTGAATATATATATATATATATATATATATATATATATATATATATATACACATACATATATACATATACACATACATATATACATATATATATACATATATGTACATTATATATATATATATATATATATATATATATATATATATATACATATATATATATGTATATATACATATACATACAAATATACACGCAACACACACACACGCACACACATATATATATATATATATATATATATATATATATATATATATATATATATATATATATATATATATAAATTTAAATAATTTAAAAAAACCATACAATGCATTAGAAAATTAAAAGTGTCAAGATAACGATAGAATTTTACCTTAGCAAATTTAATTATGTCAAATATTTTCGGGTTTAAAAACTATTCAACAGTGCTTCAAGCAAACTACAACACTGCATTTATATATACACACACACGAATGTTGTATATATATAAATATATAGATATAAAAAAGGTAAGACGTAAGACACATTTCGTTTTATTAAAGAATTGTTTTATTTCCAATAAGTGTAACTTGTCTTATATATATTTATTTACTTATTGAATATATAGTTATATTTCAACAAAACAATATTTATTCCATTTGTAAACTGGCAGGTAATGTACTAGTAATAATAATGTCTAACATAGGCATATGCCCATAAATTGAAAAGAAAAGTGAACAGGTGAGGGTAGGGTTGGAAATTAAATTTAAATGCCAGTATTTGACTGGTACTTTTTATCGAACCCCAGAAAAATCTAAAGGAAATAATGTGACCATTAGTGATAGTGGAACTCAGTGTGGACTGAGAGAGGTTTATACCGTGTTACCAACATGGCCACATTACAGAGTTGACTGTGTTTTTTTTGTCGTGACACCTACACGACCTCATTTATTTTGGACTGGATGTTGTGGTACCAACATAGCTTTACAGAGAAAGAGTGGTGTTGGTGGGAGTGGGGGTAGTGGGATGGGGTATATATTTGGTTAAGAGGTGCCTACTGTATATATATATTACATATAGAGTACTCTTCAGTATCATAGTACTATGAGACTCTGCACACATATATATAAGAATGGAGGCAGTAAAAACCAGTTAGACCATTACTCACCAGAGCACTCAATACTTGGGGTAGTAGAGTGGGCAATATGAAAAGATTCAGGACCCCGATGGCTGAGCTCCAGCCATTTCAAAATTTAGTTCAGATCTAGCTTTTGAAACGGCCGGAGCACAGCCGTCGGGGTCCTGAATCTTTTCATATTGCCCACTCTACTACCCCAAGTATCGAGTACTCTGGTGGGTAATGGTCTAACTGGTTTGTATATATATATAGAGAAGTAGAACACCAGGAGGTTATATCCATAGTAAGTAGAACACTCAGTACATAGGAAGAGTTTGGTATAGAGTTAGTGCCACAACATATAAACAAACCATCTTGGAGGACACATGTTTGAGAATCTGTTGGGTGAAACACACATCTTCAAGGAAGGTTTGCTGATTTTTTGTGGAACTAACTATATATATATATATATTACATATAGGGTACTCTTAAATAGATAGTACTACTAAGCTCTACATATATATTACATATAGAGCACTCTTTAATACCACACCACAACCAGGTATTGTGCACCACATATATTATGTTGAGTAATTACTATACAATAAAAAGCCAAACAAATAGAAAGAAAGAAAATACTGAAGGCAATGAAGTCATGCAATATAAGTACTATTGAAGGGTAAATTAACAAGCCCTTAACTTTTGTTGGAGACGTAGGGGTGCCATCCTGATACATGGCATGTTTTGGGCTATTTTAAAACCGGGTCGAGCCCATCCCTTTTTGGGTCAGAACAGCCAATCTTCTCCAGGAGGAGGAATAAAAGTTTTAAAAAATGATTTGTAGTGGATGAATCAATCCCAGTATATATATTGGTACTTTATTTATTTACCTCAAAAGACTGAAAGGTAGTAAAGTTAACCTTGGTAGGATTTGAACTCAGAATGCATTGAACCAGAACAAATACCAAAGTATTTTTGATCTGACGCCATAATGACTCTGACAAATCACCACCTTTTTTTCTTTTTAATACTAACAATATATTTAAAATAATGATAAATGTTTAAATTGAGCCCTTCTTGAAACGAAATGGATATTTGATATCTACAGTATTTGGACATATCATGTGACCAAATACCACATAACTCTTTACCTTTCTTTCTGCAATATCACTCTCCTTAAAATAAAAGTAGCTCCTTATCAGATTATCAGATTGGACCAAGGAAACAATGTTTCCATTGCTGATACTATGTTTCAATTGCAACACCTGGCAGACGAAAGGAGCTGACTATCAGATCAGACCAAAGAAACAATGTTTCCATTAGTCTTTCCATTGCTGATACTATCTGCCAGTCACAAGTCCTGGCAGAAGAAAGGAACCAATCAGATTGGATCGAGGAAACAAAGTTTCCATTGCTGATATTATTTGTCAGTTGCAATTCCTGGCAGAAGAAAGGAGCTGCTCGTCAGATCAGACCAAAGAAACAATGTTTCCATTAGTCTTTCCATTGCTGATACTATCTGCCAGTCACAAGTCCTGGCAGAAGAAAGGAACCAATCAGATTGGACCAAGGAAACAAAGTTTCCATTGCTGATATTATTTGTCAGTTGCGATTCCTGGCAGAAGAAAGGAGCTGCTTGTCAGATCAGACCAAAGAAACAATGTTTCCATTAGTCTTTCCATTGCTGATATAGTCTGTCAATCATAACTCTTGGCAGAAGAAATTTAAGAGTTGATTTTTAATTTAGGTAAAAGGTCAACGATTTGGGGGGGCAGAAGGGAGGAGTTACTTAAATGTGGTTACTTTACTTTATTGACCCCAGAAGGACGTAAAGTGAAGTTGGCCTAAGCAGGATTTGAACTCAGAATGTAAAAAACTGGAACAAACAGAGCAAGGCTATGTGTTCAGCTCCCTAAGAGTTTGGCCAATCCACTGCCCTCTTAAAGCTGAACAACAGAGATATGTTTAGAGGAGACCTAGAATACATTAAGGTGATATTTGAAGCAGGTGGTGCCTTAAAAATTCTAAGGTAATGATTGGAGAAGGTGGGACCTTAAAAATTCTAAGGTAATTTTTGGAGCAGGGAGGACTGAGAATACACTATAGGAATATTCTAGGTGAGCCCTTGAATATCCTGAGGAGATATTTGGAGCAGGCAGGTGCTAGAATATTTCAAAGTAATATTTGGAGCAGGTGTGCCAGAGAATATTGTGACGAGATATTTAGAGCAGGTGTGCCAGAGAATATACTATAGAGATATTTAGAGCAGGTGTGCCAAAGAATATACTATAGAGATATTTAGAGCAGGTGCACCTGAGAATATTGATGAGATATTTAGAGCAGGTGGGCCAGAGAATATACTATAGAGATATTTAGAGCAGGTGCCCCTGAGAATATTGTGATGAGATATTTAGAACAGGTACACCTGAGAATATACTGAGGAAATATTTGGATCAGATGAGACTGAGGTGTACTATAGAGATATTTGTAGCATATGGGCCCTACAATATTCTGGGGTAATATTTGGAACATGTGGGAACTAGAATATTCTGGGAAATATTTGGATCAGTGGGTAGTGGAGGCTTTAGAATATTTCAAAGTAATATTTGGAACAGGTGGGAACTAGAACATTCTAGGATAATATCTGCATCAGATAGGTCCTGGAATATTCTGGAAGATGAAGGGCTGATTTGACTGTGGAGGGATGCAAAGGGGCTGTTTGTTTTATCATTATTTTTATTTTAATGACTTTGAAATGTTTTGATATTTTCCTTGCTTTTATTTATTTAGTATTTGAAGAAATATAAATTATCACATACAAAAAAAACAAAAGTAAGGATCTTACTACTGGTTTCAGTTCATCTAAAAATACACACACACACATATATATATATATATATATATATATATATATATATATATGTGTGTATCTAGGGCGGGTATATATATATATATATATATATATATATATGGGTATGTGTATCTAGGATGGGTATATATATATATATACACACACATATATACGTATATATATATATATATATATATATATATATATATATATATATATATATATATATATATATGGACTCACACACACACATATATATATATATAAACATTGTCATATTTGTGTATATATGTGTATATATATATGAATATGTGATTATTGTAACAGTGGTTAATGTATTATCGGTCTGCTTATTTATTTATTCCTATTCTTCTTTTTCCTCTTCTTTGTTGTCCTCACTTGACTGTTAAACCTTCAGAGTCTGCTGGGCAACCCTTTTAACATGCCCAAAATATCTATCTGGTATTCCAGCCAATCTGATAAGAGATGAAAGAATCAGTTATATATATATATATTAGTTTTGCGAGGTTTTTGATATGAAATTGTGTGTCGAAACAAATATTGTTATACTTGGGGAGGGTCATATTTGTGTAATAATATTGCCAGAATTAATAACAGAACACACTCACTGTTTGGTTGGTTTTCGCTTCTGTGTCTTTTATATCGGTTAATTTAATTTATTCGGTAAATTAAATTAAATTAACCGATATAAAAGACACAGAAGCGAAAACCAACCAAACAGTGAGTGTGTTCTGTTATTAATTCTGGCAATATTATTACACAAATATGACCCTCCCCAAGTATAACAATATATATAAATATATATATATATATATTTAAACATTGCACATGTATATAAGATAAATGACAGCAACAGCAACGATATCAAAAGCACCAAGCAACAAACAAACAAAAACAGGAAAGGAAACAGAATCAGAAAACAGAAACAAAAAAGGAAAAACAGTAACAGAAAATAGTAGAAAACAGAAACAGAAGGAAAAAACAGGATCAGAAAACAGAAACAGGAGAAAATAGAATCAGAAGAAGAAAACCGAAACAGAAACAGAAGAAAACAGAAACAAAAACAAAAGAAAACAGAAACAGAAGGAAACAGAAAACAGAAACAAGAGGAAAAAACAGAATCAGAAGAGTAAAAACAAAAAAGGAAAAACAGTAACAGAAAACAGTAGAAAACAGAAACAGAAGGAAAAAAACAGGATCAGAAAACAGAAACAGGAGAAAACAGAATCAGAAGAAGAAAACCGAAACAAAAACAAAAGAAAACAGAAACAGAAGGAAACAGAAAACAGAAACAAGAGGAAAAAACAGAATCAGAAAACAGAAACAGAATGGAAAAAACAGAATCAGAAAACAGAAAAGGGGGAAAACAACAACAGAAAACAGAAACTGAAATAGAGCCATGTCTGAAACTTCTATGAAAGTGACTAACCTCAGTTCTTGAAGTTTCTTTTCTTTAATAGCATTCAGCCTCTGTTTGTAGGCAAACTCCTCTTCCTGAACCCGTTTACTGTCAGCAAAATATTCCTGACGCTGTTTGATTCTATCTTGTTCGTTCTGCCGGATCTGGGAACGAAGATCTTCACAATATTTCTTGGAACGGTCCCTTATTATCAGCTCTCTTTGTCTCTCTTGGTCAAATAACTGTCTCTGGGCGCTTAAACAAACAATCAAATCAGACTCAGACATTAGAAACAAGTTATAGGGGTAGGAGAATGACATTGGAACATTATCTCAGGTTAACTTTGCCTTTCATCATTACGGGGTCAATAAAATAAAGTACCAGTAATGCACTGGGTAAATTGCTGGCCTTGTGCCAAAAAGTAGAAACAATTATTTGTGTGAATTAACAGTATCGGTAGAGCGTCAGACACCATGCTTTGCAGCATAGAGTTATGGCCCTTTTCGGTCTGAGTTCAAATCTCGCCGAGGTTAACTTTGCCTTTCATCCTTACGGGGTCGTTAAAATAATGTACCAGTAATACACTGGGGTAATTGCTGGCCTTCTGCCAAAAGTAGAAACATTTATCTCATATGTATATGATGAACAATATATATATATCATCATCATCGTCGTCATCCTCATCACCGTTTTACGTCCGTTCTTCCACGCTAGCATGGGTTAGACAGGTTGACCTGTTGTGGGCAATGTTAGGTCGAGTGACCTTGTCTTGCTCATACGGGAACTGATTTTGGCTTGATTTCTACAGCTGGATGCCCTTATTAACACCAGCCTCATTTACAGTGAGTGCTGGGTGCTTTTTTTCCGTGGCCCCTACACATCCACTTTACAGAGTGGACCGGGTGTTTTTTTGTTGTGACATCTCCATGAGCACTTTGAAATGGGAGGGGATGGGAGCATATTTTCTATATGCTTCAGCTTGTTCTCGTGGGAAGTTGGGTCTTCTGTATATATATATGTATATATATATATATATATATATATATATATATATATATATATATATATATAGTATTAATTATACTATTTATGGTTATGTAAATATAAAAACCTTTTGCAGTTATATATATTTTTATACAAACCCTAAATAGTGGTAGGCAGTAATATGTTACTACCTTATTACCAGTAAGTTAAGTAGCTCAATGTATCTTTTAATAAGAATGTAATCTCTAAGTGTGTACTGCCACTCTAAATGTTGTAATGAATGTTGACCCACAATATTTGCATATGTATCTGTATATCTCTTGGGTGAAAAGGAGGTCATATAAGTGTTCATTCATTAATAAATTGCTCCGAAGAATCCAAACCTCGGTTTGGAGGAAACAGTTGTAAGCATAAAAATGTTTTGAACAGTTCTTTGATTCTTATAATTCATATATATATATATATATATGATGTATATCATCATCATCACCGTTTTACATCCATTTTACCATTCTTGCATAGGTAAGACAGAACTGTAGAGTTGGCCGGGGGTTTTTTTACAGCTGGATGTACTTACTAATACCAACTACATTTACATATATATATGTTAAGTATTTCCGGAGAAAAAGCAAAGGCAAAAAGAGTGCTCTATGCATAAAACAGAGCTATTTAATTAAATATATATATATATATTAAAGAGTTAAACAAGATTCAATGAGTACAACAAAGAATGAGTTTTACAGTAGATTGGAAGCACTCTGCAGAAAAAAATAATTTTCCAGAGTTATTAATATTAAAATACAAATATTAATAAAATAGATGTTCTTTTGATCAATTAAATTTTATTATACATATTTCGGAGGTACAACAGTACGTCCTCATCAGACAAAATATGATACATGACATACCCTGAGATGTTAAATGGTTAAGATTTAATCAATCACTACCTTGATTAAATCTTAACCATTTAACATCTCAGGGTATGTCATGTATCATTATATTTTGTCTGATGAGGACGTACTGTTGTACCTCCGAAATATGTATAATAAAATTTAATTGATCAAAAGAACATCTATTTTATTAATATTTGTATTTTAATATATATATATATATATATATATAGGAACAAGTAAGACCCCGACGGCTGAGCTCAAGCCGTTTCGACGGAAACGGCTTGAGCTCAGCCGTCGGGGTCTTACTTGTTCCTATTACCCACTCTACTACCCTAAGTATTGAGTACTTTGGTGCGTTATGGTCCACCTGGTTCCTTACCACATTTCCTTCGTTATATATATATATATATATAAATTAAAGGTATATAGGTATAAATCAAAGTTGTAGCTACAGTAAACAAAATTTAAAAAGTGTGACACCACTTACAAAAATACACATTCACACAAACACACACACACACATTCACACATATAATTATACAAACACACACGCACACATTCACACAAACACACACACATATATTCATAGAAAAACACAAACACACACACATTTACACAAACACACACATACACATACACTCACACACAGCATAGCAAATGGAACACCGGTTTTTGCTAGTTTTTTCACCATCTGCTTCCTTCTTTTTACATACACATACATTCACACAAACACACACACACATTGTGTGACGGACAGACGGACGAACGGAAATCGCTCAAATTTACATATATAGCGTTATTCCATATCAAATCACCCAGTTTCAGAAAAATTTCCCAGATCGCCCGCTCAAATCCCCCTGAAAAAATTCATACTAGCTCCTGTACCTATATGAGGGAAAAATATCAAGTAATAGGAGCTAGTATAAATTTTTTCAGGGTGATCTGATGGGGTGACCTGGGACCCTCTGGGTGATTTTAGATGGAAGGACCCTATAGATTGTTTTTTTTTTCTGCTCACCTGACTATCGTTTCAAATTCACACTTGTCCATATACACCTGGGTAGCTTTCCGCTGCTCTTTCTCGTGTCGTTGCTGCATGCGAGCTTCAATTAACTCTGCTTCCAAGTTGGCTTTCTTCTGCACAGCAATAGCTTCTCGTTGTCGCCATTCCCTCTCCGCCTCTTCCACAGCTCTCTTAGCCCTTATGGCATTCCTCTCAGCTTTTTCATCGAGGGCTTTCTTCTGTTGGGCTCTTATCCTGGCTATATCTTGCTCCTTCTTAATACGGGCCTGCTCCTGCATAATTTCTATCATTTTTTCACGTTCCTGAACATACAATTTGTTTTGGGGTCAGATAATAAAAAATGGCAATATATATATATATATATAAAATAAGTAAGTCAAACATGTAAAATTTGGCTTCGTTTATTATAAATTATAGATTTTCTGCTATATATATTTCAGTGACAGCCATCATTGGCTGTGACCTCTTCAGGCAGTCTGAATTGGTGTGGAAAAGACAGGTACACTTGTTGTTGAAGTGTGTTCCACTCTGTCAATACATCGATATGTCCAGCTCCTGGGTGTGTTGTTAGTCCTCCGAGGAGCTGGAATCATATGAGCTAGAACAAACGAATGTCGGCGTCAGAGGACACGCTCGCATCCCATTGGTCAGTTGTCAGTTCGACTAGGGGAGTGGCTGACAACTGACCAATGGGATGCGAGCGTGTCCTCTGATGCCGAAATTCGTTTGTTCTAGCTCATATGATTCCAGTTCCTCGGAGGACTAATATATATATATATATATATATAGTTATACTTGGGGAGGGTCATATTGTTATGATATTGCCATAAATAATAACAGAACGCACTCACTGTTTGGTTTGGATTGGTTTTCCTTTCTGTATCTTTTATACCCCCATAGTAAATTTATCTGGCAATCAATGTTTATCATTGATTGACCAACGGTTAAAAATACAGATATAAATATATATATATAGTCTATCAAAGTCCTTTCGTTGCACATCTGCAACATCATCAGTGGTACTATTATGTTTCCTCCCATTGTATTGTATTGTACTGTAACGTCTACGCCATTTTTACGTAAAACAACTTCTTCCAACCTGTCCTTATTCTAGATACTATGGCCTCGGAACACCCCCCTCCCATACTAATCTGATCATCTAGATACCGGAAGCTATCAACCACTTCTATAGAACCTACCTGCATCTGAAAAATGTGTCTATCAATGCGACTTCTACTGTCAAATTTCCTTGTACATCTCCTGCATACATATTTTTCCCTACCTGTTAGTTTGCCTGCTATCCCACTACATCTCTTGTGTACCCAAGATCTGCATTGTGTACATTTTATAGAATTTATGCCAGTTACTTTTCTACATAACAAACATGGCCATTTCCTTGACGGAATCATAGTTTTGTCCTCTTTTCTACTCATCAACACTTTTGTATTTGGCTAGGTTCACTCTCAACATTCTACATTCTATCTCCAGCCTGTGTTGGATATATATATGTATATATGGAGGCACATGGCTTAGTGGTTAGAGCATTGGTCTTGCAATCGAAAGGTTGTGAGTTCAATTCTCAGACCGGGTGATGTGTTGTTTCCTTGAGCAAGACACTTTATTTCATATTGCTCCAGTTTACTCAGCTGTAGAAATGAGATGATAGGGACTGGGGTCCCTATCATTCCACTGCAAAGTGGACGTGTAGGCGCCACAGAAAAAAAAGCACCCAGCACTCACTGTAAATGAGGTTGGTGTTAGGAAGGGCATCCAGCTGTAGAAATCAAGCCAGAATCAGTTCCTGTCCCACCCTTGCAAGCAGGGAAAAGCGGACGTAAATTGATGATGATGATGATGATGAATGATATAAGTCACCAAAGTTATTAGAGTGACCTCTGGCCATGACCCACCCAATGAGATAATAAGCTTGCGGATGTGAAACTGCATCCCAAGGTTCTCAGTATTCACACATTATAGTTATTCAGTGAGTATAGTAGGTGTGTTTTGGTAAATATATATATATATACACAACCACTTTACAGAGTGTACTGGGTGTATTTTATCATGGCACCAGTACTACCACTTTACAGAGTGTACTGTGTGTATTTTATCATGGCACCAGTACTAACACCACTTTACAGAGTGTACTGGGTGTATTTTATCGTGGCACCAGTACTACCACCATTTCACAGAGTGTACTGGGTGTATTTTATCATGGCACCAGTACTAACACCACTTTACAGAGTTTACTGCATGTATTCTATCGTGGCACCAGTACTAACACCATTTCACAGAGTGTACTGGGTGTATTTTATCATGGCACCAGTACTAACACCACTTTACAGAGTTTACTGCATGTATTCTATCGTGGCACCAGTACTAACACCATTTCACAGAGTGTACTGGGTGTATTTTATCATGGCACCAGTACTAACACCACTTTACAGAGTTTACTGCATGTATTCTATCGTGGCACCAGTACTAACACCATTTCACAGAGTGTACTGGGTGTATTTTATCATGGCACCAGTACTAACACCACTTTACAGAGTGTACTGGGTATATTCTATCAGGATACCAACACTACCATTTTCCTTCAGATTAAAAAAAAAAATTAATAAAAATAAATTAATTAAATTAAATTAAATTAAATTGCAAAAAAAAAAAAAAATGAAAATAAAAGAGAACTTACAGCTTTTTCTTTAAAATATTCCAAGGCATTCTTTGCTTCCATTTGTTCTAGTTGTTGTTCCTCTAGCTTCCTTTGGGTCATTCTCCGACTGGCGCTCAGTAGATCCTCCTGGGCCACAAAAATTATAGGGTTAGCTTATGGTGAGTTTTTGTCCCCCCTGAGTATCAAATTGTTCATCCTGGGCCACAAAAAATATAGGGTTAGCTTATGGTAAGAGTTTTTGTCCCCCCCTGAGTATCAAATTGTTCATCCTGGGCCACAAAAATTATAGGGTTAGCTTATGGTGAGAGTTTTTGTCCCCCCCCTGAGTATCAAATTGTTCATCCTGGGCCACAAAAATTATAGGGTTAGCTTATGGTAAGAGTTTTTGTCCCCCCCTGAGTATCAAATTGTTCATCCTGGGCCACAAAAATTATAGGGTTAGCTTATGGTAAGAGTTTTTGTCCCCCCCCTGAGTATCAAATTGTTCATCCTGGGCCACAAAAATTATAGGGTTAGCTTATGGTAAGAGTTTTTGTCCCCCCCTGAGTATCAAATTGTTCATCCTGGGCCACAAAAATTATAGGGTTAGCTTATGGTAAGAGTTTTTGTCCCCCCCTGAGTATCAAATTGTTCATCCTGGGCCACAAAAATTATAGGGTTAGCTTATGGTGAGAGTTTTTGTCCTCCCTGAGTATCAAATTGTTCATCCTGGGCCACAAAAATTATAGGGTTAGCTTATGGTGAGAGTTTTTGTCCTCCCTGAGTATCAAATTGTTCATCCTGGGCCACAAAAATTATAGGGTTAGCTTATGGTGAGAGTTTTTGTCCCCCCTGAGTATCAAATTGTTCATCCTGGGCCACAAAAAATATAGGGTTAGCTTATGGTGAGAGTTTTTGTCCCCTCGGAGTATCAAATTATTCATCCTGGGCCACAAAAATTATAGGGTTAGCTTATGGTGAGTTTTTGTCCCCCCTGAGTATCAAATTGTTCATCCTGTGCCACAAAAAATATAGGGTTAGCTTATGGTGAGAGTTTTTGTCCCCCCTGAGTATCAAATTGTTCATCCTGGGCCACAAAAATTATAGGGTTAGCTTATGGTGAGAGTTTTTGTCCCCCCTGAGTATCAAATTGTTCATCCTGGGCCACAAAAAATATAGGGTTAGCTTATGGTGAGTTTTTGTCCCCCCTGAGTATCAAATTGTTCATCCTGGGCCACAAAAATTATAGGGTTAGCTTATGGTGAGAGTTTTTGTCCCCCGTGAGTATCAAATTGTTCATCCTGGGCCACAAAAATTATAGGGTTAGCTTATGGTGAGAGTTTTTGTCCCCCCTGAGTATAAAATTGTTCATCCTGGGCCACAAAAAATATAGGGTTAGCTTATGGTGAGTTTTTGTCCCCCCTGAGTATCAAATTGTTCATCCTGGGCCACAAAAATTATAGGGTTAGCTTATGGTGAGTTTTTGTCCCCCCTGAGTATCAAATTGTTCATCCTGGGCCACAAAAATTATAGGGTTAGCTTATGGTGAGAGTTTTTGTCCCCCCTGAGTATCAAATTGTTCATCCTGGGCCACAAAAATTATAGGGTTAGCTTATGGTGAGAGTTTTTGTCCCCCCTGAGTATCAAATTGTTCATCCTGGGCCACAAAAAATATAGGGTTAGCTTATGGTGAGTTTTTGTCCCCCCTGAGTATCAAATTGTTCATCCTGGGCCACAAAAATTATAGGGTTAGCTTATGGTGAGAGTTTTTGTCCCCCCCTGAGTATCAAATTGTTCATCCTGGGCCACAAAAATTATAGGGTTAGCTTATGGTGAGAGTTTTTGTCCCCCTCTGAGTATCAAATTGTTCATCCTGGGCCACAAAAATTATAGGGTTAGCTTATGGTGAGAGTTTTTGTCCCCCCCTGAGTATCAAATTGTTCATCCTGGGCCACAAAAATTATAGGGTTAGCTTATGGTAAGAGTTTTTGTCCCCCCCTGAGTATCAAATTGTTCATCCTGGGCCACAAAAATTATAGGGTTAGCTTATGGTAAGAGTTTTTGTCCCCCCCCCTGAGTATCAAATTGTTCATCCTGGGCCACAAAAATTATAGGGTTAGCTTATGGTAAGAGTTTTTGTCCCCCCCTGAGTATCAAATTGTTCATCCTGGGCCACAAAAATTATAGGGTTAGCTTATGGTGAGAGTTTTTGTCCCCCCCTGAGTATCAAATTGTTCATCCTGGGCCACAAAAATTATAGGGTTAGCTTATGGTGAGAGTTTTTTTCCCCCCTGAGTATTAAATTGTTCATCCTGGGCCACAAAAATTATAGGGTTAGCTTATGGTAAGAGTTTTTGTCCCCCCCTGAGTATCAAATTGTTCATCCTGGGCCACAAAAATTATAGGGTTAGCTTATGGTAAGAGTTTTTGTCCCCCCCCTGAGTATCAAATTGTTCATCCTGGGCCACAAAAATTATAGGGTTAGCTTATGGTAAGAGTTTTTGTCATCCCCTGAGTATCAAATTGTTCATCCTGGGCCACAAAAATTATAGGGTTAGCTTATGGTAAGAGTTTTTGTCCCCCCCTGAGTATCAAATTGTTCATCCTGGGCCACAAAAATTATAGGGTTAGCTTATGGTGAGAGTTTTTGTCCTCCCTGAGTATCAAATTGTTCATCCTGGGCCACAAAAATTATAGGGTTAGCTTATGGTGAGAGTTTTTGTCCCCCCTGAGTATCAAATTGTTCATCCTGGGCCACAAAAAATATAGGGTTAGCTTATGGTGAGAGTTTTTGTCCCCTCGGAGTATCAAATTATTCATCCTGGGCCACAAAAATTATAGGGTTAGCTTATGGTGAGTTTTTGTCCCCCCTGAGTATCAAATTGTTCATCCTGTGCCACAAAAAATATAGGGTTAGCTTATGGTGAGAGTTTTTGTCCCCCCTGAGTATCAAATTGTTCATCCTGGGCCACAAAAATTATAGGGTTAGCTTATGGTGAGAGTTTTTGTCCCCCCTGAGTATCAAATTGTTCATCCTGGGCCACAAAAAATATAGGGTTAGCTTATGGTGAGTTTTTGTCCCCCCTGAGTATCAAATTGTTCATCCTGGGCCACAAAAATTATAGGGTTAGCTTATGGTGAGAGTTTTTGTCCCCCGTGAGTATCAAATTGATCATCCTGGGCCACAAAAATTATAGGGTTAGCTTATGGTGAGAGTTTTTGTCCCCCCTGAGTATCAAATTGTTCATCCTGGGCCACAAAAAATATAGGGTTAGCTTATGGTGAGTTTTTGTCCCCCCTGAGTATCAAATTGTTCATCCTGGGCCACAAAAATTATAGGGTTAGCTTATGGTGAGTTTTTGTCCCCCCTGAGTATCAAATTGTTCATCCTGGGCCACAAAAATTATAGGGTTAGCTTATGGTGAGAGTGTTTGTCCCCCCTGAGTATCAAATTGTTCATCCTGGGCCACAAAAAATATAGGGTTAGCTTATGGTGAGTTTTTGTCCCCCCTGAGTATCAAATTGTTCATCCTGGGCCACAAAAATTATAGGGTTAGCTTATGGTGAGTTTTTGTCCCCCCTGAGTATCAAATTGTTCATCCTGGGCCACAAAAATTATAGGGTTAGCTTATGGTGAGAGTTTTTGTCCCCCCTGAGTATCAAATTGTTCATCCTGGGCCACAAAAATTATAGGGTTAGCTTATGGTGAGAGTTTTTGTCCCCCCTGAGTATCAAATTGTTCATCCTGGGCCACAAAAATTATAGGGTTAGCTTATGGTGAGAGTTTTTGTCCCCCCTGAGTATCAAATTGTTCATCCTGGGCCACAAAAATTATAGGGTTAGCTTATGGTGAGAGTTTTTGTCCCCCCTGAGTATCAAATTGTTCATCCTGGGCCACAAAAATTATAGGGTTAGCTTATGGTGAGAGTTTTTGTCCCCCCTGAGTATCAAATTGTTCATCCTGGGCCACAAAAATTATAGGGTTAGCTTATGGTGAGAGTTTTTGTCCCCCCTGAGTATCAAATTGTTCATCCTGGGCCACAAAAATTATAGGGTTAGCTTATGGTGAGAGTTTTTGTCCCCCCTGAGTATCAAATTGTTCATCCTGGGCCACAAAAATTATAGGGTTAGCTTATGGTGAGAGTTTTTGTCCCTCCTGAGTATCAAATTGTTCATCCTGGGCCACAAAAATTATAGGGTTAGCTTATGGTGAGAGTTTTTGTCCCCCCTGAGTATCCAATTGTTCATCCTGGGCCACAAAAATTATAGGGTTAGCTTATGGTGCGAGTTTTTGTCCCCCCTGAGTATCAAATTGTTCATCCTGGGTCACAAAAATTATAGGGTTAGCTTATGGTAAGAGTTTTTGTCCCCCCTCCTGAGTATCAAATTGTTCATCCTGGGCCACAAAAATTATAGGGTTAGCTTATGGTGAGAGTTTTTGTCCCCCCTGAGTATCAAATTGTTCATCCTGGGCCACAAAAATTATAGGGTTAGCTTATGGTGAGAGTTTTTGTCCTCCCTGAGTATCAAATTGTTCATCCTGGGCCACAAAAAATATAGGGTTAGCTTATGGTGAGAGTTTTTGTCCCCCCCTGAGTATCAAATTGTTCATCCTGGGCCACAAAAAATATAGGGTTAGCTTATGGTGAGAGTTTTTGTCCTCCCTGTATATCAAATTGTTCATCCTGGGCCACAAAAAATATAGGGTTAGCTTATGGTGAGAGTTTTTGTCCCCCCCTGAGTATCAAATTGTTCATCCTGGGCCACAAAAATTATAGGGTTAGCTTATGGTGAGAGTTTTTGTCCTCCCTGAGTATCAAATTGTTCATCCTGGGCCACAAAAAATATAGGGTTAGCTTATGGTGAGTTTTTGTCCCCCCTGAGTATCAAATTGTTCATCCTGGGCCACAAAAATTATAGGGTTAGCTTATGGTGAGTTTTTGTCCCCCCTGAGTATCAAATTGTTCATCCTGGGCCACAAAAATTATAGGGTTAGCTTATGGTGAGAGTTTTTGTCCCCCCCTGAGTATCAAATTGTTCATCCTGGGCCACAAAAATTATAGGGTTAGCTTATGGTGAGAGTTTTTGTCCCCCTCTGAGTATCAAATTGTTCATCCTGGGCCACAAAAATTATAGGGTTAGCTTATGGTGAGAGTTTTTGTCCCCCCCTGAGTATCAAATTGTTCATCCTGGGCCACAAAAATTATAGGGTTAGCTTATGGTAAGAGTTTTTGTCCCCCCCTGAGTATCAAATTGTTCATCCTGGGCCACAAAAATTATAGGGTTAGCTTATGGTAAGAGTTTTTGTCCCCCCCCTGAGTATCAAATTGTTCATCCTGGGCCACAAAAATTATAGGGTTAGCTTATGGTAAGAGTTTTTGTCCCCCCCTGAGTATCAAATTGTTCATCCTGGGCCACAAAAATTATAGGGTTAGCTTATGGTGAGAGTGTTTGTCCCCCCTGAGTATCAAATTGTTCATCCTGGGCCACAAAAATTATAGGGTTAGCTTATGGTGAGAGTTTTTTTCCCCCCTGAGTATCAAATTGTTCATCCTGGGCCACAAAAATTATAGGGTTAGCTTATGGTAAGAGTTTTTGTCCCCCCCTGAGTATCAAATTGTTCATCCTGGGCCACAAAAATTATAGGGTTAGCTTATGGTAAGAGTTTTTGTCCCCCCCTGAGTATCAAATTGTTCATCCTGGGCCACAAAAATTATAGGGTTAGCTTATGGTAAGAGTTTTTGTCCCCCCCTGAGTATCAAATTGTTCATCCTGGGCCACAAAAATTATAGGGTTAGCTTATGGTAAGAGTTTTTGTCCCCCCCTGAGTATCAAATTGTTCATCCTGGGCCACAAAAATTATAGGGTTAGCTTATGGTGAGAGTTTTTGTCCTCCCTGAGTATCAAATTGTTCATCCTGGGCCACAAAAATTATAGGGTTAGCTTATGGTGAGAGTTTTTGTCCCCCCTGAGTATCAAATTGTTCATCCTGGGCCACAAAAAATATAGGGTTAGCTTATGGTGAGAGTTTTTGTCCCCTCGGAGTATCAAATTATTCATCCTGGGCCACAAAAATTATAGGGTTAGCTTATGGTGAGTTTTTGTCCCCCCTGAGTATCAAATTGTTCATCCTGTGCCACAAAAAATATAGGGTTAGCTTATGGTGAGAGTTTTTGTCCCCCCTGAGTATCAAATTGTTCATCCTGGGCCACAAAAATTATAGGGTTAGCTTATGGTGAGAGTTTTTGTCCCCCCTGAGTATCAAATTGTTCATCCTGGGCCACAAAAAATATAGGGTTAGCTTATGGTGAGTTTTTGTCCCCCCTGAGTATCAAATTGTTCATCCTGGGCCACAAAAATTATAGGGTTAGCTTATGGTGAGAGTTTTTGTCCCCCGTGAGTATCAAATTGTTCATCCTGGGCCACAAAAATTATAGGGTTAGCTTATGGTGAGAGTTTTTGTCCCCCCTGAGTATCAAATTGTTCATCCTGGGCCACAAAAAATATAGGGTTAGCTTATGGTGAGTTTTTGTCCCCCCTGAGTATCAAATTGTTCATCCTGGGCCACAAAAATTATAGGGTTAGCTTATGGTGAGTTTTTGTCCCCCCTGAGTATCAAATTGTTCATCCTGGGCCACAAAAATTATAGGGTTAGCTTATGGTGAGAGTTTTTGTCCCCCCTGAGTATCAAATTGTTCATCCTGGGCCACAAAAAATATAGGGTTAGCTTATGGTGAGTTTTTGTCCCCCCTGAGTATCAAATTGTTCATCCTGGGCCACAAAAATTATAGGGTTAGCTTATGGTGAGTTTTTGTCCCCCCTGAGTATCAAATTGTTCATCCTGGGCCACAAAAATTATAGGGTTAGCTTATGGTGAGAGTTTTTGTCCCCCCTGAGTATCAAATTGTTCATCCTGCGCCACAAAAATTATAGGGTTAGCTTATGGTGAGAGTTTTTGTCCCCCCTGAGTATCAAATTGTTCATCCTGGGCCACAAAAATTATAGGGTTAGCTTATGGTGAGAGTTTTTGTCCCCCCTGAGTATCAAATTGTTCATCCTGGGCCACAAAAATTATAGGGTTAGCTTATGGTGAGAGTTTTTGTCCCCCCTGAGTATCAAATTGTTCATCCTGGGCCACAAAAATTATAGGGTTAGCTTATGGTGAGAGTTTTTGTCCCCCCTGAGTATCAAATTGTTCATCCTGGGCCACAAAAATTATAGGGTTAGCTTATGGTGAGAGTTTTTGTCCTCCCTGAGTATCAAATTGTTCATCCTGGGCCACAAAAAATATAGGGTTAGCTTATGGTGAGAGTTTTTGTCCCCCCCTGAGTATCAAATTGTTCATCCTGGGCCACAAAAATTATAGGGTTAGCTTATGGTGAGAGTTTTTGTCCTCCCTGAGTATCAAATTGTTCATCCTGGGCCACAAAAAATATAGGGTTAGCTTATGGTGAGTTTTTGTCCCCCCTGAGTATCAAATTGTTCATCCTGGGCCACAAAAATTATAGGGTTAGCTTATGGTGAGTTTTTGTCCCCCCTGAGTATCAAATTGTTCATCCTGGGCCACAAAATTTATAGGGTTAGCTTATGGTGAGAGTTTTTGTCCCCCCCTGAGTATCAAATTGTTCATCCTGGGCCACAAAAATTATAGGGTTAGCTTATGGTGAGAGTTTTTGTCCCCCTCTGAGTATCAAATTGTTCATCCTGGGCCACAAAAATTATAGGGTTAGCTTATGGTGAGAGTTTTTGTCCCCCCCTGAGTATCAAATTGTTCATCCTGGGCCACAAAAATTATAGGGTTAGCTTATGGTAAGAGTTTTTGTCCCCCCCTGAGTATCAAATTGTTCATCCTGGGCCACAAAAATTATAGGGTTAGCTTATGGTAAGAGTTTTTGTCCCCCCCCTGAGTATCAAATTGTTCATCCTGGGCCACAAAAATTATAGGGTTAGCTTATGGTAAGAGTTTTTGTCCCCCCCTGAGTATCAAATTGTTCATCCTGGGCCACAAAAATTATAGGGTTAGCTTATGGTGAGAGTTTTTGTCCCTCCCTGAGTATCAAATTGTTCATCCTGGGCCACAAAAATTATAGGGTTAGCTTATGGTGAGAGTTTTTTTCCCCCCTGAGTATCAAATTGTTCATCCTGGGCCACAAAAATTATAGGGTTAGCTTATGGTAAGAGTTTTTGTCCCCCCCTGAGTATCAAATTGTTCATCCTGGGCCACAAAAATTATAGGGTTAGCTTATGGTAAGAGTTTTTGTCCCCCCCCTGAGTATCAAATTGTTCATCCTGGGCCACAAAAATTATAGGGTTAGCTTATGGTAAGAGTTTTTGTCCCCCCCTGAGTATCAAATTGTTCATCCTGGGCCACAAAAATTATAGGGTTAGCTTATGGTAAGAGTTTTTGTCCTCCCTGAGTATCAAATTGTTCATCCTGGGCCACAAAAATTATAGGGTTAGCTTAAGGTGAGAGTTTTTGTCCTCCCTGAGAATCAAATTGTTCATCCTGGGCCACAAAAATTATAGGGTTAGCTTATGGTGAGAGTTTTTGTCCTCCCCGAGTATCAAATTGTTCATCCTGGGCCACAAAAATTATAGGTTTAGCTTATGGTGAGAGTTTTTGTCCTCCCCGAGTATCAAATTGTTCATCCTGGGCCACAAAAATTATAGGGTTAGCTTATGGTGAGAGTTTTTGTCCCCCCTGAGTATCAAATTGTTCATCCTGGGCCACAAAAAATATAGGGTTAGCTTATGGTGAGAGTTTTTGTCCCCTCGGAGTATCAAATTATTCATCCTGAGCCACAAAAATTATAGGGTTAGCTTATGGTGAGTTTTTGTCCCCCCTGAGTATCAAATTGTTCATCCTGTGCCACAAAAAATATAGGGTTAGCTTATGGTGAGAGTTTTTGTCCCCCCTGAGTATCAAATTGTTCATCCTGGGCCACAAAAATTATAGGGTTAGCTGATGGTGAGAGTTTTTGTCCCCCCTGAGTATCAAATTGTTCATCCTGGGCCACAAAAAATATAGGGTTAGCTTATGGTGAGTTTTTGTCCCCCCTGAGTATCAAATTGTTCATCCTGGGCCACAAAAATTATAGGGTTAGCTTATGGTGAGAGTTTTTGTCCCCCGTGAGTATCAAATTGTTCATCCTGGGCCACAAAAATTATAGGGTTAGCTTATGGTGAGAGTTTTTGTCCCCCCTGAGTATCAAATTGTTCATCCTGGGCCACAAAAAATATAGGGTTAGCTTATGGTGAGTTTTTGTCCCCCCTGAGTATCAAATTGTTCATCCTGGGCCACAAAAATTATAGGGTTAGCTTATGGTGAGTTTTTGTCCCCCCTGAGTATCAAATTGTTCATCCTGGGCCACAAAAATTATAGGGTTAGCTTATGGTGAGAGTTTTTGTCCCCCCTGAGTATCAAATTGTTCATCCTGGGCCACAAAAATTATAGGGTTAGCTTATGGTGAGAGTGTTTGTCCCCCCTGAGTATCAAATTGTTCATCCTGGGCCACAAAAAATATAGGGTTAGCTTATGGTGAGTTTTTGTCCCCCCTGAGTATCAAATTGTTCATCCTGGGCCACAAAAATTATAGGGTTAGCTTATGGTGAGTTTTTGTCCCCCCTGAGTATCAAATTGTTCATCCTGGGCCACAAAAATTATAGGGTTAGCTTATGGTGAAAGTTTTTGTCCCCCCTGAGTATCAAATTGTTCATCCTGGGCCACAAAAATTATAGGGTTAGCTTATGGTGAGAGTTTTTGTCCCCCCTGAGTATCAAATTGTTCATCCTGGGCCACAAAAATTATAGGGTTAGCTTATGGTGAGAGTTTTTGTCCCCCCCTGAGTATCAAATTGTTCATCCTGGGCCACAAAAATTATAGGGTTAGCTTATGGTGAGAGTTTTTTTCCCCCCTGAGTATTAAATTGTTCATCCTGGGCCACAAAAATTATAGGGTTAGCTTATGGTAAGAGTTTTTGTCCCCCCCTGAGTATCAAATTGTTCATCCTGGGCCACAAAAATTATAGGGTTAGCTTATGGTAAGAGTTTTTGTCCCCCCCCTGAGTATCAAATTGTTCATCCTGGGCCACAAAAATTATAGGGTTAGCTTATGGTAAGAGTTTTTGTCATCCCCTGAGTATCAAATTGTTCATCCTGGGCCACAAAAATTATAGGGTTAGCTTATGGTAAGAGTTTTTGTCCCCCCCTGAGTATCAAATTGTTCATCCTGGGCCACAAAAATTATAGGGTTAGCTTATGGTGAGAGTTTTTGTCCTCCCTGAGTATCAAATTGTTCATCCTGGGCCACAAAAATTATAGGGTTAGCTTATGGTGAGAGTTTTTGTCCCCCCTGAGTATCAAATTGTTCATCCTGGGCCACAAAAAATATAGGGTTAGCTTATGGTGAGAGTTTTTGTCCCCTCGGAGTATCAAATTATTCATCCTGGGCCACAAAAATTATAGGGTTAGCTTATGGTGAGTTTTTGTCCCCCCTGAGTATCAAATTGTTCATCCTGTGCCACAAAAAATATAGGGTTAGCTTATGGTGAGAGTTTTTGTCCCCCCTGAGTATCAAATTGTTCATCCTGGGCCACAAAAATTATAGGGTTAGCTTATGGTGAGAGTTTTTGTCCCCCCTGAGTATCAAATTGTTCATCCTGGGCCACAAAAAATATAGGGTTAGCTTATGGTGAGTTTTTGTCCCCCCTGAGTATCAAATTGTTCATCCTGGGCCACAAAAATTATAGGGTTAGCTTATGGTGAGAGTTTTTGTCCCCCGTGAGTATCAAATTGATCATCCTGGGCCACAAAAATTATAGGGTTAGCTTATGGTGAGAGTTTTTGTCCCCCCTGAGTATCAAATTGTTCATCCTGGGCCACAAAAAATATAGGGTTAGCTTATGGTGAGTTTTTGTCCCCCCTGAGTATCAAATTGTTCATCCTGGGCCACAAAAATTATAGGGTTAGCTTATGGTGAGTTTTTGTCCCCCCTGAGTATCAAATTGTTCATCCTGGGCCACAAAAATTATAGGGTTAGCTTATGGTGAGAGTGTTTGTCCCCCCTGAGTATCAAATTGTTCATCCTGGGCCACAAAAAATATAGGGTTAGCTTATGGTGAGTTTTTGTCCCCCCTGAGTATCAAATTGTTCATCCTGGGCCACAAAAATTATAGGGTTAGCTTATGGTGAGTTTTTGTCCCCCCTGAGTATCAAATTGTTCATCCTGGGCCACAAAAATTATAGGGTTAGCTTATGGTGAGAGTTTTTGTCCCCCCTGAGTATCAAATTGTTCATCCTGGGCCACAAAAATTATAGGGTTAGCTTATGGTGAGAGTTTTTGTCCCCCCTGAGTATCAAATTGTTCATCCTGGGCCACAAAAATTATAGGGTTAGCTTATGGTGAGAGTTTTTGTCCCCCCTGAGTATCAAATTGTTCATCCTGGGCCACAAAAATTATAGGGTTAGCTTATGGTGAGAGTTTTTGTCCCCCCTGAGTATCAAATTGTTCATCCTGGGCCACAAAAATTATAGGGTTAGCTTATGGTGAGAGTTTTTGTCCCCCCTGAGTATCAAATTGTTCATCCTGGGCCACAAAAATTATAGGGTTAGCTTATGGTGAGAGTTTTTGTCCCCCCTGAGTATCAAATTGTTCATCCTGGGCCACAAAAATTATAGGGTTAGCTTATGGTGAGAGTTTTTGTCCCCCCTGAGTATCAAATTGTTCATCCTGGGCCACAAAAATTATAGGGTTAGCTTATGGTGAGAGTTTTTGTCCCTCCTGAGTATCAAATTGTTCATCCTGGGCCACAAAAATTATAGGGTTAGCTTATGGTGAGAGTTTTTGTCCCCCCTGAGTATCCAATTGTTCATCCTGGGCCACAAAAATTATAGGGTTAGCTTATGGTGCGAGTTTTTGTCCCCCCTGAGTATCAAATTGTTCATCCTGGGTCACAAAAATTATAGGGTTAGCTTATGGTAAGAGTTTTTGTCCCCCCTCCTGAGTATCAAATTGTTCATCCTGGGCCACAAAAATTATAGGGTTAGCTTATGGTGAGAGTTTTTGTCCCCCCTGAGTATCAAATTGTTCATCCTGGGCCACAAAAATTATAGGGTTAGCTTATGGTGAGAGTTTTTGTCCTCCCTGAGTATCAAATTGTTCATCCTGGGCCACAAAAAATATAGGGTTAGCTTATGGTGAGAGTTTTTGTCCCCCCCTGAGTATCAAATTGTTCATCCTGGGCCACAAAAAATATAGGGTTAGCTTATGGTGAGAGTTTTTGTCCTCCCTGTATATCAAATTGTTCATCCTGGGCCACAAAAAATATAGGGTTAGCTTATGGTGAGAGTTTTTGTCCCCCCCTGAGTATCAAATTGTTCATCCTGGGCCACAAAAATTATAGGGTTAGCTTATGGTGAGAGTTTTTGTCCTCCCTGAGTATCAAATTGTTCATCCTGGGCCACAAAAAATATAGGGTTAGCTTATGGTGAGTTTTTGTCCCCCCTGAGTATCAAATTGTTCATCCTGGGCCACAAAAATTATAGGGTTAGCTTATGGTGAGTTTTTGTCCCCCCTGAGTATCAAATTGTTCATCCTGGGCCACAAAAATTATAGGGTTAGCTTATGGTGAGAGTTTTTGTCCCCCCCTGAGTATCAAATTGTTCATCCTGGGCCACAAAAATTATAGGGTTAGCTTATGGTGAGAGTTTTTGTCCCCCTCTGAGTATCAAATTGTTCATCCTGGGCCACAAAAATTATAGGGTTAGCTTATGGTGAGAGTTTTTGTCCCCCCCTGAGTATCAAATTGTTCATCCTGGGCCACAAAAATTATAGGGTTAGCTTATGGTAAGAGTTTTTGTCCCCCCCTGAGTATCAAATTGTTCATCCTGGGCCACAAAAATTATAGGGTTAGCTTATGGTAAGAGTTTTTGTCCCCCCCCTGAGTATCAAATTGTTCATCCTGGGCCACAAAAATTATAGGGTTAGCTTATGGTAAGAGTTTTTGTCCCCCCCCTGAGTATCAAATTGTTCATCCTGGGCCACAAAAATTATAGGGTTAGCTTATGGTGAGAGTGTTTGTCCCCCCTGAGTATCAAATTGTTCATCCTGGGCCACAAAAATTATAGGGTTAGCTTATGGTGAGAGTTTTTTTCCCCCCTGAGTATCAAATTGTTCATCCTGGGCCACAAAAATTATAGGGTTAGCTTATGGTAAGAGTTTTTGTCCCCCCCTGAGTATCAAATTGTTCATCCTGGGCCACAAAAATTATAGGGTTAGCTTATGGTAAGAGTTTTTGTCCCCCCCTGAGTATCAAATTGTTCATCCTGGGCCACAAAAATTATAGGGTTAGCTTATGGTAAGAGTTTTTGTCCCCCCCTGAGTATCAAATTGTTCATCCTGGGCCACAAAAATTATAGGGTTAGCTTATGGTAAGAGTTTTTGTCCCCCCCTGAGTATCAAATTGTTCATCCTGGGCCACAAAAATTATAGGGTTAGCTTATGGTGAGAGTTTTTGTCCTCCCTGAGTATCAAATTGTTCATCCTGGGCCACAAAAATTATAGGGTTAGCTTATGGTGAGAGTTTTTGTCCCCCCTGAGTATCAAATTGTTCATCCTGGGCCACAAAAAATATAGGGTTAGCTTATGGTGAGAGTTTTTGTCCCCTCGGAGTATCAAATTATTCATCCTGGGCCACAAAAATTATAGGGTTAGCTTATGGTGAGTTTTTGTCCCCCCTGAGTATCAAATTGTTCATCCTGTGCCACAAAAAATATAGGGTTAGCTTATGGTGAGAGTTTTTGTCCCCCCTGAGTATCAAATTGTTCATCCTGGGCCACAAAAATTATAGGGTTAGCTTATGGTGAGAGTTTTTGTCCCCCCTGAGTATCAAATTGTTCATCCTGGGCCACAAAAAATATAGGGTTAGCTTATGGTGAGTTTTTGTCCCCCCTGAGTATCAAATTGTTCATCCTGGGCCACAAAAATTATAGGGTTAGCTTATGGTGAGAGTTTTTGTCCCCCGTGAGTATCAAATTGTTCATCCTGGGCCACAAAAATTATAGGGTTAGCTTATGGTGAGAGTTTTTGTCCCCCCTGAGTATCAAATTGTTCATCCTGGGCCACAAAAAATATAGGGTTAGCTTATGGTGAGTTTTTGTCCCCCCTGAGTATCAAATTGTTCATCCTGGGCCACAAAAATTATAGGGTTAGCTTATGGTGAGTTTTTGTCCCCCCTGAGTATCAAATTGTTCATCCTGGGCCACAAAAATTATAGGGTTAGCTTATGGTGAGAGTTTTTGTCCCCCCTGAGTATCAAATTGTTCATCCTGGGCCACAAAAAATATAGGGTTAGCTTATGGTGAGTTTTTGTCCCCCCTGAGTATCAAATTGTTCATCCTGGGCCACAAAAATTATAGGGTTAGCTTATGGTGAGTTTTTGTCCCCCCTGAGTATCAAATTGTTCATCCTGGGCCACAAAAATTATAGGGTTAGCTTATGGTGAGAGTTTTTGTCCCCCCTGAGTATCAAATTGTTCATCCTGCGCCACAAAAATTATAGGGTTAGCTTATGGTGAGAGTTTTTGTCCCCCCTGAGTATCAAATTGTTCATCCTGGGCCACAAAAATTATAGGGTTAGCTTATGGTGAGAGTTTTTGTCCCCCCTGAGTATCAAATTGTTCATCCTGGGCCACAAAAATTATAGGGTTAGCTTATGGTGAGAGTTTTTGTCCCCCCTGAGTATCAAATTGTTCATCCTGGGCCACAAAAATTATAGGGTTAGCTTATGGTGAGAGTTTTTGTCCCCCCTGAGTATCAAATTGTTCATCCTGGGCCACAAAAATTATAGGGTTAGCTTATGGTGAGAGTTTTTGTCCTCCCTGAGTATCAAATTGTTCATCCTGGGCCACAAAAAATATAGGGTTAGCTTATGGTGAGAGTTTTTGTCCCCCCCTGAGTATCAAATTGTTCATCCTGGGCCACAAAAATTATAGGGTTAGCTTATGGTGAGAGTTTTTGTCCTCCCTGAGTATCAAATTGTTCATCCTGGGCCACAAAAAATATAGGGTTAGCTTATGGTGAGTTTTTGTCCCCCCTGAGTATCAAATTGTTCATCCTGGGCCACAAAAATTATAGGGTTAGCTTATGGTGAGTTTTTGTCCCCCCTGAGTATCAAATTGTTCATCCTGGGCCACAAAATTTATAGGGTTAGCTTATGGTGAGAGTTTTTGTCCCCCCCTGAGTATCAAATTGTTCATCCTGGGCCACAAAAATTATAGGGTTAGCTTATGGTGAGAGTTTTTGTCCCCCTCTGAGTATCAAATTGTTCATCCTGGGCCACAAAAATTATAGGGTTAGCTTATGGTGAGAGTTTTTGTCCCCCCCTGAGTATCAAATTGTTCATCCTGGGCCACAAAAATTATAGGGTTAGCTTATGGTAAGAGTTTTTGTCCCCCCCTGAGTATCAAATTGTTCATCCTGGGCCACAAAAATTATAGGGTTAGCTTATGGTAAGAGTTTTTGTCCCCCCCCTGAGTATCAAATTGTTCATCCTGGGCCACAAAAATTATAGGGTTAGCTTATGGTAAGAGTTTTTGTCCCCCCCTGAGTATCAAATTGTTCATCCTGGGCCACAAAAATTATAGGGTTAGCTTATGGTGAGAGTTTTTGTCCCTCCCTGAGTATCAAATTGTTCATCCTGGGCCACAAAAATTATAGGGTTAGCTTATGGTGAGAGTTTTTTTCCCCCCTGAGTATCAAATTGTTCATCCTGGGCCACAAAAATTATAGGGTTAGCTTATGGTAAGAGTTTTTGTCCCCCCCTGAGTATCAAATTGTTCATCCTGGGCCACAAAAATTATAGGGTTAGCTTATGGTAAGAGTTTTTGTCCCCCCCCTGAGTATCAAATTGTTCATCCTGGGCCACAAAAATTATAGGGTTAGCTTATGGTAAGAGTTTTTGTCCCCCCCTGAGTATCAAATTGTTCATCCTGGGCCACAAAAATTATAGGGTTAGCTTATGGTAAGAGTTTTTGTCCTCCCTGAGTATCAAATTGTTCATCCTGGGCCACAAAAATTATAGGGTTAGCTTAAGGTGAGAGTTTTTGTCCTCCCTGAGTATCAAATTGTTCATCCTGGGCCACAAAAATTATAGGGTTAGCTTATGGTGAGAGTTTTTGTCCTCCCCGAGTATCAAATTGTTCATCCTGGGCCACAAAAATTATAGGTTTAGCTTATGGTGAGAGTTTTTGTCCTCCCCGAGTATCAAATTGTTCATCCTGGGCCACAAAAATTATAGGGTTAGCTTATGGTGAGAGTTTTTGTCCCCCCTGAGTATCAAATTGTTCATCCTGGGCCACAAAAAATATAGGGTTAGCTTATGGTGAGAGTTTTTGTCCCCTCGGAGTATCAAATTATTCATCCTGAGCCACAAAAATTATAGGGTTAGCTTATGGTGAGTTTTTGTCCCCCCTGAGTATCAAATTGTTCATCCTGTGCCACAAAAAATATAGGGTTAGCTTATGGTGAGAGTTTTTGTCCCCCCTGAGTATCAAATTGTTCATCCTGGGCCACAAAAATTATAGGGTTAGCTTATGGTGAGAGTTTTTGTCCCCCCTGAGTATCAAATTGTTCATCCTGGGCCACAAAAAATATAGGGTTAGCTTATGGTGAGTTTTTGTCCCCCCTGAGTATCAAATTGTTCATCCTGGGCCACAAAAATTATAGGGTTAGCTTATGGTGAGAGTTTTTGTCCCCCGTGAGTATCAAATTGTTCATCCTGGGCCACAAAAATTATAGGGTTAGCTTATGGTGAGAGTTTTTGTCCCCCCTGAGTATCAAATTGTTCATCCTGGGCCACAAAAAATATAGGGTTAGCTTATGGTGAGTTTTTGTCCCCCCTGAGTATCAAATTGTTCATCCTGGGCCACAAAAATTATAGGGTTAGCTTATGGTGAGTTTTTGTCCCCCCTGAGTATCAAATTGTTCATCCTGGGCCACAAAAATTATAGGGTTAGCTTATGGTGAGAGTTTTTGTCCCCCCTGAGTATCAAATTGTTCATCCTGGGCCACAAAAATTATAGGGTTAGCTTATGGTGAGAGTGTTTGTCCCCCCTGAGTATCAAATTGTTCATCCTGGGCCACAAAAAATATAGGGTTAGCTTATGGTGAGTTTTTGTCCCCCCTGAGTATCAAATTGTTCATCCTGGGACACAAAAATTATAGGGTTAGCTTATGGTGAGTTTTTGTCCCCCCTGAGTATCAAATTGTTCATCCTGGGCCACAAAAATTATAGGGTTAGCTTATGGTGAGAGTTTTTGTCCCCCCTGAGTATCAAATTGTTCATCCTGGGCCACAAAAATTATAGGGTTAGCTTATGGTGAGAGTTTTTGTCCCCCCTGAGTATCAAATTGTTCATCCTGGGCCACAAAAATTATAGGGTTAGCTTATGGTGAGAGTTTTTGTCCCCCCTGAGTATCAAATTGTTCATCCTGGGCCACAAAAATTATAGGGTTAGCTTATGGTGAGAGTTTTTGTCCCCCGTGAGTATCAAATTGTTCATCCTGGGCCACAAAAATTATAGGGTTAGCTTATGGTGAGAGTTTTTGTCCCCCCTGAGTATCAAATTGTTCATCCTGGGCCACAAAAAATATAGGGTTAGCTTATGGTGAGTTTTTGTCCCCCCTGAGTATCAAATTGTTCATCCTGGGCCACAAAAATTATAGGGTTAGCTTATGGTGAGTTTTTGTCCCCCCTGAGTATCAAATTGTTCATCCTGGGCCACAAAAATTATAGGGTTAGCTTATGGTGAGAGTTTTTGTCCCCCCTGAGTATCAAATTGTTCATCCTGGGCCACAAAAATTATAGGGTTAGCTTATGGTGAGAGTGTTTGTCCCCCCTGAGTATCAAATTGTTCATCCTGGGCCACAAAAAATATAGGGTTAGCTTATGGTGAGTTTTTGTCCCCCCTGAGTATCAAATTGTTCATCCTGGGCCACAAAAATTATAGGGTTAGCTTATGGTGAGTTTTTGTCCCCCCTGAGTATCAAATTGTTCATCCTGGGCCACAAAAATTATAGGGTTAGCTTATGGTGAGAGTTTTTGTCCCCCCTGAGTATCAAATTGTTCATCCTGGGCCACAAAAATTATAGGGTTAGCTTATGGTGAGAGTTTTTGTCCCCCCTGAGTATCAAATTGTTCATCCTGGGCCACAAAAATTATAGGGTTAGCTTATGGTGAGAGTTTTTGTCCCCCCTGAGTATCAAATTGTTCATCCTGGGCCACAAAAATTATAGGGTTAGCTTATGGTGAGAGTTTTTGTCCCCCCTGAGTATCAAATTGTTCATCCTGGGCCACAAAAATTATAGGGTTAGCTTATGGTGAGAGTTTTTGTCCCCCCTGAGTATCAAATTGTTCATCCTGGGCCACAAAAATTATAGGGTTAGCTTATGGTGAGAGTTTTTGTCCCTCCTGAGTATCAAATTGTTCATCCTGGGCCACAAAAATTATAGGGTTAGCTTATGGTGAGAGTTTTTGTCCCCCCTGAGTATCAAATTGTTCATCCTGGGCCACAAAAATTATAGGGTTAGCTTATGGTAAGAGTTTTTGTCCCCCCTCCTGAGTATCAAATTGTTCATCCTGGGCCACAAAAATTATAGGGTTAGCTTATGGTGAGAGTTTTTGTCCCCCCTGAGTATCAAATTGTTCATCCTGGGCCACAAAAATTATAGGGTTAGCTTATGGTGAGAGTTTTTGTCCTCCCTGAGTATCAAATTGTTCATCCTGGGCCACAAAAAATATAGGGTTAGCTTATGGTGAGAGTTTTTGTCCCCCCCTGAGTATCAAATTGTTCATCCTGGGCCACAAAAAATATAGGGTTAGCTTATGGTGAGAGTTTTTGTCCTCCCTGAGTATCAAATTGTTCATCCTGGGCCACAAAAAATATAGGGTTAGCTTATGGTGAGAGTTTTTGTCCCCCCCTGAGTATCAAATTGTTCATCCTGGGCCACAAAAATTATAGGGTTAGCTTATGGTGAGAGTTTTTGTCCCCCCTGAGTATCAAATTGTTCATCCTGGGCCACAAAAAATATAGGGTTAGCTTATGGTGAGAGTTTTTGTCCTCCCTGAGTATCAAATTGTTCATCCTGGGCCACAAAAAATATAGGGTTAGCTTATGGTGAGAGTTTTTGTCCTCCCTGAGTATCAAATTGTTCATCCTGGGCCACAAAAATTATAGGGTTAGCTTATGGTGAGAGTTTTTGTCCTCCCTGAGTATCAAATTGTTCATCCTGGGCCACAAAAAATATAGGGTTAGCTTATGGTGAGAGCTTTGACACCTTTACATATCAAATTGTTCATTGTCTAAAGTCTGTCTTAAGCCATTACTCTATATTTACAATTGTATATTTACGGGAAGGGCTTTACCTCACATAATATTGAATCTATGAGATTTTGATATTATTTATTTTGAGAACAATACGTTAATGTCAGTATGAGTAGCCAGTTTGAATAGAAAGAGGTGAGAGAAACCTGGGCCACAAAATTAGGGTGTGCTTATGGTGAGAGTTTTTGACCCCTTTCAAATTGTTCATTATGGGCAACAAAAAATATAGGGTTAGCCTATGGTGAGAGCTTTTGCGCTCCCCCCTCCACACACCACCACCCCTCCCCCTTACTTACCCTCAAAGCAATCTGTTTCTGCTTCCTCTTCTGTTCGTACTGCACCTCGTCTTTAACCAATTGCTCCAGCTTCTTCTCCACCTCCAGAGTTTCCCTCTCCTTCAGTTCCATCTGTCTCAGTTTCTTCTCCTCCCCCTTCGATATCTGCTCGCGCAGCTTCACGGCACCCATGTGCCTCGCTATCTTACGGGAGTTCGCGATTTCCTCCTGCACCAGAATGGCATTCTTCCGATCAATCTCCATCATCTGGTCCAGCCTCATCTCCTCCAATTCTGCATCTTTTTTTATCTTTTTCTTCTCCTCCAGTTGAGCATCTCTGATCGCATGGCACTTTGCTTCCTGAATCACCTGTCAGGTGGTAGTTAGAAGGTGACATGTATTATTACTGTTTATAGCAGATATCTGGCTACTCAGCCGTTGATATGCATAAGGTAAGTATATACGTTCAACAATCTGGCAGGAAGGTATACGTTGCTGATGATAGTTAATAAGCTTGAAACTAGTACAGCGTTCCTTTGTCAGTGTTGAACAAACGAGCAACGATGGTTGCTAGACACTACGGCTTAATACGGGATGTTTGTTTACAAACACACCAAGCATTATAATAAATGTTCGGTGAATCCATACGTACATATATATATGTGTGCATGTATGTATGTATATATACATACTACTGTACG
>OZ024762.1:14524578-14529578 GCA_964016885.1 Eledone cirrhosa
AAAATTCTCTGTTCTTCTTCGAGCTAGTATTATTACTGTGAACTGCAGAATACTTTAATTCTGATCTTTGTATATATATATATATATATATATATATATATATATATATATATATATATATATATATGTATATGTATATATATTGCCCCTTTCGGTACCAAACCCCTTGAAACTACCCCCTAGTTCTACAATACAAAACTGTTTATTTTAAAGTGTTTATATTTATCTAAAAACCTTCCATCATAATTTTATGTTAAGTTAACCTTTGTTAAGTTATGTTCCAAACACCAGCTTAATCCTTTTTAATACTAAACCGTCTAGTTCTACAATACAAAGAGAGGTCAGTCGCTCTGCTTGAGTTACAGACTCGGTCAAGAAGATCTGTCAAACCCTTCCTATATATGTCTCAAACCATGAGTTAGATGTAAACTGCCAGTGGCCTATAACAATTGACCAACAGCTGACCAATAAATGGATTTTCATGATTGTTATGTTATAATTACAGTTTCAATGAGTCCAAAACGAGAGGAACAATCTGTGAAGGCACATGGCTTAGTGGTTAGAGCATTGGGCTTGCAATCGAAAGGTTATGTGTTCAATTCTTGGACCGGGTGATGTGTTGTTTCCTTGAGCAAGACACTTTATTTCACGTTGCTCCAGTTTACTCAGCTGAAGAAATGAGATGATAGGACTGGGGTCTCTATCATTAAATCACCCAAGACATACATATATATATACATATATATATATATATATATATATATATATATATATATATATATATATATATATATGAAGGCACATGGTTAGAGCATTGGGCTTGCAATCGAAAGGTTGTGAGTTCAATTCTCGGACGGGGTGATGTGTTGTTTCCTTGAGCAAGACACTTTATATCACGTTGCTCCAGTTTACTCAGCTGAAGAAATGAGATGATAGGGACTGGGGTCCCTATCATTAAATTACCCAAGACACCTCCATACCTTGGAGGAGGCCAGCTAAACCTGCATAGGTGTGAGCTGTCACACACACACACGCACACACACACACAATAAATGGATGCCATAGAATTGTGTCAAAGACCACTTACCATGTCTCTTTCTTGTCTCTGTCTAAATTCATTTTCCAGCAGGGACTTCTCGTGGTTAGTAAGGAACTTGGCTCGCTCTTTCATCCTCATGAACTCGTGTGTGTCCAATACAACAGGGGAATTCTGTGGGTCTTTATTTTGTACCCTGAAATGGTGGAAGAGGGAGATTGCAGGAGAGGGAAGACCATGGAATAAGACCAATGCAGGAACTCAGTGGTCTTCTGGGAGCGGCTACACAGACACACTGGAAGTGGGAAACTGAGGATTACACATGTTGATGCCCTAATGACAGACACTGGTCTCTGGGAGGTGTGGGACATGGCAGCAATGATGAAGGACAGGGACCGCTGGAGAGAACTCGTCCAGGGATCTCAGGAATTTTACCCGCCATATATATCATCATCATCATCATCACCGTTTTACGTCCGTTCTTCCACGCTAGCATGGGTTAGACGGGTTGTCCTGTTGTGGGCAGTGTCTGGTCGGCTGACCATGCCTTGCTCATACAGGAACTGATCTGGCTTGATTTCTACAGCTGGATGCCCTTCCTAACACCAACCTCATTTACAGTGAGTGCTGGGTGCTTTTTCGTGGCGCCTACACATCCACTTTACAGTGTGGGCTGGGTGCTTTTTTGCCGTGGCACCTCCACGACCACCTTGCGGTGGGGGGAGTGGGGGCATATTGTTTATATGCTTCAGCATGTACCCATGGGAGGTCGGGTACCCTGTATGTATATATATATATGGCGGGTAAAAAACAAGGAGGTTATATCCATAGTAAGTAGAGCACTAAGCCCATAGGATGAGTTTGGTATAGAGTTGGTTGCACAACATGTTAGCAAACCATACTCGAGGATGTGCATTTCATCCAACGGATTCTCAACTATATATACATCATCATCATCATCGTTTAACGTCTATTGTCCACGCTAGCATGGGTTAAACGGGAGTTGTCCCACTTGAGGCAAGATTGGTCGGGTGACCGTGTCTCGCTCGTACAGGACTATCTGGCAGGTTTTTACGGCTGGATGCCCTCCCTAACACCAACCACATTTTCAGTGTGGACTGGGAGCCTTTTACCATGTTACCTAGGCGACCACATTACAGCGTGGACTGTGTGTGTTTTTTTGTCATGACACCTACACGACCTCATTAGTTTGGACTGGCTGTTGTGGTACCAACATAACTTTACAGAGAAAGGGTGGTGTTGGTGGGAGTGAAAGGATGGAGTAGGGGTAGTGGATTGGGGTGTATGTTAGGTTTTGAGGTGCCTACTGACTGTAGGTTAACTTTGCACGTAGGGAAGACAGGTCTTAGTATTACTGCGTGACGCCAGAGATCTCGGTCCAGTGACATTGTCTAAGAGAAGTGCAAGTGTGCAAGGTTGGAATTTATCATGTCATCCCAGGTTTTTCTGGATCTACCTACTCCGTAACTCCCATCAATTTTGATCGCCCTGCACTTTTTTATACAGCTGTCGTCTTTCATGCACGTCATGTGACCGTACCAACGTAATCTTCTGGAAAAGCTTGAAGAGGCACAAGTTGAAACTACTTCAGCCCACAGTGGAGTCTCTACTTCATTAATATATACATATATATATATGTGTGTGTGGATATATATATATATATATATATATATATATATATATATATATATATATATATATATATATATATGTATATATATATATATATATATATGTATATATATATATATATGTATATATATATATATATATATATAAAGAAAAAGAGATGAAATCGAAAATGCAACTGGAGTCTTATTTTTTAAAAAAATATATATATTTATTTGGTTCCTTTACCGGTTTCGCAGTTCTTCTGCTTTTCAAAAGGTGAGTTGAGATGGAGGGTCTGTGGTTTTTCTCACATCCGAGTGGTGTTGGTGGGAGTGAGAAAAACCACAGACCCTCCATCTCAACTCTCCTTTTGAAATGCAGAAGAACTGCGAAACCGGTAAAGGAACCAAATAAATATATATATTTTTTTTAAAAATAAGACTCCAGTTGCATTTTCGATTTCATCTCTTTTTCTTTCTACTTTCACTCGTGTAGGACATCTCGGTTATTTTTCATTTTGTAAAAAAAACCTCACTTTCTAATATATATATATATATATATATCATCATCATCATCATCATCAGGTTTAGCGTCCGTGTTCCACGCTTGCATGGGTTTGGACGGGGGTTTTCCCACTTGAGGCAAGAGTGGTGGTCTTGCTCGCATAGGACTGTCTGGCGGGTTTTCTACAGTTGGATGCCCTTCCTAACACCAACCACATTTACAGTGTGGGGCTGGGAGGTTTTTACCGTGTTGCCTACACGGCCACATTACAGCGTGGACTGTCTGGCAGGTTTTCTACAGCTGGATGCCCTTCCTAACACCAACCACATTTACAGTGTGGGGCTGGGAGGTTTTTACCGTGTTGCCTACACGGCCACATTTACAGCGTGGACTGTGTGTTTTTTGTCGTGACACCTACACGATCTCATTTGTTTCGGCCTGGATGTTGTGGGACCAACATAACTTTACATTGAAAGGGGCGGTGTGGGTGGGGTGGAGGTGGTGGGACGGGGGTGTGTTTTGATAGAGGTGCCTACTGACTGTAGTAGGTTTTTACTTTGTATTTAGGTAAGGCGGGTCTTCTCTATTACTGAGTACCGCCAAAGGTCTCGGTCCAGTGACATTGTCTTGGAGAGGTGTAAGCGTGTGAGGTCGGAATTTATCAGCTCGTCCCATGTTTTTCTGGGTCTGCCTACTCCGTGGCTACCGTCTATCTTTATTGCCCTGCACTTTGTTATACAGCTGTCGTCTTTCATGCGCATCACGTGACCGTACCAACGTAGCCTTCTCTCGAGTAAACAACATCTGATCCCTCTTATTTCTAATTTTTTCCTTAGTTCGTTTATGCTTTGCCGTTCACGTATATTACTATTGCACATCCAGCGGAGCATGCAAGCTTCGTTCCTCTCTAGTCTGCGTATATCCTCTGCACACAATGCCCAGGTCTCACTGCCATGCAGCATTGCTGTTCGTATGCAGGCATCGTATAACCTGCCTTTCATTTTTAGGGAGAACCCTCTAGCGGCTAATAGTGGTATAAGCTCTCTGAACTTTTTCCATCCAGTTCTGACTCTAGCTACTGTACTTTCAGAGCACCCTCCCCCACTGCTGATTTTGTCACCCAGATAACGGAAGCTGTCCACTATTTCTATAGAACCCTCTGCGCAGTTGAAGGAGCTAGTATTTTGTGGGCACTTGCTGCTACTTATTGCACCAGAGCACCGGCCACATGTAAAATCTATGTTCTTAGTTAGCTTACTGTGATCCCACTACATCTTTTATGCACCCATACTTTGCATTTGGGACATAAAATGGAGTTTCTACCTACGCCTTTCCTACACACTGAGCATGGCCATTTCCCCGATGGGACCGCCGCCTTATTTTCTTTCCTACAAACTAGAACTTTAGTCTTAGCCAGGTTAATTTTAAGGCCTTTTGATTCTAGGCCGTGCTTCCACGTATATATATATATATATATATATATGATGATGATGGCTGCAACTTGATTTCAAGTAATGCCATCGCTTGATACTTAACCATGAGCATCACAGACGTGGCTTTTTAGTCCTGCTAAGGACTTGCCTATGGCCAGCAATACGATGCATCACAAACAAATGTCACATATCAAGCGATGCCTGTGCATGGGGCCAATCCCACTCTCTGAACATTGAATACATTTGCCCAAAAAGAAGAATTGGTCTACATCATTGGATGCAAACGAAGTCGCAGGTTTTATATCAGGATGACTTTCTCCTAAAGATATATATATCATCATCATCATCATCATCGTTTAACGTCCATTTTCCACGCTAGCATGGGTCTGGACGGG
>OZ024762.1:14534578-14549578 GCA_964016885.1 Eledone cirrhosa
AGCTACCACCCCACAAGGGGAAGGGGAGCGTTGAGATGATTCAGGGGGACAGTAAAGATGATATAATAGTATATTAAATATCAAACGATACATATTATATATAAATATAGTAAAATGAAATATATATATATATATATATATATTAAAATAATAGGTCAAAGTTTAAGCAAAGAATCGCTGCTTTCACCCTTAACGGGATCTTCTAAAACTAAAAAAAAAAAATCAATTTGTGGACGCAGAAGTAAATATTTCGAAAAACGTTGCAACCGTAGGCAGACAGGAAGACTATACTTTGGTTCGTGAAGACGTTCCCTGGCAATGAACGGAAAACCTTATCGAGCTCTCTTCGTATTTATTATTACTATATATATATATAGTAATAATTGTTTCTACTTTAGGCACAAGGCCAGCAATTACCCAGTGCACTACTGGTACTTTATTTTATCGACCCCGTAAGGATGAAAGGCAAAGTCAACCTCGGCGGGATTCGATAGTAATAATAATAATAAACGTGAAGACTAATATCCAAAGAGGGCTTGATAAGAATGAATATATATCAAATATATGAGAACCGTAGAGCAAATATTTATGAGTTTCAGAAGATCCCGTTAAGGGTGAAAGCAGCGATTCTTTGCTTAAACTTTAATCTGTTATTTTAATATATATATATATATATATATTGGGTCGACAAGTATGAAATTTATAGTAAAGCATATGGTAAACTGTTTTTTTTTCTCCAAATTTCATACTTGACAACCCTATATATATATGTATATATATATATACACACACACACACACATATATATATATAATATACATACAGGGTGCCCCCCCCCCCCCCCCCCCACAAAAATGTATACACATTTATTAGAAAATAATATATATATATAGTTGTAGTACACCTGAGCAGTATACACAATACTTTCATTATTATTATATATATATATATATATATATAGTTATGTAATAAACAACATAAGGCAATTATTCCATTTACCAGTGGTTTCTTTTTTCAGACGGAATTACTTCACATATATATATATATATATATATATACGATATTAAACAAATGGAAACTATATTTATAAAACCATATTTATTTCATTATACATATTTCAGGGATACCATATTAGAAATATGGGATGCCTTCTTCAGATAAAATACAATATATAAGCAGTTTTATAAATAAATTTGACGTACCATGAATATTGTTCAACTTCCATTTAAAAAAGTTGGTATGGTAGTATATATATATATTTGCGTGTGTACACATATATCAAATTTACAGTTCAATATTTTAACATTTAAAACAATAATTATTACTAACACTTCATTAAATTTGATGAACTAGTCATAAATATTCTTTTTCTGTTTAACTTACCATTGTTTGTGAAACTTCAACAAATTATTTCCTTTCGATGTTGCTAAAATAAAATTTAGTGTTCTCCGGCTGTCATGACAACCTTGTGTAACAAGTTTGCAAGAACGGTAACTCTCGGGAAAATTTATTTACAGTTACCTCCCTTGAAAATGAATAATAAATAAATAAATAAATAAAGAGAATATATTTATAATTATTGGATTTTTTTTAAAGTTTAAAGCGTTAACCAGAACGCCGTTTGCCGAGGTTGAATCTCCGTTTAATCTCTCTCTCTCTCACGGTGGATTAGCAGAGTCGGATGGCATAGAGTTATGGCCCTTTAGTCCTCAGTTCAAATCCCGCCGAGGTTAGCTTTTGCTTCTTATTCTTACGGGGTCGATAAAATAGAAACAATTATTATCATTATTATTATTATTAGTGCAGTGGATTAGCAAAATCGGTAGAGTGTCTGACAACATCCTTTGTGGTATAGAGTTACGTCTCTTTACGTTCTGAGTTCAAATCCCACCGCAGTTAGCTTTGTCTATCATCCTTACTTTCTCCACCTCCTCCAAAATTCTTGGCATTGTGCCTAAATCAGAAATCATTATTTCCTTCCTAAAAGGGTGGTAGTTCGGCAGAATTGGTAGCGCGTCGAACAACATTCTTTGCGACATAGAGTTATGGTCCTTTACGTTCTGAGTTCAAATCATGCCAAGGTTAACTTTACCTTTCATCCTTACAGGGTCGATAAAATGAAGTACCAGTTACGCACTGGCGTCGATCTAATCGACTTTCCCCTTCCCCCAAATTGCTGGCCTTGTGCCTATATAAGAAATCATTGTTAAACGCCGAGGTTAACTTTGCCTTTCATCCTTACGGAGTCGATAAAATAAAGTACCAGTAATGCACTGGGTAATAGCTGGCCTTGTGCCAAAAAGTACAAACAATTATTAAAATGAAGGGCGGTGAATTGGCAGTATCGGTAGAGGGTCAGGCGCCATGCTTTGCAGCACAGTTACGTCCCTTTAAGGACCGAGTTCAAATCCCGAGGTTAACTTTGCCTTTCATCCTCACGGGGTCGATAAAATAAAGTACCAGTAATACACTGTGGTAATTGTGTGTGCCAAAAAGTAGAAACAATTATTAAAATGATGTAGTTTGCTTGAAGTATTTTATATCATCATCATCATCATCAGCTGGTGGTCTCAGTCGATATCGACCCAACAATTGATCTCCACGTGGGTCTGTCGGTCATTGCCATTGCCAAGTCCTGGATTTCAATACCAGAATTTCTGGAAATGACATTGGGATAGGAGAGCTTGCGCCCCCTGTTATTAGGGACTGCTTGTGGTTTCCAAAGCACTAATGGTGACACAGCCTCATAGGTGGCACGATGGCAGTGGCCAGCAAATCTTACTCTCCTTTTACGCACAACGACAGATATACGTATATAATTGTTTCTACTTTAGGCACAAGGCCAGCAAATCACCCAGTGCATTACTGGTACTTTATTTTATCGACCCCGTAAGGATGAAAGGCAAAGTCAACCTCGGCGGGATTTGAACTTATACGTATATAATATATGTGGAAAGTGATATAAGGCTAAATAATTGTTTCTACTTTTGGCATAAGGCCAGCAATTATTCCAGTGCATTACTGGTACTTTATATAAGGCTAAATAATGCAAAATTAACGATAAGATGAAGGTAATGAAACAGTAAGTTACCTGGTAATCCATGTTTTGTCTTTTTGTTGTTGCTGTTGGTCCTTTCGTCCTAATATTTCGGGGTTAAAATTACCATCTTCGGAATATAAGGAACTCTCAGACAAAAAATGTTCCGGTTTCTTCTCATTGGGATTAAATTTAGATTTTAATTTGTCCCACCCTTGCAAGCAGGGAACAAGCGGACGTAAAATGAAATGATGATGATGATGATTTAAATTTCTTAAACGACTGTTATTACCCACCGAGGTTAACTTTGCCTTTCATCCTTACAGGTTCGATAAAATAAAGTACCAGTAATTCACTGGGGTATTTGCTGGCCTTGTGCCAAAAGTAGAAACAATTATTATTATGGTGGGGGAAAAAGAATTAGCTAACGGAATTCGTAGGGTTTTTGTGCAGTTCTTAATCCAGCCCTCTGCCGTTTTCCTCCGCGAAATTGCAGATGATGCATCCCACCTGAGGAAATAGCCCTGTGAGGCAGAGTGGCCGATGTGGCGTGTTTCGCTGGCTGTTCTCTGCAGCAAAGCCTTCTGTATACTGCTCGCAAGGGGCAGCTGACATATACCACATAGACTGCCCGAGTGTCTGCTGCTCCCTCCTCGCTTTCTATTACCTTCATGTTTTTAATTATATTTCATTTCTTACATATATATATATATATATATACATATATATATATATCTATCTATCCATAATCATCATCATTTTACGTCCGCTTTTCCCTGCTTGCAAGGGTTGGACGGGTCCTATTCAGCACAGCATCTCTCCACTTGTCACGGTCCTTCGTCATCTCCTCGATCTGAGGTCTGCTCTCACCACCTCCGCCCATGTGTTTCGTGGTCTTCCTTCTACTGGTATTTCTTGGCACTTCTTTACCCAGCGGTCATCCTCCATGCGCACCACATGTCCATACCATCTCAGCCTTCTCTCCTGCACACCACAACTTATCCCTCTTATACCAGTTTCTTTCTCAACTCGTCTATGCTTGGTCGTTCAGCTTGTTATAAAACAAAGATGTCCTCCGGTGGTTGAATCTGATTACTTTTCTGAAGATTATCGAGAATTCTAACAAAGGCAGGTAATTTCGAAAATAGTTATAAACAGCTATATACATACATACACACACACATTATATTTACGATCTGAGTTCAAATCCCGCCGAGGTTAACTTTGCCTTTCATCCTTACAGGGTCGATAAAATAAAGTACCAGTAATGTACTGGCTATTTGCTGGCCTTGTGCCAAATGTAGAAACAATTATATATATATATATAATCATCATCATTTTACGTCCGCTTTTCCCTGCTTGCAAGGGTTGGATGGGTCCTATTCAGCACAGTATCTCTAGGGCGGGTAAAATTCCCGAGATCCATGGATGAGTTCTCTCCAGCGGTCTTAGTCCCTCATTATCGCTGCCATGTCCTGCATCTTCAAGAGACCAGTGTCTGTCCTTAGGGCATCAACATATGTTAAGCTCGGTCTTCCTCTTCCAGTGTGTCCATGCAGGGGCTCCCACAGGAGCACTGAGTGCAGTGTCAACTTTGGATGTCGGTGATATTATTTATTTTGAAAACAATACCTTAACATCAGTATGAGGGGCCGGTTACAGCCGGTTTGAACAGAAAGAGGTGAGAGGATTCTGACCGGATATGGCTAACCTGTCTCCACTGTGCTACTCTCGAACTGACTTTTGGGAGGCTCCCATACAGCTCCTAGTTCTTCATCCTCAGTGTATACATATATATACACACACACACACACACACACATATATATATATATTAATTTATTAAAATAACAGATTAAAGTTTAAGTAAAGGATCGCCGCTTTCACCCTTAACGGGATCTTCTGAAACTAAAAAAATCAATCTGTGAACGCAGGAGTAAATATTTCAAAAAGTCTTCAAATTTATTATTATTACTATATATATATATATATATATATATATATATAAATATATATATATATAAATATATATGTATAAGCAAGGAGATATTTAATTTGTTGGTAATTCAACAAATTTATTTATAACAGATTCGAAGCACTCAACAGTTTACCTGGAGTATAATATCAATGATATTAATAAATGGAAACTATATTTATAAAACCATATTTATTTTGTTATATATATTTCAAGGGTGCCAAAAACTTTGGTACGCTCTCATCAGATAAAATACAAAATTTGTTTCATAAATTGTGACATATCCCAGAAACCAGACGGAACCTGAACCGATAAGGTCTGGTTTCTGGGGTATGTCACAATTTATAAAACAAATTTTGTATTTTATCTGATGAGAGAGTACCAAAGTTTTTGGTACCCTTGAAATATATATAACAAAATAAATATGGTTTTGTAAATATAGTTTCCATTTATTAATATCATTGATATATATATATATATATATATATATATATTTATTAAAATAACAGATTAAAGTTTAAGCAAAGAATCGCCGGGATCTTCTGAAAAAAAAAAAAAAAAAAATACATATATATATATATATATATATATTTTCAGAAGTAATATATCAGTTTAACCCTTTAGCATTTAAACCATATATATATAGTCCAGCAGAATATATATATATATATATATATATATAGTCCAGCAGAAACAACAAGGCAAATGACACAGTACAAGGAAGTAATATATCAGTTTAACCCTTTAGCATTTAAACCAGAATCCTCTCACCTCTTTCTGTTCAAACCGGCCACTCATACTGATGTTAAGGTATTGTTTTCAAAATAAATAATATCAAATGTAAGACAATTATGTGAGGTAAAGCCTTTACCATGAAAATACAATAGTAAATATAGAGTAATGTAAATGCTAAAGGGTTAATCTTTGATATGGGAGAATGTCTATTCCGTTATATATATATATCATGTGCACAAGTATAGCTCTTTTTACAAAACAGTTTTTTTCCATTTCAGGTAGACGTGCTCCATCATCCACTTTTCTAAAAAATAAATCATACACAAAACGCCAGCACCAACAGTTTTGCAAGAGATGTCAACATGAATGGACCTGTTATTTTTATCTAAAGACATTTTTTCCAATTCCAACCCTCCCGTCCCCTTAATCTATTTTATATTTCTCATTCTTTCTTCTGAGGAAGGACTAGCGTCCGAAACGTTAAGACCCTCTTCCTGCTATATCAAGTGTTAACCTAATATATACCTTCCATATACTGTACCGATTGTGTTATTTCTGTTTACCTTTTACATACATACACACACACACACACACACACACACACATATATATATATATATATATATATACACATGTATATATATATATATATATATATATATATACACACATATATAATGGACTGGTTGCCCGTTACAGCTTCTGTCCACCAAATACCACCCTGGAAAAACTGACACGTGGTTAGAATGTCTAAGGAAAGAATTACAAAACAAATTTTCATAGCTTCAGTTGGTCTCATTTGGAGATGTTTGCTTCCGGTGCCCCCCCCCCCCCCCCACACACACACTCCAAGACAATAGAAGAAGAACAACAACAATAACAACACAAGACTTAGTGAAAGTAAAAATAGTTTTATTTCATTAGAAACTTGAACATAACATAATTTATCTTTTATTACTCTTGAAAATCATTAATTCTTAAATAACTTCATTGATTGATCAAATCAATTGACAAGATCTGACCTCATTCACTTACCACCTGAGGTGGGATCTGTCAAATTTGATCAAGGAAACAATATTTCCTTTGGTCTTTTTATTGCTGATACTATCTACTGGTCACAAACTCCTGGCAGAAAGAACAACATGAAATAAAGTGCCTTGCTCAAGGATATAACACATTGCTCGGTTCAGGAATTGAACTCGCAACCTTATCATTGCAAATCTAAGTGGGATGGAACTCATCAAATTGGACCAAGGAGACAATGTTTCCATTGCTGATACACTATCTACTCGTCGAAACTCCTGGCAGAAAGAGCAGCGGGTAATAACTCATCACCCAGCCTGGGAATTAAACTCGTACCCTTATGATTGCGACTCCAATTCTCTAACCACAAAGCTACACACCTCCACAGTCAAATAACTTCATAGCAACTGATTATTCCATTGGTAGGTACAACGATGGAGCAAATATTTCTGTTGCTTATTCTGGTCTTCTGTAGATGAATGTAGACATACGCATGTGATAACAACAACAATAACAACAAAAACCGCTTCAACATTTTAAAGTCTGTCTCAAACCAGAAGGCTTGTTTGGCCGGTGCTTATTCCAGTTTCATGGCATGAAGCGACTGAGAGTACAAGACTCGCCCCTGGACAGGACGGTAATCCATTGCCGGGTTAAAGTATGTCTGAAGCCAGAAGACTTGTTTGGCAGGTGCTTACCCCAGTTTCATCGCATGAAGCGACTGAGAGTACAAGACTCGCCCCTGGACAGGACACCAGTCCATCACTTTTGCTGGAACTCATTTTCAGCTGAGTATACTGGAGCAATGTGAAATGAAATGTTTTGCTCAAGAACACAACATACAACCCAGTCCAGGAATCGAACCCACAACACTATGATCTTGACAGAGTACAAGACTTCCCCCTGGACAGGATGGCAGTCCATCGCAGGGTTAAAGTCGTCTCAAGCCAGTGTTTATCTCAGTTTCATTGCGTGAAGTGACTGAGAGTACAAGACTCCCCCTGGACAGGATACCAGTCCATCGCAGGGTTAAAGTTGTCTCAAGCCAGTGTTTATCTCAGTTTCATGGCGTGAAGTGACTGAGAGTACAAGACTCCCCCTGGACAGGATACCAGTCCATCGCAGAGTTAAAGTCGTCTCAAGCCAGTGTTTATCTCAGTTTCATTGCATGAAGCGACTGAGAGTACAAGACTCCCCCTGGACAGGATGGCAGTCCATCGCAGGGTTAAAGTTGTCTCAAGCCAGTGTTTATCTCAGTTTCATAGCGTGAAGTGACTGAGAGTACAAGACTCCCCCTGGACAGGATGGCAGTCCATCGCAGGGTTAAAGTCGTCTCAAGCCAGTGTTTATCTCAGTTTCATAGCGTGAAGTGACTGAGAGTACAAGACTCCCCCTGGACAGGATACCAGTCCATCGCAGGGTTAAAGTCGTCTCAAGCCAGTGTTTATCTCAGTTTCATTGCGTGAAGTGACTGAGAGTACAAGGCTCCCCCCTGGACAGGAAGATGAATGTAGACATACACATGTGATAACAACAACAACAACAACAACATCCACAAAAACAATTTTATTTGAACATAAGGAAATAATGGTAAAAGGGGGGGGGGGTTCTATGAAGAGGAGAACAAAGACTGAAAAGATGGTGTCAAACCCAGAAGATATTTTGGAATTATCTTTTAGATGAATGTTTACCCGGTGATGACCTTGAAAATACATTGACCAGGGTAAACTTCACCTAAGGGATAACCAATAAACTGGATATTTCTCATCAGGTGTGTATGTATATATATACATATATATACACACACACACATATATATATATATATATACATACACGCGCCTATATATATAATTATATAAAATATATATATATATACACACACTTATATATACATACATACACACACCTATATATATAATTATATAAAATATATATATATACACACACTTATATATACATACATACACACACCTATATATATAATTATATAAAATATATATATATACACACACTTATATATACATACATACATACACACGCCTATATATATAATTATATAAAATATATATATATACACACACTTATATATACATACATACATACACACGCCTATATATATAATTATATAAAATATATATATATACACACACTTATATATACATACATACACACCTATATATATAATTATATAAAATATATATATATACACACACTTATATATACATACATACACACACGCGCCTATATATATAATTATATAAAATATATATATATACACACACTTATATATACATACATACACACACCTATATATATAATTATATAAAATATATATATATACACACACTTATATATACATACATACACAGACCTATATATATAATTATATAAAATATATATATATACACACACTTATATATACATACATACATACACACGCCTATATATATAATTATATAAAATATATATATATACACACTTATATATACATACATACACACACCTATATATATAATTATATAAAATATATATATATACACACACTTATATATACATACATACACAGACCTATATATATAATTATATAAAATATATATTTATACACACACTTATATATACATACATACACACGCCTATATATATAATTATATAAAATATATATATATACACACACTTATATATACATACATACATACACACACCTATATATATAATTATATAAAATATATATATATACACACACTTATATATACATACATACATACACACGCCTATATATATAATTATATAAAATATATATATATACACACTTATATATACATACATACATACACACACCTATATATATAATTATATAAAATATATATATATACACACACTTATATATACATACATACATACACACGCCTATATATATAATTATATAAAATATATATATATACACACACTTATATATACATACATACAGACCTATATATATAATTATATAAAATATATATATATACACACACTTATATATACATACATACATACATACACACGCCTATATATATAATTATATAAAATATATATATATACACACACTTATATATACATACATACACAGACCTATATATATAATTATATAAAATATATATATACATACATACATACACACGCCTATATATATAATTATATAAAATATATATATATACACACACTTATATATACATACATACATACACACACCTATATATATAATTATATAAAAAATATATATATACACACACTTATATATACATACATACACACACCTATATATATAATTATATAAAATATATATATATGCACACACTTATATATACATACATACACAGACCTATATATATAATTATATAAAAAATATATATATACACACACTTATATATACATACATACATACACACGCCTATATATATAATTATATAAAATATATATATATACACACACTTATATATACATACATACACACGCTTATATATAATTATATAAAATATATATATATACACACACTTATATATACATACATACACACGCCTATATATATAATTATATAAAATATATATATATACACACACTTATATATACATACATACATACACACGCCTATATATATAATTATATAAAATATATATATATACACACACTTATATATACATACATACATACACACGCCTATATATATAATTATATAAAATATATATATATACACACACTTATATATACATACATACATACACACGTCTATATATATAATTATATAAAATATATATATATACACACACTTATATATATACATACATACATACACACGTCTATATATATAATTATATAAAATATATATATATACACACACTTATATATACATACATACACACACCTATATATATAATTATATAAAATATATATATATACACACACTTATATATACATACATACATACACACGCCTATATATATAATTATATAAAATATATATATATACACACACTTATATATACATACATACATACACACGCCTATATATATAATTATATAAAATATATATATATACACACACTTATATATACATACATACATACACACGTCTATATATATAATTATATAAAATATATATATATACACACACTTATATATATACATATATACACACACCTATATATATAATTATATAAAAAATATATATATATACACACTTATATATACATACATACATACACACGCCTATATATATAATTATATAAAATATATATATATACACACACTTATATATACATACATACACACACCTATATATATAATTATATAAAATATATATATATACACACACTTATATATACATACATACACACGACTATATATATAATTATATAAAATATATATATATATACACACTTATATATACATACATACATACACACGCCTATATATATAATTATATAAAATATATATATATACACACACTTATATATATACATACATACATACATACACACGCCTATATATATAATTATATAAAATATATATATATACACACACTTATATATACATACATACATACACACGTCTATATATATAATTATATAAAATATATATATATACACACACTTATATATATACATACATACACACACCTATATATATAATTATATAAAATATATATATATACACACACTTATATATACATACATACATACACACACCTATATATATAATTATATAAAATATATATATATACACACACTTATATATACATACATACATACACACGCCTATATATATAATTATATAAAATATATATATATACACACACTTATATATACATACATACATACACACGCCTATATATATAATTATATAAAATATATATATATACACACACTTATATATATACATACATACATACACACGCCTATATATATAATTATATAAAATATATATATATACACACACTTATATATATACATACATACACACACCTATATATATAATTATATAAAATATATATATATACACACACTTATATATACATACATACATACACACGTCTATATATATAATTATATAAAATATATATATATACACACACTTATATATATACATACACAGACCTATATATATAATTATATAAAAAATATATATATATATACCCATGCTAGCGTGGAAAATGGACGTTAAACGAAGATGATGAAGATGATGATGATGATGATACACAAGGGTAAGTAAAAAATGTAACAGCAGCAAGAAAGTGCAATCCAGCTCAAACTTTTATCACGGGACCACAAAGGTACCAACCATGAGCAAACTTGAGCAGAAGGCAGCGTGACAAACCTAAAGATATGTTATGGTGAAAGTGGAGATCATTTTTGACTTACTCTCATATAAGCACAAAATGTAGACACCATCCCGAGGCCGAAGTATTTCGTACTTCTCTGTACTGTTATATACGAGGTGTGTCAGAAAAGTTCCAGGACTGATGTCGCAAAAGATTTATTTCAAACCCAAACTTCACACTAAGAGTTTTTCTCCTTCAAAGTAATCCCCCTGGAGTATGTAACTGTAATCTTAGCTCTCTGCAGCAATCAAACTGTTTTCTTCATAATTTTATATACATGTCCTCTGTTTCAGGTCGTCAAGCAATGAGCACAGAGCAACGAACAAACTTGAAAACGCCGTCAGAAGCACTGGGGTTGCTGCAGCAAGTGTATGGAGATGAGACGATGTCACGCTCACGTGTTTTTGAGTGGTGCAAGAGGTTTAAAGAAGGACGCGAGGACGTGGAAGATGACCCCAAGAGTGGAAGTCCCTCAACAACCAGGACTGAGGTCAACGTTGAGCGTGTCAGGCAGATGTGCGTAGTGATCGTCAGCTGACTGTTCAACTGATGGCAAATGAGCTGGGCATGAATCGGGACAGCGTCTGGAAGATTCTCACTGAAGATTTGGACATGTGGAAAGTCTGCGCGAAGATGGTGCCAAAACTGCTGAACGATGACCAGAAGGGTCGACGCATGCAAGTGTGCCAGGACATCCTCGAGCGTCTTGAAACCGAACCAGACTTGCTAGGGGACAGTCATCACCGGTGATGAGTCATGGATCTTCGAGTATGACCTGAAGGGGACCCGTTTTGAAGACGTGGACGACATCAAAAAGGCCGTGAAGACGGAACTGCGGAGGATCCCTGAAGAATCCTTCCAGGAGTGCATGCAAGCGTGGCAGAAAAGGATCGAAAAGTGCATTAGACTCCAGGGGGATTACTTTGAAGGAGAAAACTCTTAGTGTGAAGTTTGGGTTTGAAATAAATCTTTTGTGACATCAGTCCTGGAACTTTTCTGACCCACCTCATATATATATATATATATATATATATATATATATATATATATATATATATATATATAGGAACGAGTAGGACCCCGACGGCTGAGCTCAAGCCGTTTCGAGTCCAGAATTAGCTGTCAAAACGGCTTGAGCTCAGCCGTCGGGGTCCTACTCGTTCCTATTACCCACTCTACTACCCTACGTATTGAGTACTTTGGTGCGTTATGGTCCACCTGGTTCCTTACCACATTTCCTTTGTTATATATATATATATATTTATTAAAATAAGGATTTATTTATCCTTATCAAGCCCTCTTTGGATTTTAGTCTTCAAATTTATTATTATTACTATATATATATATATATATATATATATATATATATATATATATATATATATATTCGTGTACAGATATTGTTGCATACACAATAACAAAATATAAACAAACGTATTTATTTCACGAGGCTCGATGAGGATAAATATATATCAAATATATAAGAACCCGAGGGACAATCCCGAGCAACGCCGGGCCATTCTGCTAGTGTATGCTAGCTAAAGGGTTAATGGGTTCGGCCAAATGGTTGCAAAGTGAACTCCTTAACCACACGGCCACAAGATGGAGATGATGGTGATGATGATGATGATGTGTTATAACGGGGTAGAAGATGTATGTGGTTTGAATTAAGCGAATGAATGTTCACCCGGTGATGCTAGGGTTCAAGAAACACACCTCCCGGGCAAACATCATCCACCCGAAACAACCTGATTAGAAAACCCAGCAAGAATTCTTGTGTAGGTGGCGCAGTTGTGGTCGTGGTCGTGACGATGGTGGGGATGATGGTTGGGGGTGGTCAGTGGTTACGATGGTTGTAGTGGTTGTGGTGATAGTGGTGGTGGTGGTGGTGGCGGCGATGGTAGTGGTGATGATGCTGGTAATGGTGATAGTGGTGGTGGTCGTCGTCATAGTGGTGATGATGATGATGGGAATGTTGGTGATGATGGTAATGGTGGTGGTGGTGATGGTAATGGTGGTGGTGGTGATGGGAATGGTGGTGATGATGATGATGGTGATGATGATGGTGATGATGGTAATGGTGGTGATGATGATGGTAATGGTGGTGATGGAGGTGATGATGATGGGAATGGTGGTGATGATGGTAATGGTGGTGGTGGTGGTGGTGATGATGGTGGTGATGGTGGTGATGATGGTAATGGTGGTGATGATGGTAATGGTGGTGATGCTGATGGTGGTTATGGGAATGGTAGTGATGGTTTTGGTGATGACGATGATGATGAGGATAAGGATGACGATGATGATGATGGTGGTGATGAAGAAATACATCACCCGTTGTTCTTCTGGAAGATTCTCTGGAAGTGCCTGGCACTGAAATAAAACAAACAGAAAAATTAATGAAAATTAAAATTATTCATTCATACAAATGAAACAGTTCTAGTTCCGTAGGAGTCATTTCTACATAAAATAAATAAATGAATATACCCAATCTCTATTAACGTATTGAGTACTTTATTTATTTTCCAATAGCCTTCGGGATACCATTCTTTTATATATATATATAGACCCACCTTGCCCATGTACAAAGCGAAACCTAGTCAGTAGGCAAATATACACCCCAACCCACTACCCCTACTCCATTCCCCCACCAACACCACCCTTTCTCTGTAAAGTTATGTTGGTACCACAACATCCAGTCCAAACTAGAGAGGTTATGTAGGTGTCACGACAACAAAACACACAGTCCACGCTGTAATGTGGCCTTGTAGGTAACACAGTAAAAAGCTCCCAGTCCACAACTGTAAGTGTGGTTGGTGTTAGGAAGGGCATCCAGCCGTAGAAAACCTGCCAGACAGTCCTATACGAGCGAGACACGGT
>OZ024762.1:14552078-14557078 GCA_964016885.1 Eledone cirrhosa
TGAGAGAGAGAGAGGGAGAGAGCAATAACAATAGCCATAGAAACCACTAGCTACCTGGGTGAGGGGACAATAAACTAGTTTATCTCCTACCACCACCACTACTACCACCACCACTACTACCACTACCACTACCACCACCACCACCACTATTACCACCACCATTACTACGATCACTACTATACACTACCACCACTACCACTACTACCACCACCACTACCACTACTACCACCACCACTACCAACATCCCCATCAACACCACCACTACTACTACCCCTACCACAACTCCTACTCACTACCATTTATCATCACCACCACCACACCCCCTATTACTACATACCGCCGCCCCCACCACTTGACTAACAATTGAAGGAGAGTGTGGTGGGAGGAGGGGGGTACAGGTGTATAAAATGTTGAATGAAAAGTATGTCTCTTGGTCATTGTACAGTATAGAGAGAGGGTGGAGAGAGAGAGGGATAGAAAAGGAGAAAGAAAAGGGTAAGGGTGAGAGACAGAAAGAAAAAGAGGACGAGGAGAGGTAGAAAGAGGGTGAGGGGGAAAGGGAGAGGCAGAAAATAAGAGGGTGAGAGGGAGAGGCAGAAAGTAAGAGGGTGAGAGGGAGAGAGGGAGAGGCAGAAAGTAAGAGGGCGAGAGGGAGAGGCAGAAAGTAAGAGGGTGAGAGGGAGAGGCAGAAAGTAAGAGGGCGAGAGGGAGAGAGGGGGGGGGGGGGGGTAGAAAGTAAGAGGGCGAGAGGGAGAGGTAGAAAGTAAGAGGGCGAGAGAAAGAGAGGGGGGCAGAAAGTAAGAGGGTGAGAGAAAGAGAGGGGGAGGTAGAAAGTAAGAGGGCGAGAGGGGGAGGCAGAAAGTAGGAGGGCGAGAGAAAGAGACGGTGAGAGAGAAAGGTAAAAAGATAGATAGATATATAGAGAAAGAATGAAAAACCAGTATATTTCACAGGCTTACACAAACTAGGCCCACACCTACCCCCACCACCTTCCCTCTCCACTACCCCACCACCTTCCCTCTCCACTACCCCACCACCTTCCCTCTCCACTACCCCCACCACCACATCAACCCCCACCCCGCAACCAACACCTCAGCTATCACTAAACCTCATAAGCCTTTCACAACTACAACACCACTCCCGGCATTTACCTCGCCACCACTATATATATATATATATTGGCTTCCTGATGATTTCCCCCGAATGAAACAGTTCTAGTCCTGTAGAAGCCTTTCTATATTATATAAAATGGCGGTGGATATCAGTGTCGGTAGACGGTCAGACGCCATGCTTTGCAGCAAAGAGTTACGCCCCTTTATGGTCTGAGTTCAAATCGCGCCGAGGTTGACTTTGCCTTTCATCCTTACGGGGTCGATAAAATAAAGTACCAGTAATACACTGGGTTAATTGCTGGCCTTGTGCCAAAAGTAGAAACAATTATATAAATATATATATATAAATAAAAGAAGAAACAGGGGCTGTGTAGTTGCGGGATAAGGTGTATTTAAGAGGAAAGCTTGAACCGGAGAAAACTTTCCTTCGCCAGTTGTCTGCTGGGGTTCATGGATATTTCTACGGATTAATATATATATATATATATATATACTTAGGGTAGTAGAGTGGGTAATAGGAACGAGTAGGACCCCGACGGCTGAGCTCAAGCCGTTTTGACGGATAGTCCAGAATTAGCCGTCGAAACGGCTTGAGCTCAGCCGTCGGGGTCCTACTCGTTCCTATTACCCACTCTATTACCCTTAGTATTGAGTACTCTGGTGCGTTATAGTCCACCTGGTTCCTTACCACACCCTCCTTGTTATATATATATATAACAAGAAGGGTGTGGTAAGGAAACAGGTGGACTATAACGCACCAGAGTACTCAATACTTAGGGTAGTAGAATAACAAGGAGGGTGTGGTAAGGAACCAGGTGGACCATAACGCACCAAAGTACTCAATACTTAGGGTAGTAGAATAACAAGGAGGGTGTGGTAAGGAACCAGGTGGACTATAACGCACCAGAGTACTCAATACTTACGGTAGTAGAGTGGGTAATAGGAAAATATCCAGGATCCCGACAGCTGAGCTCCGGCTGTTCCGACAGCTAGATCCAGTTCGGATCTAGCTGTCGGGGCCCTTACTCTTTTCCTAAATATGTATATATATATATATCATACTCCACGGCACCAAACCTTGAAGCATACATAAAAAAACTTAACTTAAGGCAATTAAACAACTCTACAAAACAAAACATTTTAGTAACAGGTGGGCAGAACGCAATATCTGCCTCCCAACCACTAAATGGGAGACGGATATTGCACAACCCACCTGTACCCGCTACCCACAACAAAGCATGTAACTGCCATCTACCTGAAAGATGTCCATTGCAGAATGAATGCCTAAAGTCCAACATTGTTTACCAATGCACGGTTGAATCGGACGACCAGAAATGGTATTATATCGGATCTACCACCACATCGTTTAAATCTCGCTGGTACCGTCATCGATTCTCAATCAAACATCAGAATCACCGTTTTGTGACCACGCTCGCCAACAAGACCTGGCAACTCCGTGAACACAACCAACAGTTCACCTTAAAATGGGATATACTTTCCAGCGCAAATGCATATCGGAGTGGTTTGAAGTACTGCAGGTTATGTAACCTTGAGCTATTTTACATACTAAAATCCAAAAACAAACAACTTAACGATAGAATTGAACGATCATTATACTGCAACCACAAACTAAAAGCTAAATTCTCTCACTATAAAATAACTTAACATTCGAACCCGTAACTACAACACCACTTTCTAGCTAACAACCCTCTCTTCTCCCCCACACTACAAGACAATACACTGCTTATCACTATACATGGTAACTCAGTACAATTCCTAGATTACTACTACAAAACCAAAAGTTCACTCACCACATATACTTTATCTGTCCCCTCTCTACCTATATATCTCTCTCTACATCCATTACACTCTCTCTCTCTCACCTTTGACCTACCTCCCTCTCAACATCTATGAACTTGACCTCTGGGGCAATAAATAATTCCGACCTCAACTATCTACGCATCTCTCCAAAAGTAACTAATAAAACCCCTACCATAACATTTTGATTAAGATATCTACAAGCCACTCTCTCCTACTTCTCCAACCCCTGCATATCTTTCCTTCTCTCTCCATCTTCCCTACTTTTCTCTCTTCCTGTTCCACTCTATCTTCCCCAACAACCCCACTTAAGGGTTTTTACATTGTATATTTACCATTCTGCTCTGAGGAAACAGTGGTCACAGCATTGGATATTCGAGTTCTGCAAGTACTTGTGAATTTGCACGTAGCGGAACTAGGCTGCAGTACCACCGTGGAAACACTTGTAAGCACACGGAATAAACTACCTTTTTATGATATCTACCTGTTATTATTCATTCTTTATATATATATATATATATATATATATATATATATATATATATATCAGAGGTACTGCGCTGTTTCCTCAGTACGTCCTCATCAGATAAAATAAAATCTGACATATCTCAACTGTGCTGATGGTTCAATTCCAGTCTTGGAATTGAACCATCAGCACAGTTGAGGTATGTCAGACATCAATTTATTTTATCTGATGAGGTCGTACTGAGGAAACAGCACAGTACCTCTGAAATATATAAAAAACAATATATTTGATCACATGAATGTCTATATTTATTAATATTTTGAATTAATATTAATAACTCCAGAAAACTTCACTGTTGAGTGCTTCTAATCTATTGTAAAACTATATTCATTGATTAATCAATGAACCTTGTTTAACTTTTGGTCATATATATATATATATATATACTATAAATTATGTCCATAGAATCATTTGATAAGATATATACTCCATTTCCTCTCCCAATTACCATAATCAACCACACAAAAAACAATTAAACTAGGCTACAAGATTAAAAGGCACCTATGAAGAAATAATAGATAAATAAACGACAGCCATCTATTCGCGATCAACAGCTATAGAATATTTACCCAGCATTTCAATAGCACGTGGAAATCGATTAAATATATCGTCAACCATACACAATTAGGTATAAAATTAAAGTTAGAAGAAAAAATGCATATACACATACCAGGATTATATATATATATATATATATATATATATATATATATATATATATATTCACACACACACAGAAACTAGATACATGAACAGAAAGGCCGTAGAAGTGTGTATATATGTGTGTATGTGTGTGTGTGTCCGCCCCCTAAAAAAAGGGAGACACCATTCTCCCCACGATTGTTTAGGAGTGATTGAATACTGTTGTGGTGGTGATGGTTAGGGTGGTAGTGGTGGTGGTGGTGATGGTGAGGGCGGTGGTGGTTGTTGTTATGGGAGTAACGATGATAGTGGTCGTTGTAGTGATGGTAGTTGTTGCCATAACAACCGTGGGAACGGACCCGGGGTCTCACTCGCATCCTTAAAAATAAATAAATATACAAATATACATAAAATAAAATATAAAAAAAAAAGGAAATTTAATTTACAAAGAAATAAAATGAAAAAAAAAAAATCAAAGTATTTTAAGGGAGTTTTGTCTGTCTGTCTGTTAGAAAAAAGGGGACAGTTCCCATCCTGTTCTATTTACCTCTTATTTATGCCTACCTAATCCCCGCCCTATCACACAGTTACACACACACACATCTCATACCACATACACCACACACACATCACATCTCATACCACATACACCACACACACACATCTCATACCACATACACACACACATCTCATACCACATACACCACACACACACATCAACACACATCTCATACCACATACACCACACACACACACACACACACACACACACACAAACCACACCACCAAATACATCATTAATTGCTAGAAATAGCTGCCAAATCACACAAACCCATCACAAAAGACGGAGGAGTCACGGTGGAACGCCTTTGCTCAGGTCTATTGAACACACACACACACAC
>OZ024762.1:14567078-14569578 GCA_964016885.1 Eledone cirrhosa
TGACTTTTCATATATATATATATATATATAAAGAGAGAGAGAGGAGAAAGAGAGAGAGAGAGAGAGAGAAAGAGAGAGAGAGAGAGAGGGAGAGAGAGAGAGAGAGAGAGAGAGAGAGAGAGAGAGAGAGAGAGAGAGAGGAAGAATTGATCCTAGTACTAAACTGGTATTTTTTTTTATTGACCCCGAATAATAGTATAGAAAAACTCTGAATTTTAACTTACCCAAAATAAGCTTGGATATGGATGAACGTCACAGAATCCTCTTTTTTTTTTGCAGTCTATAATGAACAAGCAAAACGAAAAAAAAAAATGATAATGAAAAAAAAATTACAAAAACGAACACAAAAATTTTACACATGCGTGGTGAGGGTAAAGGACTGGGTAGAACAGAGATCAGGAGTTGTGTAGAACTGTGGACATCTTGAGGACTGGATGAGAAGAACGGAGGTCAAGTAATCTAGAGGTCAACAGTTGAGTAGAACTGTGGACATCTTGAGGACTGAATGAAAAGAACAGAGGTCAAGTAATCTAGAGGTCAACAGTTGAGTAGAACTGTGGACATCTTGAGGACTGAATGAAAAGGACAGAGGTCAAGTAATCTAGAGGTCAACAGTTGAGTAGAACTGTGGACATCTTGAGGACTGAATGAAAAGAACAGAGGTCAAGTAATCTAGAGGTCAACAGTTGAGTAGAACTGGACATCTTGAGGACTGAATGGGTAGAACAGAGGTCAAGTAATCTAGAGGTCAACAGTTGAGTAGAACTGTGGACATCTTGAGGACTGAATGAAAAGAACAGAGGTCAAGTAATCTAGAGGTCAACAGTTGAGTAGAACTGTGGACATCTTGAGGACTGAATGAAAAGAACAGAGGTCAAGTAATCTAGAGGTCAACAGTTGAGTAGAACTGTGGACATCTTGAGGACTGAATGAAAAGAACAGAGGTCAAGTAATTTAGAGGTCAACAGTTGAGTAGAACTGTGGACATCTTGAGGACTGAATGGGTAGAACAGAGGTCAACAGTTGAGTAGAACTGTGGACATCTTGAGGACTGAGTGGGTAGAACAGAGGTCAAGTAATCTAGAGGTCAACAGTTGAGTAGAACTGTGGACATCTTGAGGACTGAGTGGGTAGAACAGAGGTCAAGTAATCTAGAGGTCAACAGTTGAGTAGAACTGTGGACATCTTGAGGACTGAGTGGGTAGAACAGAGGTCAAGTAATCTAGAGGTCAACAGTTGAGTAGAACTGTGGACATCTTGAGGACTGAATGAGAAGAACAGAGGTCAAGTAATCTAGAGGTCAACAGTTGACATCTTGAGGACTGAATGGGTAGAACAGAGGTCAAGTAATCTAGAGGTCAACAGTTGAGTAGAACTGTGGACATCTTGAGGACTGAGTGGGTAGAACAGAGGTCAGGTAATCTAGAGGTCAACAATGAGTAGAACTGTGGACATCTTGAGGACTGAATGGGTAGAACAGAGGTCAAGTAATTTAGAGGTCAACAATGAGTAGAACTGTGGACATCTTGAGGACTGAGTGGGTAGAACAGAGGTCAGGTAATCTAGAGGTCAACAGTTGAGTAGAACTGTGGACATCTTGAGGACTGAATGGGTAGAACAGAGGTCAAGTAATTTAGAGGTCAACAGTTGAGTAGAACTGTGGACATCTTGAGGACTGAGTGGGTAGAACAGAGGTCAAGTAATCTAGAGGTCAACAGTTGACATCTTGAGGACTGTGGACATCTTGAGGACTGAATGGGTAGAACAGAGGTCAAGTAATCTAGAGGTCAACAGTTGAGTAGAACTGTGGACATCTTGAGGACTGAGTGGGTAGAACAGAGGTCAGGTAATCTAGAGGTCAACAATGAGTAGAACTGTGGACATCTTGAGGACTGAATGGGTAGAACAGAGGTCAAGTAATTTAGAGGTCAACAATGAGTAGAACTGTGGACATCTTGAGGACTGAGTGGGTAGAACAGAGGTCAGGTAATCTAGAGGTCAACAGTTGAGTAGAACTGTGGACATCTTGAGGACTGAATGGGTAGAACAGAGGTCAAGTAATTTAGAGGTCAACAGTTGAGTAGAACTGTGGACATCTTGAGGACTGAGTGGGTAGAACAGAGGTCAGGTAATCTAGAACAGGCATGTCAAACAAGTGGCCCGCGGCCCACATGCGGCTCTTTACAAGCACACTTGTGGCCCGCACAAAGGTTTTTAGAGCGCGAGCATGTTTTATCTTCGTAATATAAAATTAAAATAATTGTTTCTACTTTAGGCACAAGGCCAGCAATTACCCAGTGCATTACTGGTATTTTATCGACCCCGTAAGGATGAAAGGCAAAGTCAACCTCGGCGGGATTTGAACTCAGATCGTAAAGGGACGTAACTATGCTGGAAAGCATGGCGTCCGACACTCTACCAATACTGCCAATACACCGCGCTGTGGATATATAAAATTAAAATAATAAATTGTAATGTGTGGCCCTCAGACAACGCATAG
>OZ024762.1:14574578-14592078 GCA_964016885.1 Eledone cirrhosa
CTAAGTGTAGTGACACTGTGTATACAACCCTAAGTGTAGTGACACAGTGTATACAGACCTAAGTGTAGTGACACTGTGTATAGAACCCTAAGTGTAGTGACACAGTGTATACAGACCTAAGTGTAGTGACACTGTGTATACAACCCTAAGTGTAGTGACACAGTGTATACAGACCTAAGTGTAGTGACACAGTGTATACAGACCTAAGTGTAGTGACACTGTGTATACAGACCTAAGTGTAGTGACAGTGTATACAACCCTAAGTGTAGTGACACAGTGTATACAGACCTAAGTGTAGTGACACTGTGTATACAACCCTAAGTGTAGTGACACAGTGTATACAGACCTAAGTGTAGTGACACAGTGTATACAGACCTAAGTGTAGTGACACTGTGTATAGAGACCTAAGTGTAGTGACACTGTGTATACAACCCTAAGTGTAGTGACACAGTGTATACAGACCTAAGTGTAGTGACACTGTGTATACAACCCTAAGTGTAGTGACACTGTGTATACAGACCTAAGTGTAGTAACACAGTGTATACAGACCTAAGTGTAGTGACACTGTGTATACAGACCTAAGTGTAGTGACACAGTGTATACAGACCTAAGTGTAGTAACACAGTGTATACAGACCTAAGTGTAGTGACACTGTGTATACAGACCTAAGTGTAGTAACACTGTGTATACAGACCTAAGTGTAGTGACACAGTGTATACAGACCTAAGTGTAGTAACACAGTGTATACAGACCTAAGTGTAGTGACACTGTGTATACAGACCTAAGTGTAGTAACACTGTGTATACATACCTAAGTGTAGTGACACAGTGTATACAGACCTCAGTGTAGTGACACTGTGTATAGAACCCTAAGTGCAGTGACACTGTATACAGACCTAAGTGTAGTGACACTGTGTATACAGACCTAAGTGTAGTAACACTGTGTATACAGACCTAAGTGTAGTAGCACAGTGTATACAGACCTAAGTGTAGTGACACTGTGTATACAGACCTAAGTGTAGTGACACTGTGTATACAGACCTAAGTGTAGTAACACAGTGTATACAGACCTAAGTGTAGTGACACTGTGTATACAGACCTAAGTGTAGTGACACAGTGTATACAGACCTAAGTGTAGTGACACTGTGTATACAGACCTAAGTGTAGGGACATTGTGTATACAGACCTAAGTGTAGTGACACTGTGTATAGAACCCTAAGTGCAGTGACACTGTATACAGACCTAAGTGTAGTGACACAGTGTATACAGACCTAAGTGTAGTGACACAGTGTATACAGACCTAAGTGTAGGGACATTGTGTATGCAAACCTAAGTGTAGGGAGACTCTACATACAAACCTAAGTGTAGGTAGACTATATACAAACCTAAGTGTAGGCAGACTATATACAAACCTAAGTGTAGGTAGACTATATATACAAACCTAAGTGTAGGGAGACTCTACATACAAACCTAAGTGTAGGGAGACTCTATATACAAACCTAAGTGTAGAGAGACTATATACAAACCTAAGTGTAGGGAGACTCTATATACAAACCTAAGTGTAGGTAGACTATATACAAACCTAAGTGTAGGGAGACTATATACAAACCTAAGTGTAGGGAGACTATATACAAACCTAAGTGTAGGGAGACTATATACAAACCTAAGTGTAGGTAGACTACATATACAAACCTAAGTGTAGAGAGACTATATACAAACCTAAGTGTAGGGAGACTATATACAAACCTAAGTGTAGGGAGACTATATACAAACCTAAGTGTAGGTAGACTACATATACAAACCTAAGTGTAGGGAGACTCTACATACAAACCTAAGTGTAGAGAGACTATATACAAACCTAAGTGTAGGTAGACTACATACAAACCTAAGTGTAGAGAGACTATATACAAACCTAAGTGTAGGGAGACTCTATATACAAACCTAAGTGTAGGTAGACTACATATACAAACCTAAGTGTAGGTAGACTATATATACAAACCTAAGTGTAGGGAGACTCTACATACAAACCTAAGTGTAGGGAGACTATATACAAACCTAAGTGTAGGGAGACTATATACAAACCTAAGTGTAGGTAGACTATATATACAAACCTAAGTGTAGGGAGACTCTATATACAAACCTAAGTGTAGAGAGACTATATACAAACCTAAGTGTAGGGAGACTCTACATACAAACCTAAGTGTAGGTAGACTATATACAAACCTAAGTGTAGAGAGACTATATACAAACCTAAGTGTAGGGAGACTCTATATACAAACCTAAGTGTAGGTAGACTACATATACAAACCTAAGTGTAGGTAGACTATATATACAAACCTAAGTGTAGGGAGACTCTACATACAAACCTAAGTGTAGGTAGACTACATACAAACCTAAGTGTAGGGAGACTATATACAAACCTAAGTGTAGGTAGACTATATATACAAACCTAAGTGTAGGGAGACTCTATATACAAACCTAAGTGTAGGGAGACTCTATATACAAACCTAAGTGTAGGGAGACTCTATATACAAACCTAATTGTAGGGAGACTATATACAAACCTAAGTGTAGGGAGATTCTATATACAAACCTAAGTGTAGGGAGACTATATACAAACCTAAGTGTAGGGAGACTCTATATACAAACCTAAGTGTAGGGAGACTATATACAAACCTAAGTGTAGGTAGACTATATACAAACCTAAGTGTAGGGAGACTATATACAAACCTAAGTGTAGGTAGACTATATACAAACCTAAGTATATAAGTCCCGAATTTTATTTATTACTAAAGCAGTAATAGAGTCTATCAACAGGTATACATTCTAACCCCCCCCCCCCCCCTCAACATTGTCTTTAAAAATGTAACAGTAATGACAAAGCATTATGGGTTATATGAAGCACACATCGTTAAGTCACTCTGATTTTATACTCGTTTGATAAAGGGTTTCTAACACCGAATTATATATGGACTATAAGGTAAAAACTAATGTTTTGTTTTGTCCTTATTACTTTATTCTACTCTGGTTGGGCCAATGTATTTCCAATTAGTATGAGGTCTCTCTCTCTCTCTCTCTCGAGTGCGTACCACGTGAGGGACGATATCTCTCTCTCTCTCTCGAGTACGTACCACGTGAGGGACGATATCTCTCTCTCTCTCTCTCTCTCTCTCGAGTACGTACCACGTGAGGGACGATATCTCTCTCTCTCTCTCTCGAGTACGTACCACATGAGGGACGATATCTCTCTCTCGCACTCTCGAGTACGTACCACGTGAGGGACGATATCTCTCTCTCTCTCTCTCTCTCGAGTACGCACCACATGAGGGACGATATCTCTCTCTCTCTCGAGTACGTACCACGTGAGGGACGATATCTCTCCCTCCCTCTCTCTCTCGAGTACGTACCACGTGAGGGACGATATCTCTCTCTCTCGAGTACGTACAACGTGAGAAACAACCTCTCTCTCTCGAGTGCGTACCACGTGTGAGTGCAACTCTCCCTCACCCTGTGTCGAAATACACAGCAAATAAAATGGGACAGTAATAAACAAAATGTGCAACGTAATGGCGTGAAGCGACTGAGTACAAGACCTTTTAATTTGGTTATTATGGCTCTAGATAAAGTCTATTGAGCTTACTTACTGAGAAACACACAATTTTTTTTCCTTCCCTGTATGTTGTTACAGCTCACACCTATGTAGGTTTAGCTGGCCTCCTCCTCTTCCTCCAGGGTATATCGTTGGAGGTGTCTTGGGTGATTTAATGATAGGGACCCCAGTCCCTATCATCTCATTTCTACAGCTGAGTAAACTGGAGCAATGTGAAATGAAGTGTCTTGCTCAAGGAAACAACACATCACCAGGTCCGAGAATTGAACTCACAACCTTTCGATTGCAAACCCAATGCTCTAACTACTAAGCCATGCGCCTTCACTAAGTCTATTGAGCTTACTTATTGAGAAACACACAATGTTTTTTTCCTTCCCTGTATATATGGTGGTGATTGGCCAGGTAGAATGATTTGCGGTATTTGTTCTGGCTCTCTGCACTCTCACTTCGAGGTCGATAAAAGAAATACCTCCCCAAGCACTGGGATTGATTCTTCTATATTTCTTTCTCACTTCCCACTCTCTTTCTCCTTCTCTTGAAGAAATCGAGAGGAAATAAGCCTCACTAAGTTTTAACTGCCCAAGATACACCGTATGTCAGCCACAACGGCTCCCCCAGAAGTTATCTATGGATTAAAGAAGAAAAAAATCCACTTAATCCCAGTTTGCTTAAGTTCGTAGACAGCCTAAGTTTTGTATAGTGGTATCTAGTAGGGTCTTGTTGACTGTGCTAACTTCGGTTCTTAACCTACATTTGAGTTTCATAAAACTTTATCTTTTGAAGGCTAAGATCTTCATTACTTACATCCTACCAGTTGTGTTATATGGTCTTGACTGTGTTAATTGGACAAGGTCACTTCAGAAGCTCTCTCTACATTCCAGAACCACATCATGAGACTTATGACAGGCAAGCGGCTCAGCGACCGTATCTGTATCAGTGAGCTGCTCAACATTACCAAACTTAGACCAATTATATCAATTATCAAGTCAAGAGTACTCAAACTGTACGATCATATAAAAAGAGTTGTATGATATCAACTCAGTGAAGGCGCGAGTTCGATTCTCGGACCGTTGTGTCATTAAGCAAAGCACTTTATTTCATGTTGCTCCAGTTTACTGGGGTTTAGAAATGAGTTGTGATGTCATTGCCACAAGATTTTTTTTACGATGAATTTTTTCAAATGTTTGGGGCCTCATAACTTAACTCACAGGGCCTCATTTGCCCCGAATTCGGCACTGCACCTGGCCACGTACGTGACAGTAGATTAATTTAACTATATACAGTGAAAAAACAAATGATAGAAAAAATACAAAAATTATTTTCAAATATATATTTTTTATTGATTTGTTTATTTGATCAACCTTAATCAATACTTACCAACATTGTGATAGGGTCTTTGTTTGTTTGTTTGTTTGTTTGTTTGTTTGTTTGTTTATAATTTAGAGTAATTGCTAGAGACCCAATTCAATGTGAGTAGTATAGCAGACAGAAACTGTGTAGAAGCCCGCTATTGTGTTTTTATGTTCTTTGGCAACACCTCAATATATATATATATATATATATATATATATATATATATATATGTATAATTACATAATAAACAACACAATATAATTATCCCATTACAAAAGGTTTCAAGAAACTAGACGATTTTTACAGAAACGTCCAGCCCGTTCATCAGATATATAATGTATGTATGTATATTAGTATAGCTAGGTTGATAAATATTTCAGAAAGCCAGTACAATACGGTAGAAATATATAAAGGGTAAAGGATGACGAGTAAAACAAAGTCATGTTTTTACCCAGTATATTTCAATGTAATATTTCGGGGCTAATCCCCCCCTTTTCAAACGTAAAAACAGAAAAAGGTGCAAAACAAAAGGAAGTGTTCTTCTTTAACTGCTCTAAGTATATATATATATATATATATATATATATATATATATATATATATATATATATATATAACAAAGGAAGTGTGGTAAGGAACCAGATGGACCATAACGCACCAGAGTACTCGATAATATGGGTAGTAGATTGGGTAATAGGAAAAGAGTCAGGACCCCGACGGCTAGATCACACACACGCGCGCGCCTGTGTGTGTGGTGTGTGTGTGTGTGTGTGTGTGTGTGTGTGTGTGTGTGTGTGTGTGTGTGTGTGTGAGAGAGAGTCAATCGATTTTTAATAAATGCTCGGGTTTACTCCTTAGAACCTTTGGGCTTCTGCAGGTGGTATTGGTGAATGGCTGTGATTTTCTCAGACCTGACATCTATAATTGTTAGTATTGTATATATTCATATATATATATATATATATATATATATATATATATATATATATATATATATATATATATAGTGTGTGTGTGTGTGTCTATTGTTGCTGTTGCTTAGTGATAGAGAAAGAGACCTCAGTCAGATTGCGATCTAAAAATACCTAATAGCCACACCTTGATTTTTTTTTACCTGAGTATACCAGGAGCATTTATTCATAAAGAAAGGAAAATATATATAATAGAAAACAAATAAAATTTAATCATGTGTATATAAATGTGAGTGTGTGTATATAAATGTGTGTGTGTGTATGTATATAAATGTGAGTGTGTGTGTATATAAAATACATATAATAGAAGACAAAATAAAATTGAATCATGTGTGTATTTAAATGTGTGAGTGTATATATATATATATATATATATATATGTGTGTGTGTATATATATATATGTACGTATGTATTCACCGAACATTTATTATAATGCTCGGTGTGTTTGTAAACAAACATCCCGTATTAAGCCGTAGTGTCTAGCAACCATCGTTGCTCGTTTGTTCAACACTGACAAAGGCACGCTGTTCTAGTTTCAAGCTTATTAGCTATCGTCAGCAACGTATACCTTCCTGCCAGATTGTTGAACGTATATACTTACCTTATGCATATTAATGGCTACTCAGCCGTTAATATGCATAAGGTAAGTATATACGTTCAACAATCTGGCAGGAAGGTATACGTTGCTGACGATAGCTAATAAGCTTGAAACTAGTACAGCGTTCCTTTGTCAGTGTTGAACAAACGAGCAACGATGGTTGCTGGACACTACGGCTTAATACGGGATGTTTGTTTACAAACACACCGAGCATTATAATAAATGTTCGGTGAATCCATACGTTCATATATATATGTGTGCATGTATGTATATATATATACATACTACTGTACGTCTGTATACATATATGTATGTACGTGTACATACTTATATTTAAGTAACAGCCGTATTAAGAGTGGGAAATGAAATTTCGTTTCATTTTTTCCGTTTATATATATATAAAATAGAGGTGTGACACACGAGTTGTGATATATTAGTAAAAAGGAAAAGAAAATGCTGACAAATTTTTCCCATTGAAAAATAGTTTAATTAGGAATAAGTATAAATTAGTAATAAGTATTGGTTAGTATTCAGTTTTAGTTTTAAGTTTTTACCGGTTGCGCATTTCTAATGCTTTTCAAAAATAATTTTGAGATAGAGCGCTCGTGATGTTTGCTAAACTGAATACTAACCAATACTTATTACTAATTTATACTTATTCCTAATTAAACTATTTTTCACTGGGAAAATTTGTCAGCATTTTCTTTTCCTTTTTACTTATATATATATATATATATATATATATATATATATATATATATATATATATAAAAAAGGAATTCCAACTTTGTCTGATTTACTCGTTTTATTTACAATCCTTTAAAATTATAATGATATTATAATGAAATAGTATGGTAGAATGTTAAATGTTAAGTGTTAATTGTACAACTACTTTCATGCTTTCGCAATCTTCAGGTTCATATTTTGTAAATAAAACGAGTAAATCAGACAAAGTTGGAATTCCTTTGATTAATATAATCTTCTATACACAATCATACACACCCGTGTATATATATATATATATATATATATATACTTATTCTTTCAAACTTGATAACTTAACGACACTGCTTACATATCTATCCATCCATCTATCTATCTATCTATATATCTATATCCACACACACACAAGGGTGTCGCAAAAATGTATATACACTTCAACAGCATTCTAATCAACATGTGTATGCATTTTTTGGGACACCTTGTATAATATAATCTTCTATACACAATCATACACACCCGTGTATATTTATATTTATATATATATATATATATATATAAGAAAGCAAAATAAAATTGAATGATGTGGGTATAAAAATGTGTGAGTGTATATATATATATATATATATATATATATATGTGTGTGTGTGTGTGTATGTGTATACACACACATATTTATACATACACATACAGAGAGGAGAGAGTAAACAGTGAACTCATAACAACTACTCGTAATACAGCACTTCCTATGTTAATTTACAACAATGTTTCTGGTATAAAGCACAAGGCCAGCAATTTGAAGGGAGGGGATAGTCGATTAATTTGACCCCAGTGCATTACTGGTACTTTATTTTATCGACCCCGTAAGGATGAAAGGCAAAATTAACCTCGACGGGATTTGAACGCAGACCGTAAAGGGCCGTAACTCTATGCTGCAAAGCAGTGTTTGAACTCAATAATAATGACTATCTGTGAATACATAATTTAGAAAAGACTCTAAAAGGGAAACGGCGGTGGTGGGGTGGGGTGGGGTGGGAGTGAATAGGGGGGCGGGGAGACATCATAACGACGGTAGAAGGGTGGTGGTGGTGGTGGTGTGTGTGAAGCAGGGGGGTGGGGGTGGGGTACGTGCAATCATATCACGACCTAATATATAGTATTTCACTATATTATCCAGGGAGGAGAGAGAGAGAGGGAGAGAGAGAGGGAGAGGGGGGGAGAAAAGAGAGAGAGAGAGAGAGAGAGAGAGAGAGAGAGAGAGAGAGAGAGAGAGAGAGAGAGAAAGAGAGAGAGAGAGAGAGAGAAAGAGAGAGGCAGAGGAGATATTCAATCACATTCCCTCCGGGGTGCGTTTTATGTCAATTTCTTTCTTGTCTTCACACTTTAAAGAGTGAAGACGCTAGCAACCTACCTAATATGTCTAACACACACACGTGTGTGTGTGTTGGCTTGCCGCCTGAATCCATACACATAGCCATAACGTATTATTCTCAGGGAGATTCAGCATGACACAGGGCTGTGTTGGAGGGACAAAGGACGTCTCTTTGAATTTACAAGTACAGTGTTTTTTGCTTTTTACGCGAAGATGCGTTCGTGGACGCGACGCGTTAAGTAAATTCGCGTATTTCTGATAAATGAAAAAAATTAAATACCACTCGCGTTATAACGCGTTTTTCGCGCAAAGTTAATATTTGATAATATTTTTTCAAGGGGCGTTAAAGCGAATTCGCGTAATTCAAGTTCGCGTTAAAAGCGAACAGACTGTACAGCTCATTTTTGCCAGCTGAGTGACTGGAACAACGTTCTGAGTTCGAATGTGACATAGAGTTACGGCCCTTTACGTTCTTGAGTTCGAATATGACACAGAGCTTTGTGGTGACATAGAGTTACATCCCTTTACGTTCTGAGTTAAAATATGACAAGATTTGTGGCATAGAATTACGGCCCTTTACGTTCTGAGTTAAAATACAACACAGGGCTTTGCGGCATAGAGTTACGGTCCCTTACGTTAGCTTAACTTTGCCTTTCATCCTTACGGAGTCGATGAAATAAAGTACCAGTAACGCATTGGGGTACGATTTAATTGAATTTCCCTTCCTCCAAAAAATTGTTGACCTTGTGTCTAAATCAAGGTCTCCCAAACTTTTTTAAAACCCCTTTTGGTTCAGAAACTTTTAAGGGAACTCCAAAATCTAATACTTCTATATGGTCGTAATATAAATAAATAAATTCCCCTACTTTTTTTCACGGAACCCTAAACACTCCTTTGCGGAACCCACTTTGGGAATCACTGGTCTAAATCATAAACCCCTGTTTTTCAGGGATTTTTTAACCTTCGGATTCCGGAGGGGAGATATTTAAGCGGGTGGTAGAGGGGGTTATATTTGACCCTGGCTGCACCCTCAGAAAGTCTGATCTAAGCGGGTGGAAGAGGGGGTTATATTTGACCCCTGAAGGCCCTGGCTGCACCCTCAGAAAGTCTGATCTAAGCGGGTGGTAGAGGGGGTTATATTTGACCCCTGAAGGCCCTGGCTGCACCCTCGTAAAGTCTGATCTAAGCGGGTGGAAGAGGGGTGTTATATTTGACCCCTGAAGGCCCTGGCTGCACCCTCAGAAAGTCTGATCTGGGGACTCTAGTTTCAAATCATCCATAAACAGCAGATAATTAAAAGTTAGGTTAGCAAGTATCTTTCCCCCAACTTATACCACATTCTCACCAGTAACACCATCTTCCACAGTACTAACACCCTTCTTTAGTACTAACCATCAGATTAGTACTAACCATATTCCCCAGCACTAACCATCAGATTAGTACTAGCCACTCTCCCCAGTACTAACCATCATATTAGTAATAACCACAGTCCCCAGTACCAATCCTCAGCACTAACCATCAGATAAGTACTAACGATATTCCCCAGTACTAACCACCTTCCCCCAGTACCAACCACCTTCTCCAGTACTAACCACCTTCCCTTCCCCAGTACTAACCACCTTCTCCAGTACTAACCACCTTCCCCCAGTACTAACCATCAAAGACAAAGAACAATGGAGCATTTTTTGAGTTTATGTTTTATTTTTTCTATTTTTCTTCCTGCAAAATTAAAGAACAAAAGCAAGAGAAACAATAATACTAACAGAATATAGTAGACAGAGAATAATATTACTACAGTGAAATTCCGTTATAACGAAATTCACGGGGTATTAAAAAATTCGCCGCAACGAAAAATTCTTTATATCGAGATCGACCGAAACAAATCGAGCGTTTGTTTGTTTGTTATATCGGCAATTGAAAAAAAATTCGTTATAACGGAATTTTACCTGTAACAGAATATAGTTAACACCATCTTCTTTCAGTTTCAGTTTTCCTATTTGGTTCTAAATCCTTTACTGTCATATTAATGTATTGTATGTATGTACGGGCATGTAACTCCTGACAGAGTCGTAGGGGTGTCGTGTTGAAATACGGCGTTTCTTGGACATGTTAAACCTGGTGGGGCCCATCCGTCTCCAGGCCTGACCTGGTGGGGCCCATCCGTCTCCAGGCCTGACCTGGTGGGGCCCATCCCTCTCCAGGCCTGACCTAGTGGGGCCCACCCCTCTCCAGGCCTGAGTAGAGCAGATTTCTTCCAGAGAAAGATAGAAAGTGAGAAAGAAATGGTAAAGAGATATAGAGAAAGAATCGACCCCAGTACTAGACTGGTACTTTTTGAACCTGGTGGAGCTCATCCCTCTTCAGGTTTTAACAGCCAATTTCCTTGAGAGAGAGAGCTGGTGAGAGAGAGAGAGGACGAGCGTGAAAGAGAGGAAATGAGAAAGAGATATAGAGGAAGAATCAACCCCAGTATTAGACTGGTACTTTTTTTTTATCGCCTTCGAAAGGATGAAAAGCAAAGTTGACCTCGGTGGGATTTGAACTCAGAGTAGAGAGCCGGAACGAACACCATAAAGTATTCTATCTGACGTTCTAACGACTCTGCCGATTCACCGAGTCTTATAAATGATGATAGATCAATAAAGTGAGAGATCAAAGATTGGTGATTGATCAATCATTGATTGGATTAATAAATAATTTAGAAATCAATAAAATGAATTAGATAGATGGTTAAGATGGGAAGTTTGATAATGAATCGTTTAATGAAAGATTTTTTTTTATTTTATCACATCTTTTCTATTCGTGATTATTAAACAAAAAAAAATCATTCAACGTTCAGGGTGATCGAAGTGTGCTGAGTGATTGTGATTGAGTGGAATTACCTGATCAGATTATTAATAGATTAATAGAATAGCACACACATGATTTGATAAATGGATCGATAAATGGTATTGAATAATAAATACAATAAATACGATACAATAAGACACATATGATTGATAAACGGATCGATAAATGGTATTGAATAATAAATACAATAAATACGATATAATAGCACATATTGATAAACTGATAGATGGATCGATAAATGGTATTGAATAAATACAATAAATACGATACAATAACATGAGTGGTTTGATAAATCGATTAATGTTATTAGATAACACGAATGGTTAGACTGACGGTTGGATAAACGGATAGATGGATCGATAAACAGATTGATGGATCGATAAATGTTATTGGATAAACAAAATAGAATAAGGATGGTTAGATGAATCGATAAACAGACTGATGGATCGATATAAATGTTATTGGATAAATAAAATAAAATAACACGAATGGTTAGGTTGATGGTACGGGTAGATGGATCGATAAATGTTATTAGGTAATTAAAATGACACGGGTGGTTAGATTGATGATAGGGTAAACGGGTAGATGGATCGATAAAACATTGATAAATTGATGTTGATGATTGTTTTGATAAACGAATCGATAGATCGATAATTTTATTGGATAAAATAAAATAAAATGACAAGGATGGTTTGATAAATGAATTGATGGATCATTAGATCGATAATTGCTATTTGATAAACAATGAAATGAAATAATAGTTTCTTATATAGGCACAAGGCCAGCAATTTTGGGGGAGGGGAAAGTTGATTAACTCGACCCCAGTGCGTGACTGGTACTTTATTTTATCGACCCCGTAAGGATGAAAGGCAAAGTTAACCTCGGCGGGATTTGAACTCAGATCATAAAGGGCCGTAACTCTATGCCGCTAAGCATGGTGTCCGACGCTCTACCGATTCTGCCAATCTACCACCCAGTGAAATAATAAAATAACATAGGGTTGGTTCCATGGCTGAACGGATGGATGTAAGACAATTATTAAAACTGCAAAAAATAAAATAGTTTATTGTTGATGTTGGTGTTGTTGTTGTTGTTGTTGTAGTCAGTACTAGATGACGACAGTAGTGATGATGTTGTTGTTGTTGTTGTTGTTGTTGTTGTAGTAGTTGGTACGTATGGGACTAGGTGACGACAATGCTTGCTGTTGCTGAGCATTCCACAGGGTGGATGAGTATGATCTAGTCATGACTAACTATCATCCACATGGACCAGAAACATATTCAACCACGCTAAGGAAAACATGGCGGTGGCTGTGGGCGGACAGGCGCAGGGGGAGGGGGGTTACAACAATAAACCCCCCTCTCATTCTCACACACACAAACAAACACAAAAGTTTTTGAAATATTTTTTTTTTATAATTTTCTGATTTGATTTGTTATATTTTTTTTTATTCAGTTTCCTTCGATGGTCTATTTTTTTTTTTTCTTTTTAAAGAATTATTTTTTTTATGAATACAAAGATGAAAAAAATTTATTTATTAAATAAAATAAAATAAAATAAAATAAAATTAAATTCTAAAATAAATAAATTTAATTAATAAGAAAAATAGATATAAATAAACGCCCACGAAATAACGCCACACACCTCACACCTGTGTGTAATTAGCCGTTTTTTTCCCCTTCTAAAATAAATTAATATATATATAAATATGTCATATATATATATATATATATATATATATATATATATAATTCTAAAAAAAAATTACAAATATATACGTTTACAATTTGCAAGAAAAACAAACATTAACGTGTGATTTCTTTGTAAAAACTCACAAGAAAAATAGGATTTAGTAATGTTCAGGTCATTCTGAAAAACTTTAACCTTTTTTAAACCTTCTTTGTAAAAATGCTTAAAAGAGAGGGAGAGGACTCTCTCTCTATATATATATAGAGAGATAAGGGCCCGACACGTCAGACTTACTTACCCCATTTCCATATAAAGCGTGAAACTAATAGGACCTTTTGTAGCTGTTTTGTCATTTCCTTGAGCTATATATATATATATATATATATATATATATATATATATATATATATATATATATATATCTGATGACCCCGTGAGAAGCAGGTGAAAAACCAGAGTAACAAGACTCACTATTTAGCCTTTATATATATATATATATATATATATATATATATATATATATATAGATAGATACACACACACCAATCAGGGTTATAGAAGATACAAATTACAAAAACCTCATCATATGAAATTCTTCCCCATTTCATCAACCACGAAAACCACAACTACTACTACTATTACTACTACTACTACTACTACTACTACTACTAATAATAATAATAATAATAATAATGATGATTTCATTTATTGGCCACAAGGGCCGACATGTAGGGGACAATACAAAGACAGGGACAGTGGGGGGTTTACAATAAGGTCGAGTAAAAGTGCACAATGACAAGACTTATTTAACACTGAAGATATACAAATATATAAAATAAACTATGCATAAATATAACAAAATAAATTCCCCAATAGGGGGGGGGGGACAGGTACCCCACCAATCCTGAACCACCCTGCACTTCTAGGGCAACCAGGGAGAGCACCCCTCTCCTCACCAAATTAGCTAGCCTATAGGCGCATGGTCAGAGTAGGCCCATTCTCGCCACATTCATCCACCTTTTAGCAAATGTACTGGAGAGCAGGCAGCACTTCTCTCTCCACCCTTACCTTCCTTTCCAGGTGAAACTTGAAGAAGTTGATGAGGGATTGGCCGAAGAGAAAAGTGTCTGTCTTACTACTTTGGCTGTTGTTACTACTACCACCAGTGTGGGATTTAGGACAAATGAGACCCTGTGCTAGTTAAGTTATGAAGCGCATTACTTGGTTCCTGAAGGAGATAATTCATCGTAAAAAAAAATGTGGGAGGGGGAGGAAGATACCCCCCTCCCTGGCTAAGGGGGCCCTGTGCATAAAGACACCTAAGCACAATGGTAAATTCGACACTGACTACCACAGTTACTACTACTGCTACCATTCACTGAATAGGACAGAGGCTGAGAGAATCAAGAAAAAGCTGAAGGCAGTGGGGTGTGAGAAAAACAGAAGGGAGAAAAGAAAAGAAAGAAAATTAGACAAATGGGTGAGGTGTGGGGACGTAGGGGGAGTTGGGGACTGGGCTTGAATAGACGACGATTGAAATCGTTTTGCAGGAGGACCTGAAATCACCTGAGTGTTTCACCTGAACTGATGAAATAGATATGATTAAACACACCGGAAATAGTTTGGGGGAGGGGGGTCAGGAAAGGAAAAGGGGTATCCTCATTCACTCCATCTTTACACCCTTGACTATCTTCCCATCATCATATCTCACTCATGCTGTGGGACCTCCGTCGGTTTTCGACGACGAGTGCCCCAGTTGTTTGAACAAAGGAACCAGCCTGTTCCTGAAATTTTAAAATAAATTTTTACAAAGTTTTTTTTTTTTTAAACGGTCGAGTATCCCGTAGTAACACGTGACCCACCCATATTGTAGCCCCCACAACAGTCAAGAGTCACTTGGGGGTAACCTTACTCATATTACACACACACCACTTCCACTACTACCAAAACTACCACTATTAGCACTACCACACCAGTTCTAACAACAACTATGTCACCCCTGACCGCAACAAGCACCACCCGACCACCCCAGTTATAAATAACAACAACAACAACTATCACCACACAAGCACCTTAGGCATAACAACAACCACCCGACTATCTCAGTTATTTATACTCACAACAACCACCACAGTTATAACTAATACACAATAACCCGAGTTATAACTACAACACAACCACCCGACCACCACGTACATCAATTATGATCATAACTACCACCTGACCATCGCCGTTTAATAACCACAACCAGCAGCTGACCACCCTAGTTGTAACCACGACAACCGTCTCTATCATAATCCTGAAATCTACCCAACCATCCCAAATACCACAATTTAAATACATACCCCTCTTATGTACTTTATCAAATTCTAATCATAATTAATTGTTTCTACTTTAGGCACAAGGTCAGCGGCCAGAATTACCCAGTGCATTACTGGTACTTTATTTTATCGACCCCATAAGGATGAAAGGCAAAGTCAACCTCGGCGGGATTTGAACTCAGTTCGTAAAGGGACGTAACTATGCTGGAAAGCATGGCGTCCGACCCTCCACCGATACTGCCAAATCATAATTAATGAAAGAAAAGTTCTTGAAGGAGTTTACTAGGTTGATAAAGTTTAAGCAAATCTATTTCCCATGCCAGATTTCATCCAGCCGTAGAAACCAAGTGCGCTGTCAACACTAAATCGATCGTATTAGTGCCACGACAAAAAGCACCCAGTCCACACTGTAAAGTGGTCATGTAGGTGTCACGACAAAAAGCACCCAGTCCACACTGTAAAGTGGTCATGTAGGTGTCACGACAAAAAGCACCCAGTCCACACTGTAAAGTGGTCATGTAGGTGTCACGACAAAAAACACACAGTCAACACCGTAAAGTGTTTGGCGTTAGGGAGAGCATCCAGCCAGAAATAATTATGTATGATGAGTAAGACACGGTCATCTGACCTGGCTTGTCTCACAACAAGACAATTCATCTCACCCATACTAGTGTGGGAAAATGGACGTTGAACGGTGATGATGATGATGAAGATGATGGTGCTACCATAAATGAAACGTAAGGGCCAATTCGCCTTGTGGCCCCTAAGGACAAAATGAAGACATTGGAATTACAGGTATAAATTATTATCTTGCCAGCTGAGTTGACCGGAACAAGTGGAATAAAATATCTTGCTCGAGGATACAACGCACTACCTGGGAATTGAACCCACGGCCCTATAATCGCGAGCCAAACCCCTTAACCACTAAACTACGTGCCCTTGAGGAGATAAGAAAGATAAGAGAGACAAACCTTCTGTTTTGTTTACCTCCACCAACATACAACCACGCACACACACACAGTGGAATTCCTTCAATGCATAGCTAAGTGTTGTTGTTATTGTCGTCGTGAAGAAGAGGGGGGACGGGGGCCTGATTAGAAGTATGTTATCTGGTTCTGATTGACAACGAATACATATACATACATATATACATGGGGGGGGGGGGATAAGTATACACATGCATATATATATATAAAGAGAGATGTCACCTCTTATCAATAACCACCATAAATCATCACCATGACAACAATGCCCGTTACTACGATATGTATATATCTGTATGCGTGCCTATGTATTTATAATGTTTTCTCTCTCTCTCTCTCTCTCTCTCTCTCTCTCTCTCTCTCTCTCTCTCTCTCTCTCTCTCTCTCTCTCTCTCTCTCCACACACCTGAAGAGAAATGAAACGATAAACAGAAGAGGAAAAGAAAGTCTCCAGGTAAAAATAAGAAGTGTTCAGGTAAGACAGGAAGTGACTAGATAAGGCAGGAAGTGACCAGGTAAGAAAGGAAGTGACCAAGTAAAACAGGAAGTGTTCAGGTAAGAAAGTGACCAGGTAAAACAGAAAATGACCAGGTGAGAAAGAAAGGAAGTTACCAGGTGAGAAAGGAAGTGTTCTGGTAAGAAAGGAAATGACCAGGTAAAACAGAAAATGACCAGGTGAGAAAGAAAGGAAGTTACCAGGTGAGAAAGGAAGTGTTCTGGTAAGAAAGGAAATGACCAGGTAAAACAGAAAATGACCAGGTGAGAAAGAAAGGAAGTGTTCTGGTAAGACAATGAGTGGCCAGGTGAGAAAGGAAGGGAGTGTTCTGGTAAGAAAGGAAATGACCAGGTAAAACAGAAATGACCAGGTGAGAAAGAAAGGAAGTTGCCAGGTGAGAAAGGAAGTGTTCTGGTAAGACAATGAGTGGCCAGGTGAGAAAGGAAGGGAGTGTTCTGGTAAGAAAGGAAATGACCAGGTAAACAAAAGAAATGAAATAAGGACATGTATGAATCATATCCAGGTGGAAAAGTAATAA
>OZ024762.1:14597078-14602078 GCA_964016885.1 Eledone cirrhosa
ACTTATATATATAAACTATATACGATTTTAAATACGAAAGGGTATGTTGTATTACCCAATTACCAGTAAGAAAAATAGCTCAATGTAAATTATCAGATGCAGAGCAGAAATAGAAAATATAAAACAATCAAATTTTTGTTTAATATGTATTTAATATAGAAATGGCTTGTACAGAACTAGAACTGTTTCATTCGGGAGAAATCAGGCTTCCTGATGATTTCTCCCGAATAAAACAGTTCTATTCCTGTAGAAGCCATCTCTATATTAATATTTATACTCTGCTATGTATTGAGTACCTTACTTACTGTGGTTACCCCCGATTGAACCCGGGATAAACATATATATATATATATATATATTATATATATAAGTATGTACAGTATTCGAGTTGCAACAAGGATTTGTATGTGTATAATTGTATTTTGAGGTATATAAAGGTGGACTGGTATATAATCCAAATGCTTATTATAGTATTTATCAGAAAATATCTTTTTAAAAAATTAAATCTCATTTATCAATTAGTATTTAATTTGTTTTAGAATTTAACAAAAAATATCTTCTAAAAAAAACCTGGTTTGTTAATTCAACGGTTTGTAGTACTTAGCAAAAAATATGTTTTAAAAAATAAATCTCGTTTATTAATTAGTATTTAGTTTGTTTTAGAATTTAGAAGAAAATATCTTCTTAAAAAACCTGGTTCCTTAATTCAAATGCTTATTATAGTATTTAACAGAAAATAACTTTTAAAAAATTAAATTTCATTATTAATCTATTTTAGAATTTAGCAGAAAATATCTTCTAAAAAACCTGGTTTCTTAATTCAAATGCTTATAGTATATTTAAGAGAAAATATCTTTAAAAAAATTAAATCTCATTATTAATTAAGCATTTCATTTGTTATAGGAATTTAGTAGAAAATACCTTCTTTTTTTAAAATCCGGTTTGTTAATTCAAATGTTTATAGTATCTACTACTCAACAGATCGTCATGGCATTCTATATTAATTCTTAAAGTAGCACAGTCATTGTGTCGTTTTAAACTTGTCACAAATGCCTTACTAATGTGGTTTGTTAATTCAAATGTTTATAGTGTCTTTACTAGTGGAGATGTGAAAATTTGCAGTAAACTAAAGTAAAAACTTTGATATTTAAAGTGACAGTCATAATGTCGTTTTAAACTTCACACAAATGCCTTGCTAATGTGGTTTGTTAATTCAAATGTTTATAATATCATTCTTTACTGGTGACAGATTATTATTATTTTTTAAATACAGTATTAGAGTAAAGAGCTTAATTTTGAATGTGATGCAGCCATAGTATTGTTTTGTGTGTTGCGATTGCTACTAACCCTAACAGGTGGTGGTTAATAAATTAAAAAAAATGTTATAATAATGGTTAACTACTTGTTTAAAAGGTCCCGGGTGCGGTGTGTAGGTGAGAAGTGGGGTGAAGACACAAAGTGGTACTACCCCCCCCCCCCCACACACACACACAACATTTGTACTCAGAAATATCCCAGGGGGGAAAAAGATTTAACAAAAAAAAAAAAAAAAAACATTGGCCACAAATTTGTAACAAAAAAATGAATGAAAATTAGAAGAAATTAAAACAAAATAATAAAAAAAACAAAATAGAAATTTTAAAAAGAAAAATCAAATAATGTTGGGTTTGAACTAAAAAAATTAAATAGAGAAATTCTATTATTTAAAAAAAAATCGAATATCGTTGGGGTTTGAATTCAGAATGTAAGATAAAACTTTGCAATGCCAGCAAATTTGGGCGAAAGAGCAAGGAAAGTCGATTATATCGACCCGAGTAGCATAACTGGTATTACTATATTTAATTGAGGGCGGCGGAGTGGCAGAGGGTCGGACAACACGCTTTGCAGCATAGAGTTACGGACCTTTACGGTCTGAGTTCAAAATCCCGTCGAATTTAATCTTTCATCCTTACAAGGTCGATAAAATAAAGTACCAGTAATGTACTGGGATAATTGCTGGTATTGTGCCTAAAGTAGAAACAAGAGGAAAAAAGACCGATTTGACCCCGGCAGAATTTGAACACATTGGCACTTTGTATTTAGTTCGACGCTCTATCAATTCAGCCACCACCAAATCAATAATTCGTAATAACATAAGAACACCGCTAGAAATTTGCAAGAGATAAAATCAGTTAAATCCCTCCACCCCAGTATATCGTTGGTACTTTGTTTTATCGACCTTCTCCCCTCCGGTTTGATTTGAACTCTGGACTTAGAATATAAGGAGGTCCCGTCCTAGACGTCTCTAACCCAGCAGTTGCTAGTCCGAAGCCCACAAAAGTATGTGTGGGCGAGGTGGATGTATGTAGCGAGTTTGTTAAGTAGACACAGATTTCAAAAGCCAAAGGAATTTTGAGAAATTCATTTAAATAATAAAGGTCCTTGGTAGGTGTGCCGAATTTACCATTGTGCTTAAGTGTACTTATACACAGGGTCCCGTTAGCCAGGGGAAAGCGGTCCATCTGCTAAAAAGATTTCTACGATGTATTTTCCAAATAAGGGGCATCATAACTTAACTAGAAAAGGGCCTCATTTGTCCTAAATCCGGCACAGGAAACTACAAGCTATAACCTAACAATTCTGCTCAACGACAGAGGGAGAAGTTCTTACAGGTGTTAAAAGGTAACAGTGGGGTTATTGCTACATTTTAATTAACCCCTTTCAAACCCTAACCCGTCTGAAACCGCCTCTAATTTTAAAGTATTCATTAATATTTAAATTTAAATGGTCAACTGAAATGCCATTATTACATGACAGAAGGGTGGTGCTGTGGTGTGGTGGAGGACTGGTAGAATTTTCCGGCTTTTAATATTTTGTGTTCAAACCCGGCCCGAGATCAACTTTGCCTTTTATTTTTCAAGGTGGTCGATAAAATAAAGTACCAGTTACGTACTGCGGTCGATTTAATCGACTTTCCCCTCCTCAAAAGTTGCTGGGCCTATGCCTACGGCGGACATCAACTTTGCCTTACATTTTTCCTAGGTGGTCGATAAAATAAAGTACCAGTAATGCACTGGGGTCGATTTAATCGACTTTCACCTCTCCCCCAAAATTGCTGGCCTTGTGCCTATAGTAGAAATCATTATTATAATTATTATTATAATTATTACATTATTATAATTATTACATTATTATAATTATTATTAGGGCGGGAGATTGGCAGTATCGGTAGAGGGTCGGACGCCATGCTTTGACGCATAGAGTTACGGCCCTTGCCATTCTGAGTTCAAATCCTGCCGAGGTTAACTTTGCCTTTCATCCTTACGTGGTCGATAAAATAAAGTACCAGTAATGAACTGGGTAATTGCTGGCCTTGTGACAATAGTAGAAACAATTATTATAATTATTACTGATGTCAAATTTCGCCGAGAATATCTGACTTTCATCCTTAACGCATTGGAACCGATATAATAAGCTTTCCTCTCCCTTAAAATTGTTCGATAAATAAAGTACCAGTTACATACGTATGGGACAATGTAACAGGCTTCCTATCCCCCCACAAAATAGAATTACTGACCTTGTGCCTAAATTAGAAACTATTATTACATGATATGTATGATATTAAATGCCAGTAGATAAATATTGGGACACACACAAGTCCAGTAAATTTTGGGGGAAGTCGACCCCATTATAAAATAAAGTTATAAAATAAAGTACCAGTAATACACTGGATATTTGCTGGCCTTGTGCCAAAAATAGAACCAATTATATATGTATAGTAATAATAGATACGAAGACCAAAACTGAGGGGTCTCGATAAAGGTTGTATGCATACATACACCCATATATATATATATATATATATATATAACATATTAATAAATGGAAACTATATTTATAAAACCATATTTATTTTATTATACATATTTCAAGGGCAAAAGGCAAATTATGGTGCGCTTTCATCAGATAAAATACAGATTTGTTTTATAAATAAATATTGACATACCCAGAAAAAACAAATAAATCTATAAAACAAATCTGTATTTTATCTGATGAAAGCGCACCATAATTTGCATTGGTTGCCCTTGAAATATGAATAATAAAATAAATATGGTTTTATAAATATACTTTCCATTTATTAATATATTGTGTATTTATTCCACTAACTGTTGAGTGCTTTATAATAGTTATAAAAATGTTTAAGCTTGTTGATTCCCAACAAATTAAATATAACCTCTATACACACACACACACACAGGGTGTCCTAAATTGTATACGTACTTAAACAGCATTCTAATAAATATTGCCTGTACAGGTAACCAAAGAATGGAAACCTGTATTTTATGTATACCTGTATTTTAAGAAGATCCCTCTAAGGGTCAGAGCAGAATTCTTTGATTAAACTTTTAATCTATACTAACATATAATATATATACAGACACATACACAGGGTGTCCCAAAAAATTTACAAACTTTAACACCATTCCAAGAAATATTATCTGTACAGGGCGGGGCATTTGGCAGTATCGGCAGAGGGCCGGACGCCATGCTATGCAGCACAGTTACGTCCCTTTACGGACTGAGTTCAAATCCCGCCGGCGTTAACTTTGCCTTTCATCCGAACGGGGTCGATAAAATAAAGTACCAGTAATACACTAGGATAATTGCTGGCCTCGTGCCAAAAGTATAAACAATTATCTGTACAGGTAATAGAAGTGTGTATGCATTTTTAAGACACCATGTATATATATATATATATATATATATATATATATATATATAACGAAGGAAATGTGGTAAGGAACCAGGTGGACCATATATATAGGAAACACTAACCCAGTTTAAAATATCCAAAACTAAAAATTAAAAAAATACCTAAATCGCTCAGAAGGTGAAAAGGTGTAAAACATTTCAAAATAACAAAACAAAATCTTCAAAAATTCTAAAAATTACTAAAGAAAAAAAAAAAGAGAAATTTTTAGGGGAAAAAAATTAAAAATTAAATTAAAATTAACCAAAAC
>OZ024762.1:14607078-14617078 GCA_964016885.1 Eledone cirrhosa
TAACGGGATCTTCTGAAACTAAAACAATCAATCTGTGAACGCAGAAGTAAATATTTCAAAAAACGTTGCAACCGAAGGAGAGCCATATTGTTATAAGATTGCCAGAAATATATAATAAAAGACTCACTGTTTGGTTTTCGCTTCTGTATATTTTATATCCCCTTAGTTAATTTAGCTGGCAATCAATGTTTATTATTTGACCAACAGTTAAAAATACAGATATAGCTATATATATATATATTATATATATATATATATATATATATATATATATATATATATATATATATATATATATATGAAAACAGGGAGAAAGAGACGATTATAAGGAAGAAAAAAAATTTGTTTTCCCTTTTTTGTTTATATAAAACTGAGGATGTCTGCCTGTGTGTGTGTGAGTTTGAATCCTTAAAACTCGAGAACCACGCAACCGACTGTTTTCAAACTTTACACATGTAATACTTATGTTTCAGGGAGTGTTCGGAGCAAAAAAAAAATTCAAAATTTCAATGCCCTAGGCATTAGGCGATTTAGCGACCTCTCTCTATAATTCTTAGTCTTTCTCTTTTTAGATAGATACATACATATAACGTCGCGCCCTGTCTGTTTGTCTGCATTACGTCACTTCCCTGAGGATATCTGTGTGTGTGTGTGTGAGTTTGAATCCCTAAACTCGAGAAGTACCCAACCGACTTTTTTCAAACTTTACATGTGTATTACCTATGTTTCAGGGAGTGTTATGCACATAAAAAATTCAACTTTTTCATCCCCTAGCATTAGGTGAAAACCTGTATTTTTCCTGCTTCATCGAGGAAAATCTTAAAGATTATCCAGCCATCAGAGAATTCGGTTTATTTTCTTTACATATTGTCCAGGCATGCAGTTTTTCCACGATTAGGTCTGTTGGCGGCCGGCGTTCCAAAATACTTTATCCCGTGCAACGCCGGATACCACTGCTAGTATATAATAAAAAGGACGATTTTTTATGTCTTCATTACGTTTATCGATCAGCTCAAGGTTCGATCTGTATATCGATCTAGCCCGACAAAAAGCACCCAGTACACACTGTAAGGTGGTAGTGTTGATGCCACGATAAAAAATACCCAGTCCACCCTGTGAAAGGTGGTAGTGTTAGTGTCATGATAAAAAGCACCCAGTCCACCTTGTGAGGTAGTAGTGCTTCTGCCTTTAAAATACACCCAGTCCACCCTGTAAGGTGGGAGTGCGGATGCCACGATAAAAAGAAAAAACACCCAGCCCATGTCTGGCAAAGCTGGAGTCATGATTAAAAGCTTCCAGTAACATGCAGTAAAATGGTTGGCGTTTGAAAGGGCACTTAGTTGTACAAAGTCTAATGTCGGTCTTAAGTCATTTAGGGCTCATTCGGCCAGTGCTTATCCCAGTTTCATGGCACGAAGCGACTGAGAGTACAAGACTTCCCCCCTGGACAGGACGCTAGTCCATCACTGGCTTAACCCCCCCCCCCCGCTATTGCTGGTACCCATTTTCAGCTGAGTATACTGGAGAAATGTGAAATGAAGTGTTTTGCTCAAGAACACAACACACAACCCAGCCCAGGAATCAAACTCATGACATTATAATTGTAAGTCCAACACCCTTACCACTAGGCCATACACCTCCACAGAACACAACACACAACCCAGCCCAGGAATCAAACTCATGACATTATAATTGTAAGTCCAACACCCTTACCACTAGGCCATACACCTCCACAGAACACAACACACAACCCAGCCCAGGAATCAAACTCATGACATTATAATTGTAAGTCCAACACCCTTACCACTAGGCCATACACCTCCACAGAACACAACAGACAACCCAGCCCAGGAATCAAACTCATGACATTATAATTGTAAGTCCAACACCCTTACCACTAGGCCATACACCTCCACAGAACACAACACACAACCCAGCCCAGGAATCAAACTCATGACATTATAATTGTAAGTCCAACACCCTTACCACTAGGCCATACACCTCCACAGAACACAACACACAACCCAGCCCAGGAATCAAACTCATGACATTATAATTGTAAGTCCAACACCCTTACCACTAGGCCATACACCTCCACAGAACACAACAGACAACCCAGCCCAGGAATCAAACTCATGACATTATAATTGTAAGTCCAACACCCTTACCACTAGGCCATACACCTCCACAGAACACAACACACAACCCAGCCCAGGAATCAAACTCATGACATTATAATTGTAAGTCCAACACCCTTACCACTAGGCCATACACCTCCACAGAACACAACAGACAACCCAGCCCAGGAATCAAACTCATGACATTTTAATTGTAAGTCCAACACCCTTACCACTAGGCCATACACCTCCACAGAACACAACACACAACCCAGCCCAGGAATCAAACTCATGACATTATAATTGTAAGTCCAACACCCTTACCACTAGGCCATACACCTCCACAGAACACAACAGACAACCCAGCCCAGGAATCAAACTCATGACATTATAATTGTAAGTCCAACACCCTTACCACTAGGCCATACACCTCCACAGAACACAACACACAACCCAGCCCAGGAATCGAACCTACGACATTATGATCGTAAGTCTAACGCCCTTACCACTAGACCACGGGCCTCCATTAGTCGTAGAAAGCCATGGTCACCTGACCCCATCTAGCCACATAAATGTGACTACTCGTCAAACCCATGCAAACATGGAAAATAGACGTTGAATGGCGGTGGTGGTGATAATGAAAGGTCTAGTAGCAGGTACGTTGAGGGGAATTTAGCTGTTATTTCTAGAAAGCAGAGTAACCAATTGGTAGCCCCAGCCCCTACCCCCATCGTGGTCACGTGATCGTTGTGTGTATTTCTGAGGAACAATAGAATACTCAGTACTCGTTTGTAAGATATATATTTTATAAGACATAAAATTCAAAATTCAAGGGGAGGTCACTCTAGCGACACTAACCTCTTCCTTTTCACATTAGCTAATATATGTTGCGCATGAAATGTGTTTGTATGTGCGAAGGATATCGATGTAAAAGGACATAGAAAAATCTGCTTCGTAGAATCAAGACGTATCTGAAGACCTTGCGATTTTCAGAGTCAGGTTCGATCATCACACCGATCGTACCTCGAGCTGGTTGCCTGAGAAACGATTGTAATATGTCCAATAAATTCCATTCGTCGCAACACTGATTCTCTTTTTTTCTGTGAGCTATATATATATATATATATATATATATATATATATATATATATCAGATAGGGTGTGGTAAAAACCAGCTAGACCATAACCCACCAGAGTACTCGATACTTGGGGCAGTAGAGTGGGTAATATGAAAAGATTCAGGACGAATTTCATCTGAAGATACCGTTCTCATAACAACAACAATTGCATGAATTACATCTTGATTGCATGGAAGAACCGTTGAAATGATTATAATGAATAAACAATTTATGAAAACGTCACCATCTTTCTTAATGTTATTATTCTGAGTTCAAATCCCGCCGAGGTTAACTTTGTCTTTCATCCTTACGGGGTCGATAAAATAAAGTACAAGATGGCCTAGGACAGAACAAAGGAGAGGCACAAAAAACAAAGAAAAGAATCCCCAGTCACTGAAGGGGTCACAGATGTGTGACGAAAGAATTTGACAATATATAAACAACCATCTGGTTGTGGAACCAACCAACCAACCGGAAATTTATAAATTCCTAAATTTATTATAATAAATTGAAGTGAAAGCAACTGGTGCGTGTGTTTCTTATTGGCAACATGACCGTCCCAAAGTATAACAATATCGGTTTCAACACACGTTTTCAGATAAAGAATCTTGCTAAACAAATTCAGAAACGAAATATATATATATATATATATATATATATATATATATATATAGATTTTGAGTTTATATTGGTTGTATACCAACACCTCAGTATGCAGGCTGGAGCACTCGACGAAGGGCGCAGGTTGGTTTGGTTACTCCGGAGTAGTGTAAAATAAAGTTAAATAAAAGTCAAATGATTAAAATTTAGCTTCGTTTATTACTGCTATATATATTTCAGTGACAGCCATCTTTGGCTGTGACCTCTTCAGGTAGTTTGAATTAGTATCTAATTCAAACTGCCTGAAGAGGTCACAGCCAAAGATGGCTGTCACTGAAATATATATAGCAGTAATAAACGAAGCTAAATTTTAATCATTTGACTTTTATTTAACTTTATATATATATATATATATAGGCATATGTATATATATATATATATATATATATATATATATATATATATCATCATCATCATCATCATCACCGTTTTACGTCCGTTCTTCCACGCTAGCATGGGTTAGACGGGTTGTCCTGTTGTGGGCAGTGTCTGGTCGGCTGACCATGCCTTGCTCATACAGGAACTGATCTGGCTTGATTTCTACAGCTGGATGCCCTTCCTAACACCAACCTCATTTACAGTGAGTGCTGGGTGCTTTTTCGTGGCGCCTACACGTCCACTTTACAGTGTGGGCTGGGTGCTTTTTTGCCGTGGCACCTCCACGACCACCTTGCGGTGGGGGGGGGGGGGGCATATTGTTTATATGCTTCAGCATGTACCCATGGGAGGTCGGGTACCCTGTATTACTGCGTGACGCCAGAAGTCACGGTCGTGTGTCATTGACTTTGAGAGGTGTAGTTGGGTAAGGTCGGCTTTTATCACCTCATCCCAAGTCATCTTGGGTCTCCCCACTCCGCGGTTTCCATCAACTTCTAGTGCTCTGCACCTTTTTATGCAGCTGTCATCCTTCATACGCATCACATGTCCATACCAGCGTAACCGCCTCTCCTGCACGCAGCATTTGATTCCTCTTATGCTCAGTCTCTCTCTCAATTCATTTATGCTTTTTATATATATATTTATATATATATATTCATTATCATTGTACTATGTAATAAATAGGATGCTCTAGTTGGCACAAGCCCTTACAGTCGTGGAATAATACATATATTTATCTACTGCCATATATAAAATATACTACTTCTCAACATCTCTGGTCCGTGAAACTCTCTCTGCTCTCTAAATTCAAATTCCACAGAGGTCAACTATGCCTTTCATCCTTTCGAGGTCGATAAAATAAAGAACCATTTCCTCTCTCTCTCTCTATCTCTTTCCATCTTTCTCTGGACGAGATCTGCTGTACTCAGGGCTAGAGAGGAGATGGGCTCCACCTGGCTTAAAATGCCCACGAAACGCTGTATGTCAATACGGCACCCCTACAACTCTATCAAGAATTACGGCACCATACACACACACACATACACACACACACATATATGTGAGAGAGAGAGAGAGAGAGAGAGAGAGAGAGAGAGAGAGAGAGAGAGGAATGACTTCCGAGGGTCAAACATGGAGAAAATACGCCACGGCCACCCATGCCGTTCTTCAATCTAGAGGAGTGTCTATAGACCCAAGGCCTGCATGGAGCTGATAGACATTTAAAATATTTTTAGATACTTGTATAGAAAATTCCACAATATGGGGAGGGTGATTTCCGAGGGTCACTTGTAGATAAAGAAAAAAATGGGCCACGATTACAAAATGCCACGGCCACGCTGACCACTAGGGCATGTCGCCCTCCCAATCAACACGTGTATGTATAGACTGAGTGTAAAGACTGGGAACGAGTGTGGAGGGCGCAGAGAGTGATTTCAAGCAACGTGTGTGGAGGGCTGAGAGAGTGATTTCAGGTAATGTGTGTGGAGGGCTGAGAGAGTGATTTCAGGTAATGTGTGTGGAGGGCTGAGAGAGTAATTTCAGGTAATGTTTGTGGAGGGCTGAGAGAGTAATTTCAGGTAATGTGTGTGGAGGGCTGAGAGAGTGATTTCAGGTAATGTGTGTGGAGGGCTGAGAGAGTAATTTCAGGTAATGTGTGTGGAGGGCTGAGAGAGTGATTTCAGGTAATGTGTGTGGAGGGCTGAGAGAGTAATTTCAGGTAATGTGTGTGGAGGGCTGAGAGAGTGATTTCAGGTAATGTGTGTGGAGGGCTGAGAGAGTAATTTCAGGTATGTTGTGATGGGTGCAGAGTAAGTATGTGATAAGGTGTGGTGAAGAAGAAAAAGAATAGAGGAAAATGAAAACAGGTTTCGCTTGTCATTGATATATATTAAAGAAGTTATTTCAGATATTTCGACATTCGCTGAAATGTTTTGTTATCACCCGTGTCTGCGTTACTTAATACACCCACACATACACATATATACACCTACACACACATATACATACACACATACATACCCACACATACACATATATACACCTACACATACACACCTACCCACATATACTTATACACATACACCCACAACACCATCCGACCATGCACATACATATATACACACATATAAATCCAGTGACAGACATTTATATATACATATGTGTGTGTGTGTGTGGGGGGAGGGGGGGGGGGTGTATATATATATACACACATACATACACACAGTATATAGGTCTCTACAAAACAAATATATACCTGTATCTGTATGTCATATATATATACACACGTATATATATATATGTATACACACACGCACATATACATATATACCCGCAAACAAATAAAAAGCAACGCATGACTTGCGATTTGGGTAAAATGTGGCTATATATATATATCATCATCATCATTTCATTTTACGTCCACTTTCCCCTGCTTGCAAGGGTGGGACGGGAACTGATTCTAGCTTGATTTCTACAGCTGGATGCCCTTCCTAACACCAACCTCATTTACAGTGAGTGCTGGGTGCTTTTTTCCGTGGCACCCCCACGACCACTTTGCAGTGGAATGATATGGACCCCAGTCCCTATCATCTCATTTCTACAGCTGAGTAAACTGGAGCAATGTGAAATAAAGTGCTTTGCTCAAGGAAACAACACATCACCCGGTCTGAGAATTGAACTCACAACCTTTCGATTGCAAGGCCAATGCTCTAACCACTAAGCCATATAATTCCTGTTACAAGGTTTTAAATCAATTTTAAAAATACATTATGTTGCTAATATAACCAATATATTTGTATCAAATCCATGCACTATAACCACATTAACTATTTTTCAAAACATTACGCCATTAACAATTAGCAATGGCCATAGAATTGAAAAGAAAGTCCATAATAGAGAAGCATGAAAAAGGCCCGACTCCACCCGAGATATTTAAACTGGGGAGGAAAACTCTTAAGATCAATAGAATGTTGATCTAAAGGACAATCGATCAATTTAAGGAAACTTCCTCGACCAAAGACAGACCTCGATCCGGACACCCTCGCACCTCAAGAACACCAAAGCTCATTAAAAGTGTAGGGAAAAAATAAGGCGTAATCCAAGAAGGTACATGACAAAAATGACAGAAGAAGCAGAAACATCGCCGAGAACTATGCGGAGGATATGTCGAGATGATCTGGGGATGTCACCCTATAAGTTCCAAAGGAGGCAGCTTCTTTCTGCAGCCACAATTGAAAAGAGGCTCTCCAGAAGTAAACTATTATTTAACTGTATCAAGGATGGCATGCTGCAAAACATCATCTTTACAGATGAGAAGTTATTCACTGTGCAGCAGTCTCACAATCATCAAAATGATCGAGTACTTGCAAAAAGTCTCAAATCAATTCCTTCAAGTGTAGGAAAAGTGTTCAGAACACAGAAACCAGCATCAGTGATGGTTTGGGTAGCCATTTTTGAAAGAGGGAAGTCTCCTCTGATTTTTGTGCCTCAAGGAGTTAAAATTAACAAAGAACTTTACATAAAGGATATTTTGGAAGGAGCACTGATGCTATGGTGCACATCTGTTTATGGCGATGACATTTGGACTCTCCAACAAGATGGAGTGATGAGCCACACTGCTCGCGTAACACAACAGTGGATCAGTAAGGAAGAGTGGCCTCCCACATCAGATCTCAACCCTCTCGCTTTTTCTTTATGGTCAATTCTTGAGAGTGAAGCCTGCTCTACTCCTAGCCAAAATATTGAAACTCTAAAATCAAAACTGAATAAAGTATGGGAGAAAATACCCATGGAAACTGTTCGTGCAGCCATCGAAGACTTTCTTAGAAGACTTTGAGTGGTAGTGAGAGCTAGGGGAAAGCATTTCGAATAAATTTTTGTGCAGTTGTTTAATAGTATATTACTTACTATTTGTTGAAGTCAGATCTTGAAACAAATATTTTTTTTCAAGAACTATTTGCATTTTATTTTGTAACAGTTTTTATGCCCCACCCTGTATATATGTTATGGGAAACAGGTAGGGTGTAGGGTATAGGGTATAGGTAATATACAATAATATATATATATAGGAAGGTCTGTATTTCACTACCAAAACCCCCTACCTGCCTACAATGGCGTCATGGTAGTAATATTAACCCCTTTGATACCAGGCCGTCTGACAGCGCCCTGCAGTTATGAGACAGAACTACCAGTTTCAAAATGTTTATCATCATCACTATCATCATTACCATCACCATAGCCATCACCACCACAAACAATCATTATTAACCTCATTATTATCATCACCATCATCATTATCATTATCATTATTATTGTAGATTGGCAGTATCGGTAGAGGGTTGGACGCCATGCTTTGCAGCAAAGAGTTACGGCCCTTTATGGTCTCAGTTAAAATCCCGCCGAGGTTAACTTTGCCTTTCATCCTTACGGGGGCGATGAAATAAAGTACCAGTAATGCACTGTGATAATTGCTGGCCTTGTGCCAAAAGTAGAAATTAATAATTATTATTATCATCATGATCATCACAATCACCATTAATTACCATCATCATCACCATCACAATCATTATTAACATCATCATCATCACAATCACCTTTACCATCACCACAGTCATCATCACCACAATCACTATTAACATCATCATCATCATCATGATAGTCACCACTCATCATAATCACCATCACTATATGCATATATATGGTGTTAGGAAGGGCATCCAGCTGTAAAAACTGGACAAAATCAGTCCTGTATGAGAAAGGCATGGTCACATGACCTAACATGGCCCACAACAGGACCACTCGCCTAACCCATGGTAGCATGGAAGATGGTCGTAAAACGGCGATATATATGTATGTATGTATGTATGTATGTCATGTCCTGTCCTGTCTCATGGTCGGGTCGTTGGCGACTAAACTGGCAACCCCACCAACGTTTCTTGGTGAGGAGGGTGACTTTGGACATCTTGCGGGACTAAAAACAAAACCTGTCAAAGGGCAAATGAGCTCTTAAGAGTCAATGGCCATCCAAAATCACCGGGAGAGATGACCCCTTAGCTTTTGTCAAGGCAGAATTCTAGGAGAAAGAAAACTCTGATATAACACCTGCAACCCCGATGGTATCCAATGATGTTGACTTGTTCTTCTTTTTGGTAAATATCATCTTGGTTAAGAGAGTGGGACTGGCTTTGTGCAGTGCCTTTGCTCACTATAAAAGCTTCACGACATAGGCATTGCTTTATATCTGGAGATCTCTCTGCACTTGTCGTCACATGGTACCATGGGCCCAGCACTATGTGTCAATAATTGTCACAAGTGTAGTGTCTGTACCAGAGTTTTCAAGTCGCTGGCTGGACTAAAAAGTCACACTTGTTCAGCGCATCGGTATGAGTTCTCCTACATGGATATAAAGTAGTGGCCGTACTCGAAAACGAGTTGGCAGTCACCAGGTATGTATGTATGTATGTATGTATGTATGTATGTATAGAGGCACATGGCTTAGTGTTTAGAGCATTGGCCTTGCAATCGAAAGGTTGTGAGTTCAATTCTTAGACCGGGTGATGTGCTGTTTCTTTGAGCAAGACACTTTATTTCACATTGCTCCAGTTTACTCAGCTGTAGAAATGAGATGATAGGGACTGGGGTCCATATCATTCCACTGCAAAGTGGACGTGCAGCTGGCACGGCAAAAAAGCACCCCGCACTCACTGTAAATGGGGTTGGTGTTAGGAA
>OZ024762.1:14622078-14637078 GCA_964016885.1 Eledone cirrhosa
ACTCACACATACATATATATACACACACACATATATACACACACACACACACACACACACACATATATATATATATACACACTCATATATATAATAAATAACAAAGAACGCCTATAGCATATGCATATCTTTACTTGCTAACATTGTTTCATCCGCACTATAAGTGGGGCTCATCAGAGCATAAAGGTTAATTACATACCACACAAGCAATAACAGTCATATATATATATATACACACTCATATATATATATATATATATACATATATGTTTATCCCGGATTCAATCGGGGGTAACCACAGTTAGCTACTCAATACAAAGGTACTCAATACAAAGCAGAGTATAAATATTTAATATAGAAATGGCTTCTACAGGACTAGAACTGTTTCATTTGAAGGAAATATTTCCTTTGAATGAAACAGTCTAGTCCTGTAAAAGCAATTTCTATATTAAATATATACACACACACAACAATTGTGTTGTTATTTCTGTTTATCTTTTACATACATACATACATACATACATATATATATATATATATATATATATATATATATATATATATATATATATATATATATATATATATATATATAAATGGCTTAGTGGTTAGAGCATTGGCCTTGCAATCAAAAGGTTGTGAGTTCAATTCTCAGACCGGGTGATGTGTTGTTTCCTTGAGCAAGACACTTTATTTCACATTGCTCCAGTTTACTCAGCTGTAGAAATGAGATGATAGGGACTGGGGTCCATATCACTCCACTGCAAAGTGGTCGTGGAGGTGCCACGGCAAAAAAGCATGCAGCACTCACTGTAAATGAGGTTGGTGTTAGGAAGGGCATCCAGCTGTAGAAATCAAGCCAGAAACAGTTCCTGTCCCACCCTTGCAAGCAGGGAAAAAGCGGACGTAAAATGAAATGACGATGATGATGATAAATATAAATTCAGCTAGAATCGCATTTCGGCGGGTAGAAAAAGCAAAATCAGAATTGCTGGCAAGCGCTCCATAGTTAAAAAACCAGAGCTAAATATATATGTTTAAACGCCATACAAAACTGAAAAAGTTGTCAAGAAGGCATTAACCACCTAAGCCAAGCTAAACAGGTCAAACAAAATAAATGATAAAATCATATATATATACACATATATAACAGACCTGGACCCATTGGAATTGATGGTAAAATCCAAATGCAGGGTTTCTATGACACCTAAATCAATATATATATATATATATGTATGTGTGTGTGTGCGTGTGTATTAGACATGTCCGTCGAACCTGCGATCCAGAATCAGACAGATCCACACAATGATCGCGTCTCGAGCTATCTGCCAGTGAAACAATTGTAACACACAATAAATTATAAATTGAGTTCAGATGCATCACTGATTTTTCGTTTTCTATTCTATATATATATATATATATATATATATATATATATATAAGAATGTAAGTATAATATACTGTATGTTTATTGTAAAACATTTTGAAGGCTATTCGCTATGAATTTTGAAGTAGTGACTAACATCACATATCCAGTCTCAGCAGAAGCAAAGGGGAATAATCGACGGTACCATTTCTCATTTATAAGACTGCATACCTTTTCGCTTCTGTCGAGAGTTATAGAAGGTGGATTCTTATAGAATTCCAGTTATGTTTATGATCTGTTTAAACTTATTAACATACAGAGCGGTTGCTGGCCCAGCAAAATTTAGAAATTAGTGCTATGAAATAGCGATGTATAGTATGATGCGTGCATATAAACAGCAATGTTGCATGGTAGAGAGGGCTGCGTGCTGTGACGCAGAGGCAGAGTGTTGATTGGAAAGAAATGAAGCTTCTATGCTCCGATGCATGTGTAATAGTAATATACGCGAACGGCAAAGCATAAACGGACTGAGAGAGAAACTGGGTGTAAGATGAATCAAATGCTGTGTGCAGGAGAGGAGATTACTTTGGTATGGACATGTGACGCGTATGAAAGATGACAGCTGTATAAAAAGGTGCAGAGCGCTCACAGTCGATGGAACCCTTGGAATGGGGAGACACAGGAAGAATTGGGATGAGGTGATAAAAGCTGACCTTGCTCAATTGCACCTTGCAAAAGGTGATGACACAGGACCGAAATCTCTGGTGTTACACAGTAACATAGAAGACCCCACTTTCCACAGTCACAAGCTAAACTTGACGCATATATCCAGTATGTCCCACCTCACCCACACACTGTAAATTGGTTGTGTAGGTGTCATGACAAAAAGCACCCACCACTTACTATGGGGTCAGCGTTAGGAAGGGTATCCAGCTGTAGAAACCAAGCTAAAATCAGTTTTGTACGAGCAAGACATGGGCATCTGACCTAGCATTGCCCACACAGGACAATTCGTCTAACCCATGCTGATGTGGAGGAATGGACATAAAATGGTGATGATGACACACATATATTTATATACATACACACACACACATATATACATACATATACAAACATATATATATACATATATACACATATATATATACATATATACACATATATATATACATATATACACACATATATATATACACACATATATATATATATATACATATATATATATATGTGTATGTATGTATACATACATACATATATGTATGTATACATACATACCTATACATATACATACATATATGTGTATATATACATACAAACCTATACATATACATACATTCATACCTATACATATACATATATATATATACATACATACATATACATATATATATATACATACCTATACATATATATACATACATACATACACATATACATACATACCTATACATATACATATATATATATACATACATAGCTATACATACATATATATACATACATACATACACACACATATATATATATGTATATATATATATATATATATACACACACACACAAATATACATACATACACACATATATATATATATATATACACACACATATATATATATATATATATATATATATATATATATATATTTATAAAAATACCCTCAATCAAAATAACTGAAATCAGTTTTTAGATGAGTGAACACAGATATATTTTAATATGTGAAGTTTAAAATTGAGGCCAGACTTCCTCCACATTTGTCTGTTGAATAACAATGCATTGAATAGCATGCTATACGTCATTCAATGGTATAATAGTATATATATACATATAAACAATATGCCACCACACCCCCCACCGCAAGGTGGTCGTGGAGGTGCCATGGCAAAAAAGCACCCAGCCCACACTGTAAAGTGGACGTGTAGGCGCCACGGCAAAAAAGCACCCAGCACTCACTGTAAATGAGGTTGGTGTTAGGAAGGGCATCCAGCTGTAGAAATGAAGCCAGATCAGTTCCTGTATGAGCAAGGCATGGTTAGCCATCATCATCATCATCGTTTTACGTCCGTTCTTCCACGCTAGTATGGGTTAGACGGGTATATATATATATATATATATATATATATATGCCTAAAGTCTGAGGCTCATTTGGCCGGTGCTTATCCCGGTTTCATGGCGTGAAGTGGCTGAGTACAAGACTGCGCCCTGGGTAGGACGCCAGTCCATCGCAGGGTTATATATATATATATATATATATATATATATATATATATATATATATAGCGTCCAAAGCTAAACTCAGCGGTATTTGAACCCAAAAGGTAAAGGGACATACCAATGTGTTGCAAAAGGGGTCGACTTTCCCCTCCCGCAAAATTGTTGGCCGAAATCAGAAACCATTATTATTTGTTTTCGGCAGAGGGTCAGACGCCATGCTTTTCAGCATAGAGTTACGGCTCTTTACGGTCTGGGTTCAAATCCCGCCGAGGTTAACTCTGCTTTTCAGCTTCACGGGGTCGATAAAATAAAGTACCAGTAACGCGCTGGTGTAATGCTGGCCTTGTGCCAAAAGTAGAAACAGTTATTTTTGTTATTACATGGTATTGGTTTTAGGTCGATATAAATACGCTCCATGCCCCCCCCCCCATTCCCCCATTAAGTCCTGTCGTCGTGTTCATAACTGGCCGTAAAATATCCCAGAAGTGAAGTAGGTGTGGTTGATTGTTTAAACAAGAATTATAAGGGATATACAACAATTAGTAACGACCGTTTTAAGACGATTTTCCTTACTAAAACAGGGAGAGGGGATTAACCTTCCTGACCCCAACACTAACCCTAACAGTAATTCCTTTTTTTTTTTTTGTTATCTATAGTTATGTTGTAAGCTGTCTCTAAAATACAAGAAGCTCCACAACAAATAATTATCAAAGCGTTAAAGGGAGGTAAATATTAGTAACACGATGTAAGGTTGGTAACTCCGAAAGTCTTTTGTGTAAATAATAATCGCTTCATTCTTTTGTTACAAAAGACATAAATAAACCAGGGGATCTCAAAGTGGGCTCTGTCTTCCACTAAGGGGCGTTGTGAAGATCCAGTGGGACGGTAGGGATTTATAACATAAACGAGACCTTATTTCCTTCCAGCTAAGTTCGACAAAGCGACGTGACATAAAATGAAAAAAATCGTTCTGAAAAAAAATCGACGTAGGGTTGGAACTGAACTCACGATCCCCCGATCGTGAACCGAACACCCTTACCACTAAGCCACGTGCCATCACGTCTTGTGATGAGTATTACTGTCAATTATAAGTTAACTGGGAAAACAAAATAAGCAACGAGAACAAAAAGAAAAGAAAAGAAAAGAAAATGTGAAATAAAAAAAATAAAAAAATATCTGACTTACCATATTTAATAATTTACCGACAGTGGTCGTAATATATAATTCGAGAAGTCTCGATGATGTTCCACGTGTTTCTCTGTTTTCTGGAACAAGAAAGAGGTAAAAGAAAATAATAAAAATACAACAATTTTGAAAAAGAAAACAAACAAAAACAAAAAAAAAAAAACGATTCGTTTTTCAAATGTGATAATTGAAAAACAATACAATTTACAAGAATCTACTGTCCCAAAGGTGTGGGCCTTGGTGATGACAGCCCATAGGTAAATATCACACAGTGTGTGTGTGTGTGTGTGTGTGTGTGTGTGTGTGTGTGTGTGTGTGTGTGTGTGTGTGTGTGTGTGTGTGTGTGTGTGTGTGTGTGTGTGTGTGTGTGTGTGTGTGTGTGTACCCTCTGGGAACCTTTCCTCTCCTTTCCACCTTTCTCCCGATGAAGGGCTTATACCCGAAACGTCCCCCCCTCCCACTCTCAAGCGTGAACCTATTACCGAACAACTTTCGTAACTGAGCTCCTTGTTGTTTACGTTTCCAATATATATATATATATATATATATATGAAAAGATTAAGGACCCCAACGGCTGAGCTCCGGCCGTTTCGACAGCTAGGTCTGAACTCTGAGTCCTAAATCTTTTCATATTTCCCACACTACTACACCACCAAGTACCGAGTACTTTGGTCGATTATGGTCCACCTGCTATTTTACCACACCATATCTTATATATATATATATATACATATGTGTGTGTTGTGTGTGTGGTGTGTGTGTGGTGTGCGTGTGCGTGTGTGTGTGTGTGTGTAAAAGGTAAACAGAAATAACAACACAATCGGTACAGTATATGGAAGGGATATATTAGGTTAACGCTTCTTGATATAGCAGGAAGAGGGTCTTAACGTTTCGGACGCTAATTCTTCATCAGAAGAAAGAGTGGGAAATAAAATAGATTGAGGGGACGGGCAGGGTGGAATTGGAAAAAGAGTCTTTAGATAAAAGTAACAGGTTCATTCATGTTGACATCTCTTGGAAAACTGTTGGTGCTGGCTATATATATATATAACGAAGGAAATGTGGTAAGGAACCAGATGGACCATAACGCACCAAAGTATTCAATACTTAGAGTAGTAGAGTGGGTAATAGGAACGAGTAGGACCCCGACGGCTGAGCTCAAGCCGTTTCGACGGCTAATTCATGTCCAGAATTAGCCGTCAAAACGGCTTGAGCTCAGCCGTCGGGGTCCTACTCGTTCCTATATATATATATATATATATATGGAGGCAGTAAAAACCTGTTAGACCATTACTCGCCAGAGTACACGATAATTGGGGTAGTAGAGTGTGGTAATATTAATGAGTCGGGACCCCGACGGCTGAGCTCGTGCCGTTTCAATTGCTAGTTCCAATGTCTTGTATAAGCGAGTTTAGATTAAATATTGTTTTTGTCGATCTGGTTTGCACTCCCATAAATAGAGTTTTTTTCTCACAAAAATCTAATATTGCCTCTGGGGAGTGATTCCACCCATTCATTAGAGACTAATTAACCATTAATTAATTAATATATATTTTAATAATTTGAAAACCATACAATGCACTAGAAAATTAAAATTGTAAGATAATAATAGAATCTTGCCGTAGCAAATTTAATAATCCCATATAAATTCTCTTTAACACTTGGTCCAGCCATTCGGCTGGGGCCATACACACACACACACACACACAGACACACACACACACACACAGACACACACACACACAGGTATAATTCCGTTATAATGAATACTAGTATAACGAATTTTTTTTTTTCAATCCCTGGCCAAACAAACACTCGATGTGTTAGGTCGATCTCGTTATACAAAATGTTCGTTACAACGAATTTTTTCACATCTCGTGAATTTCGTTATGACGGAATTTCACTGTATAGCTATTTAGGGAGTGTAACGTCAAGTTGGTGTTAGTTTCAAGTTACTCGATGTGTAGATTCCAGTATGTAATTAGAGGATGTGCACAAATACACAGTACATTATTATAGTCGGTGGTTTGGCAGTATCGGTAGAGGGTCGGACACCATGCTTTGCAGCAGAGTTACGGCCCTTGCCATTCTGAGGTCAAATCCCGCCGAAGTTAACTTTGCCTTTCATCCTTACGAGGTCGATAAAATAAAGTACCAGCAATGCACTGCGATAATTGCTGGCCTCGTGCCAAAAACTAGAAACAATTATTATTGTCGTCGATGAGTTACAAAGTAACTTACAAGGGAAGCAACTAGTGTTGACAAACGTGAGACTGGGGGTGTAAGCACTTAAGAGTTATTTCCCCGTTAAATTGTATTACAAAACTGGCTTTTATAAAAGTCAACCTAAATAGGATTTTCTCAAAAAAATGTATAGACACTTGCTGTTGAAGTGGGTATACATTTTTTTTTTTGTATATTAATTCTTAAAAAGGTGGACGAAGACAACGGAAAAACGGAATACAGAACAGTCCCATCCCATCAGTCGACTTCGTCAGGTATTTGTGATTTCGGTGCATATATATATGTACATATATATACAATGATATTAAATAAATGGAAACTATATTTATAAAACCATATTTATTCTATTATATATATTTCAAGGGTACCAAAACTTTGGTACGCTCTCATCAGATAAAATACAAAGTTTGTTTTATAAATATTGACATAACCAAGAAAAAATACCTTAACGGTTCAAATTTTTCATGGATAGTGAAGGAAAAGAGAATAAAAGTCAGACATTTCAAATTATTAAGATGAGTATGCAAATGAGGTTGAGGTATAAGACTGAAAAAAAAAACGTTATTTTTAGACGCTGTGCAGAATTTAAATAATTACGATATGTGTATGTATGCGTAGGAAGAGGAAAAAAGAGAAAGAAGAGCTTGTATTTACGTTAATTTAAAAGGAATTGCAAGAATGGTGGAATATGATTCCAGAATTTAAAATTGATTTAGCTATATTATGAGTTATAATATTGTATATATAATCAATTAGATTATATGAAGAATTATGGCTGTAAGTAGATTTCATCTTATTACATTACAAATGTAAGCGTACCATGGTTTTGGTACCCTTGAAATATATATAATAGAATAAATATGGTTTTATAAATATAGTTTCCATTTATTTAATATTGAATATTATACTCCAGGAAACTTGTCGAGTGCTCTGAATCAGTTATAAACATTTATATTTGTTGAATTACCAACAAATTGAATATCTCTTTTGCATATATATATATATATATTTATATTATAATGAAATGACAGGAGGCTGGATTTGTGTAAATCCTTGAAAGGTTTATTATACTATGATCATTTCAATGACCGGGTTCCGTATGAATCCAGCCTCCTGTCATTTCATTATAATATTTAACTCCGTAATAGCACCACCAACTACAAAAACAAAGACGGTTGAACTGCTTTACGTTGAGTACTCTCTATATTATTGCATTACGATTGACCATACGGAATAGACCAGCTCTATACAGTGGTGAACCTCAAACCTGAATATATATATTTATATATATATTTATATTTATATATATATTTATAAATAATTGTTTCTACTTTTGGCACAATGCCAGCAATTATCTCAGTGTATTACTGGTACTTTATTTTATCGACCCCGTAAGGATGAAAGGCAAAGTTAACCTCGGCAGGATTTGAACTCAAACCATAAAGGGCCGTAACTCTTTCTGCAAAGCATGGCGTCCGACCCTCTACCGATACTGCCAAATGGCTGCGCCCTCGTTATTGAGTATGGCCATTGGACGATATAACATTATTAATAATTAGCAATTAATTGGTTCTACTTTTGGCACAAGGCCAGCAATTACCCAGTGCATTACAAGTACTTTATTTTATCGACCCCGTAAGGATGAAAGAAAAAGTAACCTCGGCGGGATTTGAACTCAGAATGGCAAGGGCCGTAACTCTATGCGTCAAAGCATGGCGTCCGACCCTCTACTGATACTGCCAATCCACCGCCCTGCTATGGTGCAATGAACATTTGTTTAAAGTGAAGAAAGACTGTGCACTGAGCCAATCCCACTCTCTGAGCGACAGTAGCTATAACTCGAAAAGAAGAAAAGATCAACATCATCGGTAACTACTGAGCCGCAGGTTTTATGTCGGTTTTATCCGAGTTTCCTGAGTTACCTTCTCCTAGAAGAATGCCCTGACAAAGGCTAGGGGTCCTTCACTCCCAGTGGTTTAACCGCGCGATCGGGTATCCAGCCCGACTATTTCTATGTCCCCGCGCATATACATATATATGTATTCATGTATATACATACATACGTATACATGTATATACGTACACACGTATACATGTATATACATACATACGTATACATGTATATACATACATACGTATACATGTATACACACATACGTATACATGTATATACATACATACGTATACATGTATATACATACATACGTATACATGTATATACATACATACGTATACATGTATATACATACATACGTACGTATACATGTATATACATACATACGTATACATGTATATACACACATATGTATACATGTATATACATACATACGTATACATGTATATACATACATACGTATACATGTATACACACATACGTATACATGTATATACATACATACGTATACATGTATATACATACATACGTACGTATACATGTATATACATACATACGTATACATGTATATACACACATACGTATACATGTATACACATACATACGTATACATGTATACACATACAAACGTATACATGTATATACATACAAACGTATACATGTATATACATACATACGTATACATGTATATACATACAAACGTATACATGTATATACATACATACGTATACATGTATATACATACATAGGTATACATGTATAGACACACATACGTATACATGTATAGACATACATACGTATACATGTATATACACACATACGTATACATGTATAGACATACATACGTATACATGTATATACACACATACGTATACATGTATAGACATACATACGTATACATGTATATACATACATACGTATACATGTATATACATACATACGTATACATGTATATACACACATACGTATACATGTATATACATACATACGTATACATGTATAGACATACATACGTATACATGTATATACATACATACGTATACATGTATATACATACATACGTATACATGTATATACATACATAGGTATACATGTTTATACATACATACGTATACATGTTTATACATACATGCGTATACATGTATATACATACATACGTATACATGTATACACATACATACGTATACATGTATACACATACATACGTATACATGTATACACACATACGTATACATGTATATACATACATACATACGTATACATGTATATACATACATACGTATACATGTATATACATACATACGTATACATGTATAGACATACATACGTATACATGTATAGACATACATACGTATACATGTATAGACACACATACGTATACATGTATATACATACATACGTATACATGTATATACATACATACGTATACATGTATAGACATACATACGTATACATGTATAGACATACATACGTATACATGTATATACATACATACGTATACATGTATAGACATACATACGTATACATGTATATACACACATACGTATACATGTATATACATACATACGTATACATGTATGTATACATGTATATACATACATACGTATACATGTATATACATACATACGTATACATGTATATACATACATACGTATACATGTATATACATACATATGTATACATGTATATACATACATACGTATACATGTATATACATATATATACATATATATATGCAAATACATCTACACCTTTTTGGATATATATATATATATATATATATATACAAACGCTGTGGCTGTGCATTCTAATAAATATTGCCTGTACAAGTAATCAAAGTATGTATACATCGTTTGGAACACCGTGTGTGTATATATATACACGCGTGTGTGTGTGTGTGTGTGTGTGTGTGTGTGTGTGTGTGTGTGTGTGTGTGTGTGTGTGTGTGTGTGTGTGTGTGTGTGTGTGTGTGTGTGTGCATACATGGACATTGTTTAATAACGAAATAAGAAAAATAAAGTGTGGTATTATATGTATACACACACACACATACACACATATTATGTATACATACTCATATATATATGTGTGTGTGTGTTTGTGTTTGTCATATATACGCGCGCTTTTCGGGTGCATATGAATGAGGGAGGGTGGAAAGGGTGGGGGACAATGAAACTGGAGAAATGACCTTTCTATGAACCCAAAACTGTGACAATAGAGGGCCACCATCCACTACCCTCAGCTTTTATTTCCCCACCACCACCATCATTACCAACTACAAACCACCACCACTACTATCATTACCAACTACACTGTACTGTACAACACTCCACCACCATTACCAACTACATTACCACCACCACCACCACCACCACCACCACCACCACCACCACCACCACAATTACCAACTACATTACCACCACCACCATCACCACCAACTACATTACCACAACCACCACCACCACCACCACCAACTACATTACCACAACCACCACCACCACCACCACTACCTACACCACCATTACCACCACCACCACCTACACCACCATTACCAACCACCACCACCACCTACACTACCACAACCACCACCACCACCGACTACATTACCACCACCACCACCTACACCACCATTACCAACCACCACCACCACCACCTACACTACCACAACCACCACCACACCCACCACCACCTACACCACCATTACCAACCACCACCACCACCTACACTACCACAACCACCACCACCACCGACTACATTACCACCACCACCACCTACACCACCATTACCAACCACCACCACCACCACCTACACTACCACAACCACCACCACACCCACCACCACCTACACCACCATTACCAACTACAATAGCACAACCACCACCACCACCGACACCACCGCCACCTACACCACGACTATGTTTTGAAGATGAATTAATTGTGAGGTGGAGGTGGTGAAAACAAATGGCGATGCAGATGGGGGGGGGCGAGAGTGTGGGGGAAACAAACAGGGAAAGAGAGAGAACGCATGGAGGTGTAGGGACATGATGAAGTTGGGGGGGGGGGGGTACACGGAGGTGTGGCGAGGTAAGGGGGATGGTGTGGGCTGTGAGACAGAATACATGGGGGGAAGGTAAGTAGGGAGGTGTCGGGGATGAGGGGCTGTGAGAAATGGAAAGGGAAGGTTTAGGGGTTCCTTTATTTTTCTGCTCAATAATAAAAGAAAAGGGGTCAAGTGAGAAAGAGGGGAAAAAAGTGGAACGGATGTGGTGGTGGTGGGACAGCAAGATAACTACACGACACTTACACACACACACACACACACACACACACACACACACACACACACGCACAGATATATATCATCATCATCGTTTAACGTCCACACACACATATATATATATATATATATATATATATATGTAATATATAGTAAGAAACACAGTAAACCGTGTCTAAAATTACAAGGGTTGAAAAACTATATATTATTAATCGGCTCAGTATTTATACTTTGAGCTTAATAGTTACAGGGTTCCAATTGAGTTTTAACTCTAATTTTCATATATATATATATATATGTATGTATATATATAATTGTTTCTATTTTAGGCACAAGGCCATCAAATACCAAGTGTATTACTGGTACTTTGTTTTATCGACCCCGTAAGGATGAAAGGCAAAGTTAACCTCGGCGGGATTTGAACTCAGATCGTAAAGGGATGTAACTCTATGCTTCAAAGCATGGTGTCCGACTATCTACCGATACTGCTAATCCACCACCCTTGATATATAATAGTAATAATTGTTTCTACTTTAGGCACAAGGCCAGCAATTATCTCAGGGTATTACTGGTACTTTATTTTATCGACCCCGTAAGGATGAAAGGCAAAGTCTAGTAATAATTGTTTCTACGTTAGGCACAAGGCCAGCAATCACCGAGTGCATTACTGGTACTTTATTTTATCCACCCCGTAAGGATGAAATAATGCTATATTATTATAATAATAATAAATGTTTCTACGTTAGGCACAAGGCCAGCAAATAACCAGTGCATTACTGGTACTTTATTTTATCGACGCCGTAAGGATGAAAGGCAAAGTCAACCTCGGCGGGATTTGAACTCAGATCGTAAAGGGACGTAACTATGCTGGAAAGCATGGCGTCCGACCCTAATAATAAGTAATAATAATAAATGTGAAGACTAAAATCCAAAGGGGGCTCGATAAGGATAAATATATATATATATATATTAAAATAACAGATTAAATTTTAAGCAAAGAACCGCTGCTTTCACCCTTAACCAGAAGATCCCGTTAAGAGTGAAAGCAGCGTTTCTTTGCTTAAACTTTAATCTGTTATTTTAATATATATATATATATATATATGTGATAATAATGGAGCTGCGGCGTTGCAAATGGGTTACATATGAAAAAGTTTGTCCTTCATCGGTGATCTTCCAACCACATGTATGTATATATGGTCCCGTGACTTCTGATAGGGTTGTAGGGGCGCCTCCAACCCCCACCAGGAGTTAAGAGTCCACAGATAGCACATAATTGTTTCTACTTTTGACACAAGGCCAGCAATTACTACTGGTACTTTATTTTACCGACCCCTTAAGGATGAAAGGCAAAGTTAACCCCGACGGGATTTGAACTCATTCCGTAAAGGGACCTAACTATGCTAGAAAGCATGGGAGCCCAACCCTCCACCGATACTGCCAATTCACCGCCATCAGATAGTACATAATGTAATATTATATAATTGTTTCTACTTTAGGCACAAGGCCAGCAATCTCCCAGTGTATTACTGGTACTTTATTTTATCGACCCCTTAAGAATGAAAGGCAAAGTTAACCCCGACGGGATTTGAACTCATTCCGTAAAGGGACCTAACTATGCTAGAAAGCATGGAGCCCAACCCTCCACCGATACTGCCAATTCACCGCCATCAGATAGTACATAATGTAATATTATATAATTGTTTCTACTTTAGGCACAAGGCCAGCAATTACTCAGTGCATTACTGGTACTTTATTTTATCGACCCCGTAAGGATGAAAGGCAAAGTCAACCTTTATATATATATATATATATATATATATATATATAAATAAGTATGTCTGTATGGTCCAGTAACACCTGAAAAAGTCTTAGGGGTACCGTATTGACATACGGCGTTTCTTGGGCAGTTTAAACCTGGCGGAGCCCATCTCCTTCCTCCCCGGGCCTGAATACAGTAGATTTCTTCCAGAAATATATACAGAGAGTGAGAGGACATGAGAAACAGATATAGAGGAAGAATCGACAAAATTGACATCGGCGGGATTTGAACTCGCGAGTATTCTATCTGATGTTCTAACGACTGCCAATTCGCTGCCCATACAGACAAACATAAGTATTTACCTAGTTGATGTCTACATTCCAATGAAGGAGTCTTGTTTGTGTTAGAAACCAGCTCTCTCTATATAAATATACTAGCAGTAAAGCCCGGCGTTGCTCGGGGTCGCTCAGTAGCTGTGTTAAAGTTACAATGTTAAGTTTCTTTTTTGGCTTAAAAACTGTAGTGTCTACTGTGCAGACTTGCATGTGGTGTTTTTGATTAATATTCCCTCAACCAACAATATGCCTTATGAAGTTAAGAAAACATAACGATAACCCGAATGTTATAACAAAAGAGGATGCTGGGGATAAAAACTGCACTGGTTATTTATTAACAAAGATCGAAAATGTAAACACTGCAACGCAGAGAAAAACAACGTAAGACGCTCAATGTAAACAGAACAAAGGGAAATAACTCGTCACTTACGCTCAAAAATCGATACATTAGATTCGATTTCGTCACATAGGGTGGGTCAATTTGAAATATTTTTTTTCCGATGTCTTCGCTAGGGCTCAATGTACAAGTATAGCAATTTCGGTGCAATTCCGTGAGAGATTCTAAGAGGAGATGTGTGCCAAAAATCGATAGACAGACAGACAACCACAGCTTTATATATATAGATTGGTGGACATTTATAAAATAATAAACCCAGAAGAACATTCACAAAAGGGCTAACTAAACCCTCGAAAAACATACATATACCTCTCCAACAC
>OZ024762.1:14642078-14662078 GCA_964016885.1 Eledone cirrhosa
ACATTTGGTTGCCCTCAGCATCTGCTCACGAGAAACCTACCGAAAACTAAAAGTACATAGAAGGAAACCTACATATAGAACTATGCTGAGATTCCAGCATCCATCCATGACGGCCTCTAAAACAGAGAGATGACACAGAAAAAGAGAAGCCACATTGAATGAACTAAGACTACAGGAAAATTTGCCCCTACCTGACAAGGACCTGGATAAAAATTAAGGGTTAAATGGAGACCCACGTGTAGAACGATGTTGAGATTCCAGCATCCATCCATGACCATCACAACAGAGAGACGATACAGAGGAAGGCCACATTGAATGAACTAAGGCGCCAGAAATAAGGCTACAGGAAAATTTTTTCCCTACCCGACAAGGAACTAAGGGTTAATGTAGACCTACATATAGAACGATGCTGAAATCCCTACATCGACTTATGTCGACCTCTAAAACAGAGACGACACTCAAAGAAAGGGCCAGATTAAATCAACTAAGGTCCATTCTTTTTATTCTTGCTCTTGCTTAACGAAGCCGGGGTCATTATAAACCAACGATCCTAAAGCAACGTTGTTCGTAGGTCCCTAGAACAGAAAACTTACCCCCACCCAACAAGCACCTGCCCACAAGAAACCTAATATCAATTAGAAGTTAATATAGGTGTGTGTGTGTGTGTGTGTGTGTGTGTGTGTGTGTGTGTTTGCTCATGCGTGGGGATGCCATCGACCGCATCTTAAAATGTGCAACAATGTAGACCTATGTATAGAATAATGGTTTCTACTTTACGCACAAGGTCAGCAATTTGAAGGGGAGGGTAAAGTCGAGTAAATCGACCCCAGCGCATTACTGGTACTTTATTTTATCGACTCCGTAAGGACGAAAGGCAGAGTAACCTCGGCGTGATATGAACTCAGTACTTAAAGGGCCTTAACTCTGTGCTGCAAAGCATGTCAGACGCTCTACCGAATCTGCCAATCCACTGTCATTAACATAATAATAGTTTCTACTTTAGGCAATTTGGGGGAGTGTAAAGTCGATTAAATCAACCTCAGTACATTACTGGTACTTTATTTTATAGGACGAAAGGCAAAGCTAACCTCGGCGAGGATTGAACTCAGAACATAAAGGGCCTTAACTTTATGCTGCAAAGCGCGTTGTCCGACACTATGGAATAATGGTTTGTTATATAGGCACAATCCCAGCAATTTGGGGGGAGAGGAAAATCGATTAAATCGATCCCAATGCATCACTGGTACTATATTTTATCGACCCTGTAAGGATGAAAGGCAAAGCTAACCTCGGCGGGATTTGAACTCAGATCATAAAGGGCCTTAACTCTATGCTGCAAAGAATGTTGGTCGGCGCTATAGAATAATGATAAAGTTTCCGACATCAACACATGGCAAACTCTAAAACAGAGATGATAGCCAAAGACTGGGCGAGGTTAATGTAGCTAGGGGTCTATGATAGCCAAAGACTGGGCGAGGTTAATGTAGCTAGGGGTCTATGATAGCCAAAGACTGGGCGAGGTTAATGTAGCTAGGGGTCTATGATAGCCAAAGACTGGGCGAGGTTAATGTAGCTAGGGGGTCTATGATAGCCAAAGACTGGGCGAGGTTAATGCAGCTAGGGGTCTCTGATAGCCAAAGACTGGGCGAGGTTAATGTAGCTAGGGGTCTATGATAGCCAAAGACTGGGCGAGGTTAATGCAGCTAGGGGTCTCTGATAGCCAAAGACTGGGCGAGGTTAATGTAGCTAGGGGTCTATGATAGCCAAAGACTGGGCGAGGTTAATGTAGCTAGGGGTCTCTGATAGCCAAAGACTGGGCGAGGTTAATGTAGCTAGGGGTCTATGATAGCCAAAGACTGGGCGAGGTTAATGTAGCTAGGGGTCTCTGATAGCCAAAGACTGGGCGAGGTTAATGTAGCTAGGGGTCTCTGATAGCCAAAGACTGGGCGAGGTTAATGTAGCTAGGGGTCTATGATAGCCAAAGACTGGGCGAGGTTAATGTAGCTAGGGGTCTCTGATAGCCAAAGACTGGGCGAGGTTAATGTAGCTAGGGGTCTATGATAGCCAAAGACTGGGCGAGGTTAATGTAGCTAGGGGTCTCTGGGTTGGAGTTACTTGAAGGCCCACTGTACCTGTTCAAAGTACATTAATGTAGACTGACATATAGAGAGATGCTGACAACCCATGCCGACCCTAAAACAGAGCAGCGTAGGGGGACCCAAAGAGAGGTGACATGTAGGACGATGTTGTGCGCATATGTGCGTGGGTGGGTGAGTGTGTATGTATATATGTGTGTGTGGATGTATATATATATATATATATATATATATATATATATATGTGCGTGTATTTGTGAGTGTGTTAGTGTGTATCTGTTAGTGTGTGAGTGTTAGTGTTAGTGTGTGTGTGAGAATGAGTGAGTGTGTGTGTGTGAGTGAGTGTTTGTGTTAGTGTTGTGTGTGTATCTGTGTGCGTGTGTATCTTGTGTGTGTGTGTGTGTGTGTGTGTGTGTATGGAGGATATCCGCAGATGAAAAGCCCAGGAAAACAGAGCCCAACCTACCACAAGAGAAAATTTCATACACTTCAACATGAATGCGTGACCTTGAGTTTCGAGGTCCAGTTATGGCCACCACTTAGAAGGACTCCTATACTATACAGTCGTGGAAATAATTTGACCCCGGATACTTAAGGTCGAGCATTCAAGTTAAGTGTATGAAATTTTAATTATACTACATATATTTGTATATATCGTTGTTGTGGTTTAGACATGGCCACTGCATTCGGTAGATCTTTCTTGGTGTCACACTTGTTAACTGTTGTCTTTTACTCTATGGTCTCTGGACGATGATAATAATAATAATGAAATTATTGCGTACAGTTCTCAGGTGCACTACAACTTATCAAAGGTGCATGTATAGTACATAGAATAATGTACAAATGTCAGGAAAGTGAACAGTGTATGAGACATGATAGAGGCAAGCCTTTTATCCTTCTGTTGTTAAAATAAAGTTTCTACTTTTGGCACAAGGCCATCAATTGCCCAGTGTATTACTGGTACTTTATTTTATCGACCCCGTAAGGATGAAAGGCAAAGTTAACCTCGGCGGGATTTGAACTCAGAATCGCAAGGGCCGTAACTCTATACGTCAAAGCATGGCGTCCGACCCTCTACCGATACTGCCAAATGTTCAAATGTTAGGAAAATGAACAGTGTACGAGTCATGAAATACATGAGTTCGTGATAATGTTTAGCTTATCGATATATTGAATGCTTTGTGATTGCCTCAAACAACTCGATTAGTACCTGCTTTATGGCAGTTACAACTTCGATTCAGATGCCATATTATATATCTAATTTTTGAAGCATAGAGTTACCTCCCTGTATGATCTGAGTTCAAATCCCGCCGAGGTTAACTTTGCCTTTCATCCTTCCGGGGGTCGATAGAATAAAGTACCAGTAATGTACTAGGGAAATTGGTGGCCTTGTGCCAAAAGTAGAAACAATTATATATCTAATCTATCAATTTGTTATCACTCCCAGGTCTGCTCTGGCCCGGAGTAATTATTCCTGCTAGGGCCTGTTTTATGGGTTTAAGTTATTACCTTACGCCGGTAAGGTATTTATGTGTGTGTGTGTGTGTGTGTGTGTGTGTGTGTGTGTGTGTGTGTGTGTGTGTGTGTGTGTGTGTGTGTGCGTGTAGAACAATGAAAACAAGACATTGAGTTCTAACATTATCAGCCCTACATATATGTACACACACACACACACACACATATACAGCGAAAGACGCGTTCCGGACTTGTCTGACAGACAACCTTTTCACCCACCCCGGAAAAAAACCCCAGTTGATGGATGTGAATCCGAAATATATAGGGACTATTAAATCTCTCCCAAGGTAACTCTCTCTTGTGTTGTTATTTTTATTTTTATCCTTTATACTCTTCCCTTCATTCTACACATCTCACACATCTTATACACACCACGCACCTCAACGTACACCCACTTACATCTCTCTCTCCACCACCGGACCTTGTTACCCGGAAATTTACCCATTTGCATTGTCGAGGCTTCCAAACGACTTAAAGATATTTACATATATATATATATATATATATACATACACTTTTTGATGAGTTGTAGTGCACCTGAGCACTGTACACAATATTTCATTATTATTATTATTATACACACACACACACACACACACACACACACACACACACACACACACACACACACACACACACACACACACATATAAGTAGTGGAGTGCTGCAGCCCACTTCACTCAAGTGTAAATCTGTAACTGCATTAATTTGCTAAGTAGTCATAGGTCACCCTTGGCCGGGCAGTCTAATGGTCAAAGGGGGTTCCAGGATAAAGACGATTTCACTGCCCTGTGTGCCCGCCCCGAGGTACGGTTGGATAGCGCATTGGATGGTCATTTCCGATATGTTTAACGACCGAGTATACATACATACACACGTATGTAAAAAGTAACAGAAATATCAAAGCACGGACACACATATAAATATATATATCGGACCGAGGAAACAGTGTTTCCGTTGGTCTTTCCAATTGCTAATGCTATCTATCAGTCGCAATTCCAGGTAGAAAGAATCGAACTCACAACGTCACGATTGCGAATCCACTTCTCTAACCACCCAGCCACACACCTTCACATACACACATATTATTATTTACGGGGTCGATAAAATAAAGTACCAGTAATGAACTGGGTATTGCTGGCCTTGTGCCTAAAGTAGAAACAATTATTATTATTATTATTATTATTATTATTATTATTATTATTCACGCATAGAGTTACGGCCGTTGCCATTCTAAGTTCAAATCCCGCCGAGGTTAACTTTGCCTTTCATCCTTACGGGGTCGATAAAATAAAGTACCAGTAATGTACTGGGTTATTGCTGGCCTTGTGCCATATGTAGAAACAACTATATATATATATATATATATATATATATATATATATATAGACACACACACACAATTAGAATTCAGCTTCGACATAGCTGTATACACACATGTATGAATTTCATATACATGTATTTATGTGTATATACAGGGATACAGGGTGTACCCTAAAATGTATAGACATTATTAGAATACTGTTGAAGTGTGTACACATTTTTTTGACACCCTTTATATATATATTCTTTCGTTGTTTTCGTATTCTATGGTTGGGTTTTGCCTACCGCAATTTTCAATTTGTCAAGCTATTTAAACGTATGTTATTACTCTAAGGACCTACCTACCCTTATTGAGTGCTTTGCTACTCATTCCTTATTGTAGGTCGACTTTGCTTGGCCACAGCGAAAGCTTCGATTTTACTAAGCTTCCACTTGTGTGTGTATGTATAGAATGTAATATCCGTAGTGGTAGAACACTCAGTCCAAGGGACCAGTTAGATAGAAGTAGTTACACAACAGTCAGTTCACCATTCCGAGGGGCTCCAAAATAATGTGTACAACATTTCTATACATTTTGGGGGAACAAATAAATATATAGATATATAGAGATACAAATATATATAGAGAGATATATATATATAAATATATATATAGAGATATAGAGATACACACAGAACACACACATATATATATTCATATATACACACACACATTTATATACATTCATATATACACACATACATATATATACATTCATACATACACACACACATATATATATATACATTCATACATACACACACACATAAATTCATATACACACACATATACATTCATATATACACACACACACACACATATATATACATTCATACATACACACACATATATACACACACATATATACATTCATACATACGCACATATATATATACATTCATACATACACACACACACACACACACACACATATATACATTCATATATACACACACATATATATATATACATTCATATATACACACATATATATATACATTCATATACACACATATATATACATTCATACACAGACACACATACACATACATTAATATACACACACACACACACACACACATACATTCATACATACACACACACACACACACACATACATTCATATATACACACACACAAATACATATACACACATATATATATTCATATACACACACATATATATACATTCATATGCACACACATATATATACATTCATATATACACACACACACACACACACACACACACACATATATATATACATTCACGTATACACACACATCTATATACATTCGTATATATATACATTCATATATATACACACACATATATATACATTCATATACAGACACACGTATATATACATTCATATAAATACACACACACATATATATACATTCTTATACAGACACACACATATATACATTCTTACATACAGACACACATATATACACATATACATTCATACACACACACACACACACACACACACATATATACATTCATATATATACACACACACATATATATACATTCATATATACACATATATATACATTCATATATACAGACATATATATACATTCATATACACACACACATATATATACATTCACATATACATTCATATATATATACACACATATATATACACATACATATATATATATTCATATACACACACACACATATATATATACATGCATACATACACACACACATATATATATATAGATTCATATACACACACACACACATATATACAATCATATATACACACATATATATACATTCATATATATACACACATATATATATTAATATACACACACACATATATACATTCATATACACACACACATATATATATACATTCATATATACACACACATATATATATACATTCATATATGTACACACAAACATATATATACATTCATATACACAGACACATATATATACATTCATATATATATACACACATATATATATATACATTCATATATATACACATAGATATATATATATTCATATATACACACACACATATATATACATGCATACATACACACACACACACATATATATATATACACATATATCTAAATTCATATATATATACATTCATACATACACACATATATATATATATATATACATTGATATACACACATACATATATATACATTCATATACACACATATATATATATATACACACATATATATTCATACCTACACATATATACATTCATATATACACACACATATATATACATTCATTTACACACACACATATATACATTCATATATATACACATATATATATACATTCATATATACACACACATATATATATATACATTCATATATATACACACATATATATATACATTCATATACACACACACACATATATTCATATATATACACACACATATACATTCATATATACACACACACATAAATTCATATATACACACACATATATATACATTCATATATACACACATATATATACAATCACATATACACACATATATATACACTCACATATATATACATTCATATATGCACACACACATATATATACATTCATACATACACACATATATATACATTCATATATGCACACACACATATATATACATTCATACATACACACACATATACATTCATACATACACACACATATATATAGATTCATATATACACACACATATATATACATTCATATATATATACACATATATATATACATTCATATATATATACACATATATATATATACATTCATATATTCACACACACATATATACATTCATATATATATACACACATATATATACATTCATATATACACACACATATATATACATTCATATATACACACATATATATACACATATATATACACTCACATATATATACATATATGCACACACACATATATATACATTCATATATGCACACACACATATATATACATTCATACATACACACATATATATACATTCATATATACATACACATATATACATTCATATATACACACACATATATATACATTCATATATACACACACATATATATACATTCATATATATATACACATATATATATATACATTCATATATTCACACACACATATATACATTCATATATATATACACACATATATATACATTCATACATACACACACATATACATTCATACATACACACACATATATATAGATTCATATATACACACACACATATATACACATTCATATATACACACATATATATACATTCATATATTCACACACACATATATACATTCATATATATATACACACATATATATACATTCATACATACACACACACACATATACATTCATACATACACACACATATATATAGATTCATATATACACACACATATATATACATTCATATATATATACACATATATATATACATTCATATATTCACACACACATATATACATTCATATATACACACATATATATATACATTCATATATACACACATATATATATATACATTCATATACACACACACACACACACACATATATTCATATATATATACACACACATACATTCATATATACACACACACATACATTCATATATATACACACATATATATACACATATATACAATCACATATACACATATATATATATACACTCACATATATATACATTCATATATGCACACATATATATACATTCATACATACATATATATACATTCATATATGCACACACACATATATATACATTCATACATACACACATATATATACATACACATATATATACATTCATATATACACACATATATACACACACATATATATACATTCATATATATATACACACATATATATACATTCAAATATACGCACACACATATATATACATTCATATATACACACACACATATATATATACATATATACATAAGGGGATATAGACCGTAAACGCAGGCAACGAGAAAATAATAAGCGCATTTACAATAATGTGAATATATTGCAATGGGTCACTATCGATTACTTGAAATAATCGATATATTAAAGAAATATATAGACCCAAACACAACCAATCATGGTAAGTATTAAGGTTTCTGTTGATTGTCAAAATTATATATATATATATATATATATATATATATATATATATATATATATATATATATATATATATATATATATACGTATATATAGATATAGATATATATTATATACACATACATATTTATATATGCATATATATATATAAATATATATATATATATATATATATATATATATATATATATACACACACACGTATATATTATATCTATATATCCATATATCTATCTATCTGGGGCGAGTAAAATTCCCGAGATCCATGGACGAGTTCTCTCCAGCGGTCTCTGTCCCTCATCGCTGCCATGTCCTGCGTCTCCAACAGACCAGTGTCTGTCCTTAGGGCATCAACATACGTTAACCTTGGTCTTCCTCTTCCATATATATATATATATATATATGGTGTCCCCCCAAAACGTAAACACGCTTTGATTACCTCTACAGGCAATATTTATTAGAATGCTGTTGAAGTGTGTATACATTTTTGGGACACCCTGTATAAACTTACACACACACACACATATATATATGTATATATATATATATATACACACACACACACACACACACACACACACACACACACATGCGTAGATATATACATATATGTATCTTCCACATATACGTAAACAGACTCACAAAAACACACATTTTTAACACATCTATTGTGGTACTTGTCACCCCTGCTGGGGTAACCCTTATAATCACAGTCATTAAACTGCACCCGTGCTGGGGTAACCCTTTTATAACCCCAGTCAAAAAACTACACCTCTTCTAGGGTAACCTTTTTATAATCACCCCTGCTGGAGTAACCCTTTTAGAACCACAGTCATAAACAAGAAACCCTGCTGGGGTAACCTTTTAAACTCCTCCTCACACAGGCGTATATATAAATATATGCACACGCCAGTACACGTGTACTCAACCAGCAACATACTCCAGGTACACTGAAGCAAAAATGCATGCAACGTGCATGCAACAATCATGCTGCATTCGTGTAGAGTGCATGTTCAGTGCATTTAGAAGTACTTGCCCAGCAGTCTCTGATCAGATAGGCAAAAAATGCGCACTCATATATATATATATATATATATATGAGTCCCGGGGGGTTCAATCAGGGGTAACCACAGTAAGGTACTCAATAGAGAGTATACAACAAATTTAATATAGAAATGGCTTCTACAGGTCTATCACATGTGTGTGTGTGTGTGTGTGTGTGTGTGTGTGTGTGTGTGTGTGTGTGTGTGTGTGTGTGTGTGTGTGTGTGTGTGTCGGGTTCAATCTGGGGTAACCACAGTAAGTAAGGTACTCAATACAGAGCAGAGTATATATACTTTCCTTCGAATGAAACAATTCTAGTCCTGTAGAAGTCATTTCTACATTTAAAAAAACCCACACACATACATACATCTGTATATATATACATATTTATATAAATATATACACACACACGCATATATATATATATATATGAGAGAGAGAGAGAGAGAGAGAGAGAGAGAGAGAGAGAGAGAGAGAGAGAGAGAGAGAGAGAAGGAGAGAGAGAGAGAGAAGGCGTGTTGCTGAGTTGGTTATAGAATTAGGTTCACAATCGTGAGGTTATGAGTTCGATTCCCGGACTGGGTGATGCGTTATGTCCTTGAGCAAGACACTTTAGTTCACATTGCTCTTTTTACCTGGAGTTGCGACTGATAGATAGTATTAGCAATTGGAAAGACCAATGGAAACATTGTTTCCTTGGTCCGATTTGACGAAAGTCGATCAAAAAAAAAAATATATATGTATCCAAAATTAAATATATACAGGGAAGATTAATCATATTATAAGGTATCTATTTTTGAAGTTCTGGTCAACTTTATTTAGTTACCTACCTAGCTATGTGTGCTTACACACTTGTAAAAATTATCTCCTGTGATTATTCATGTTTATTTATATGTTAATCAATTTCTAGTTATTATATATATGTGTATATATATATATATATATATATATATATATATATATATATATATATATCTATATATATATATATGTAGGAGGTGAGTTTTATTGTAGTACAATAAAGCAATGCAGATATCGGATAAGAAGCACTCTACAGTTTGTGGGTCTGGAGTATACATAATATATGATACATAATACATGATATGTTGATTTAAAACTGAACTATCCACAAGTATTTTTTAGCCTTCATATCATGTCCTCCTGTTTTATCTGATGAAAACACAAATATTATTGCATGATGATATTTGTTTTTGAAATGCGCATAATAAAATACATGGAACTCCTTTAACCATCTTTTGTTCTTATATATTATATATATATATATATATATATATATATATACACACACACACATAAACATACATTACACCCACACAATTAACTACCGAGGTTAGCTTTTGCCTTTCATCCTTACTGGGTCGATAAAATAAAGTACCAGTGATGCACTGGGGGAGATTTGATCGTTTTTGGTCTGATTATACAAATTAGTACCCCCTTTTCCGGGTACTATTATAAGTGATGGTCATGAATCTTGAATAAGGACCGAAAGAATTTCATCGCGAATACAAGCGGCCAAAATATGGGTTCCTCCGAGGTGTAGCTTAGAGGGTCACTCCAGGTGGAGCTGCTACTTTTCCGAATAGAGAGATCACAGCTCTGATACTATGGACATGTGGTTAGAATGTCTCAGGTAAGAATCACTGGACAGATTTTAAGGGCAAAACCAACCAGCAAGAGACCCAGGAGTAACCCCGAGCAAGATGGTTGTATAACATCCAGGAGCTTGGCTGGTCTTGTTTAGGGATCCAACCGGATCAGTTGGAGACGGTTGCTTCTGACAGGAGTCGCTTGAAAGAATGTTTTAGGGACTTGGCCTCCCACGGCCCTCTCAAGAAGAAGAAGAAGAAGAAAAAGAAAAAGAAAAAAGAAGAAGAAGAAGAACAACAACAACAAGAGTATATAATCCCTTCGATTATGTAATTCCTGATAAACACAGCTGATAAAGGACCCAATTAAAGGACCCCAGTTTTTTTTTTAGCTATTTAAAATATATTTTTGGGGGGAAATATGTATATTTGCTATGTCTACTTGGCTATATAACAAACATTTGTACATTTATTTTTCTTTAATACAAATTTTACGCAGTTTCGTATGGAGGGTGTATATAGAGGTAATTTTATGGTAAAGTTCGGCGCACAATTATACACACACACGCATACATATATATATATACACACACACAATGAGTCTGTGCAAACACTTGCTTTGCTGAAACATTGTAGCTATGTTGTGGGTTTGAATGAATATATATATCCCGTCCCTTATGATTTGAACACGTGTATGTATATATCTGTGTTTGTCTCTCTTGTGTGTGTATATATAACAATATATATATATATATATATTCTGTGTGTGTGTATGTGTGTGTGTGTATATATATATATATATATATACACACACATATACATACATACAGGGTGTCCCCCAAAAATATATACACAGGCAAATGCTGTTGAAGTGTGTATACATTTTTTGGGACACACACACACACACCCTGTATATATATAATATGCTTAAAATGCCGTATGTCAATACGGCACCTCTATGAGCGAGTATACGTATATATATATATATAATATAGAAATGGCTTCTACTGGACTAGAACTGTTTCATTCGGGAGAAATCATCAGGGCTTCCAGATGATTTCTCCCGAATGAAACAGTCCTAGTCCTGTAGAAGCCATTTCTATATTAAATATTTATACTCTGCTATGTATTATTGAGTACCTTACTTCTTTCCTCTTTCTTCAGTAATTTAAATTGTTTTAACAGTTATATTGATGCCAAGTATTTTTTAAGCTGTCTCACACGCACCCTCTCTATTGTATGTATTATATATTTTTCTCATGCTCTCAATATTAAGGTATATAGATATTGAGTTTTGTCATATATTACTCACTACCATGACTGAATCTTAACCATCTACTATGTCAGGGTATGTCATGCACCATCTTATTTTATCTGATGAGGACGTACTGTTGAAGTTAACTCAGTACCTCTGAAATATGTATAATAAAATATACTTGATCACAAGAATATCTATTTTGTTAATATTTGAATATATATATATATATATATATATAAAGAGAGAGATGGGGGAGAGGGGGGGACAAAAGGGAAGAGAGGGAGAGAGAAAGAGAGCGAGAGAGAAAGAGGGAATGAGAGAGATTATTAAACAGTTTAAGCTAAATTAGCGGCGGCCTGCTTTCAAAAGCTTAGTACACGCGTACCGGAGTGGCCCGCAATATAGGCTGTGCTACACGCCCACCTATATATACCTGTAGGGTGCTGTGTGTGTGGGTGTGTGTATGGGGAGGGGTGGGTTACGTGTCCCATCCATGCCACCATCATCATCATCTTCATATGCACTTAACAATACAGTCACACTTACATAACATATCGTTTGTATATCTGTATATGCATATATACACTTTTTGGGACACCCTCTGTGTGTGTATATATATATACACAAATGTATATATATATATATATATATATATATATATATATATATATATATATATATATATATATATATATATACATATACACATATATATATATATATACATATATATACTTACACACAGGGTGTCCCCCCAACATCGTATACCCACTTCAACAGCATTCTAATAAATATTGCCTGTACAGGTAATCAAAGTGCGTACACATTTTTGAGGGACACACTGTATATATATATATATATGTGTGTGTGTGTGTGTGTGTGTGTGTGTGTGTGTGTGTGTGTGTGTGTGTGTGTGTGTGTGTGTGTGTGTGTGTGTGTGTGTGTGTGTGTGTGTGTGTGTGTGTGTGTGTGTGTGTGCAGATACACACACTCACATGTCCCAGAAGCGTTCTGTATCCAACTATCATACCCAAAATCGTGCGTTGAAGCACTGTTTCAGCAAAGCAAGTGTTTGCACAGACCCGGGCCGAAACAAATGAGATCGTGTAGGTGTCACGACAAAAAAAAACACAGTCCACGCTGTAATGTGGCCGTGTAGGCAACACGGTAAAAACCTCCCAGCCCCACACTGTAAATGTGGTTGGTGTTAGGAAGGGCATCCAGCCGTAGAAAACCCGCCAGACAGTCCTATGCGAGCAGGACAACAAATCTTGCCTCAAGTGGGAAAACTCCCGTCCAAACCCATGCAAGCGTGGAAGATGGACGTTAAACGATGATGATGATTATATATATATATATATATATATATATATATATATATATATATATATATATATATATATATATATATATACATGTCTGTGTGTGTATAATAGTGCGCCGAACTTTACCATAAAATTACCTCTATATACACACTCCATACGATATTAACTTTATGCCGACATTCATACAAATATATATATATATATATATATATATATATATATATATATATATTATATATATATATATAATATATATATATATATATATATATATAATATATATATATATATATATATATATATATATATAATATATATATATATATATATGTAGAAGTTCTATTACAACAAGCAAATATTTTTTATAACTGATATAAAGCACTCAACAAATTATTGGAGTAAAAATACGATATATTAACAAATGGAAACTATATTTATAAAACCATATTTATTTCATTATACATATTTCAAGGACACCAAGTTAAATTATGGTGTGCTTTCATCAGATAAAATATAATATAGAGCAGTTTTATAAATAAATAAATATTGACATACCCTTAAAGAATGCGACCATGTCTGTTGGAAGCTCCCAGGAGCTTCCAACAGATATGGTCGCATTCTTTAAGGGTATGTATAAAACTGATCTATATTATATTTTATCTGATGAAAGCACACCATAATTTAACTTGGTGTCCTTGAAATATGTATAATGAAATAAATATGGTTTTATAAATATAGTTTCCATTTGTTAATATATCGTATATATAGATATATATATAGGATGTCTCAATAATGTATACAGACTTTGAATACCTGTACAGGCAATATTTATTAGAATGCACAGGGTGTGTGTGTGTGTGTGTGTGTGTGTGTGTGTGTGTGTGTGTGTGTGTGTGTGTGTGTGTGTGTGTGTGTGTGTGTGTGTGTGTGTGTGTGTGTGTGTGTGTGTGTGTGTGTGTGTGTGTGTGTGTGTGTGTGTGTGTGTGTGTGTGTTTATATATGGCAACATTCCCATCCACTCCACTATCATTATCCCACACCGACAACACCACAAACAACAAGCACCGCCATAACCCACACCAACAACACCTCCATCATTATCATCCCCACCAACAACACTTCCACCATCGCCACCAACAACACATCCACCATCCCCACCAACAACACCTCCACCATCCCCACCAACAACACGCCCCACCATCCCCACCAACAACACCAACACCTCCACCATCATCATCCCCACCAACAACCCCACAACCAACAACACCACAAACACCCATCCATTATAACCACCATCGTCCCCATCACCACCACCATCATCATCCCCCCGCCACCACCACCGCCATCCACCCTCATCACCACCACCACCCCACCTTTTACCCGAGTGCGTTGTTTTAATTAAATGCTAGGCCAGTTAATTAAAAGCCATTAGATGAAAGAAGTTAAGGTGAGTCGGGGTGGGGGGGGGGGTTAGTGACGTGGAAGGTAAGGTGGGGTCGGGGTGTGGTGGGGGTGACGTGGAAGGTAGGGTGGGGCCGGGTGGGCGTTAGGGTGATGAATGGAACAACATTAAAAGCACAAGCAAAAACACCTGTACTTGCTAATATAAATCACCACTACTACTACTACTACTACCAGTACTACTACTACTACTAACACTACTACCACCACCACTATCACTACCAATACTACTACTACTACTGCTACTACTACCACCACCTCTACTAACACTACTACTACTACCACCACCACCACTATCACTACCAATACTACTACTACTACTGCTGCTACTACTACAACTGCTACCACCACCTCTTCTAACACTACTACTACTACCACCACCACCACCACTATCACTACAAATACTACTACTACTACTACTGCTGCTGCTGCTACTACAACTGCTACTACTACCACCACCACTACCAATACTACTACTACTACTACTACTACTACTACTACTACTACTACTGCTGCTGCTACTACAACTGCTACTACTACCACCACCACTACCAATACTACTACTACTACTACTACTACTACTGCTGCTACTACAACTGCTACTACTACCACCACCTCTACTAACACTACTAGTAAAAACAATAAACAACAAAAATGCAAAGAAAACAAAAAATCACTACAACAACAAACAACATGAGCATCAATAACAACAATAACAACAACAACTGGAATAACAACAATAAGACAGGCGTCAGTAAAACCAGTAATTACAACAAAAGAGCATCACTACCAACATCATCATCACAAACATCAAGAAAATAACATCATTATTACATCACCAACACTATCATATCATCACCATCATCACAACCATCACCAACACCATCACTATCACCATCAACACCATCACCAACATCAAACTATCACAACACCATCACCATCAACACCACAACCATCACCAACGCCATCAAACCATCACAACACCATCACTATCAACATCAAACTATCACAACACCACAACCATCACCAACGCCATCAAACCATCACCAACACCATCACAACACCATCACCAACATCAAACTATCACAACACCACAACCATCACCAACGCCATCAAACCATCACCAACACCATCACAACACCATCACCAACATCAAACCATCACAACACCATCACCAAACTATCACAACACCACAACCATCACCAACGCCATCAAACCATCACCAACACCATCACAACACCATCACCAACATCAAACCATCACAACACCATCACCAACATCAAACCATCACAACACCATCACAACATCATCACCAACATCAAACTATCACAACACCATCACCATCAACACCACAACCATCACCAACACCATCACTATCACCTCACCATCATCAACACCACCACCATCACCATCACCAACATCAAACTATCACAACACCACAACCATCACCAACGCCAACATCAAACCATCACAACACCATCACCATCATATCATCATGACCCCCAACAGCACTAATACAAACATCATCATCATTACATCACCAACACCGTCACCACCTGCACCACCACCAACACCACCACCATCACACCAACACCTGCACCACCACCAACACTATCACACCATCATCACCACCTGCACCACCATCACACCAACACATGCACCACCACTACCTGCACCACCACCAACACCATCATCACCACCTGCACCACCACCACAAACATCACCAACACCATCACACCACCACCAACAACACCTACACCAACATCACCAATACCAACACCACCACAATCATCATCACCAATACTAACACCATCACCAACACAATCATTATCACCACCACCACCACCACCACCAACAACACCATCACATCACCACCACCACCATCACCACCACCACCACCACCACCACCACCACCACAATCATCATCACCACCAACACCACCATCGACAACACCACTAACAACTCTAATACAAACGGCAAACAACAACCACAACAACAACAGTGAACAAACCTCAGTAAAATGCACTGCCAGTAAAAGTGCAGCACACAGCAGTAAAAGTGCACTGAGAGCAGAAATATCGTAGTTAAAGTGCAGCAACAGCAACTATAGGGGGGAGGGTAGAGTGGGGGGTGTGTGAGTGCATTTCTGTGAGTGTTAGAGTGTACATGTGTGGGTGTGTGCACTACTACCATCTCCACCATCACTATAACTGCCACCACCACCACCACCACATTCAACACCACCACCACCACCACTACCAACATCAATAGCATCACCACCACCACCACTACCACCATCACCACCACTACCAACATCATTAACACCACCACTACCACCACCACCATCATCAACACCACCACTACCAACATCATCAACACCACCACCACCACTACCAACATCATCACCACCGCCACCATCAACACCACCAATACCACAACCACTACCACCACCACCACCACCATCATCAACACCACCACCAACATCAACACTACCGACTCCACCACCACTACCACCACCATCACCATCAACACCACCACTACCAACATCATCACCACCACCACCACTACCACCACCACCACCATCACCATCACCATCAACACCACCACTACCAACATCAATACCACCACCACCATCATCAACACCACCACCACTACCAACATCATCACCACTACCAACTCCACCACCATCACCATCACCACCACCACCACCACTACCAACATCAATACCAGCAACACCACCACCTTCAAAATCATAATATATAACTTACGTGTTTGACAGTTGAGAAAGGTCAGGCAGAGACGGTGGGGCTGTGTTTCAGTTTTTGTTAGGGTTTCTTTTTCCTCCGTGTCTGGAAACACCTGGAAAATAAAATAGAAAGTTTATTAGTTGTTCAAACGTCTTGGAGAGTAAGGGGCAATTTCTTCATTAAATTAGGGACCAGCAAATATAGTATTTATATGAGAGAGAGAGAGAGAATTAGGACCAGCAAATATAGTATTTATATGAGAGAGAGAGAGAGAGAGAGAGAGAAGAGAATTAGGACCAGCAAATATAGTATTTATATGAGAGAGAGAGAGAGAGAGAGAGAGGAGAGAGAGAGAGAGAGAATTAGGACAGCAAATATAGTATTTATATGAGAGAGAGGAGAGAGAGAGAGAGAGAGAGAGAGAGAGAGGAGAGAGAGAGAGAGAGAGAGAGAGAATTAGGACCAGCAAATATAGTATTTATATGAGAGAGAGAGAGAGAGAGAGAGAGAGAGAGAGAGAGAGAGAGAGAGAGAGAGAGAGAGAGAATTAGGACCAGCAATATAGTATTTATATGAGAGAGAGAGAGAGAGAGAGAGGAGAAGAGAGAGAGAGAGAGAGAGAGAGAGAGAGAGAATTAGGACCAGCAAATATAGTATTTATATGAGAGAGAGAGAGAGAGAGAGAGAGAGAGAGAGAGAGAGAGAGAGAGAGAGAGAGAGAATTAGGACAGCAAATATAGTATTTATATGAGAGAGAGAGAGAGAGAGAGAGAGAGAGAGAGAGAGAGAGAGAATTAGGACCAGCAAATATAGTATTTATATGAGAGAGAGAGAGAGAGAGAGAGAGAGAGAGAGAGAGAGAGAGAGAGAGAATTAGGACCAGCAAATATAGTATTTATATGAGAGAGAGAGAGAGAGAGAGAGAGAGAATTAGGACCAGCAAATATAGTATTTATATGAGAGAGAGAGAGAGAGAGAGAGAGAGGGAGGGAGAATTAGGACCAGCAAATATAGTATTTATATGAGAGAGAGAGAGAGAGAGAGAGAGAGAGAGAGAGAGAGAGAGAGAGAGAATTAGGACCAGCAAATATAGTATTTATATGAGAGAGAGAGAGAGAGAGAGAGAGAGAGAGAGAGAGAGAGAGAGAGAGAGAAAGAAAGAAAGAAAGAAAGAAAGTGTGTGTGAAGATTAGGGCACAAATTTGAGATATGGACAAATATTGGGCCTTGAAACCTTAAGTAGCGCCTTTATTCCGTAAACACACACACACACACACATATATATATATAGGAAAAGAGTCAGGACCCCGACGGCTGAGCTCCGGCTGTTTCGACAGTTACATCTAGCTGTCGAAACGGCCGGAGCTCAGCCGTCGGGGTCTAAACTCTTTTCCCATTACCCACTCTACTACCCTAAGTATCGAGTACTCTGGTGCGTT
>OZ024762.1:14667078-14672078 GCA_964016885.1 Eledone cirrhosa
TAAATGTGGGCATCACAACACAACACTGACACTCTGAAAACCCGGGTACACTAAATGTGGCCATCACAACACACACAGACACTCTGAAAACCCGGGTATACTAAATGTGGCCATCACAACACAACACACAGACACTCTGAAAACCCGGGTACACTAAATGTGGCCATCACAACACAACACAGAGACACTCTGAAAACCCGGGTACACTAAATGTGGCCATCACAACACAACACAGAGACTCTGAAAACCCGGGTACACTAAATGTGGCCATCACAACACAACACAGACACTCTGAAAACCTGGGTACACTAAATGTGGCCATCACAACACAACACAGACACTCTGAAAACCCGGGTACATTAAATGTGGCCATCACAACACAACACAGACACTCTGAAAACCCGGGTACACTAAATGTGGCCATCACAACACAACAGACACTCTGAAAACCCGGGTACACTAAATGTGGCCCATCACAACACAGCACAGACACTCTGAAAACCCGGGTACACTAAATGTGGCCATCACAACACACACAGACACTCTGAAAACCCGGGTACACTAAATGTGGGCATCACAACACACACAGACACTCTGAAAACCCGGGTACACTAAATGTGGCCATCACAACACAACAGACACTCTGAAAACCCGGGTACACTAAATGTGGCCATCACAACACACACAGACACTCTGAAAACCCGGGTACACTAAATGTGGCCATCACAACACACACAGAGACACTCTGAAAACCTGGGTACACTAAATGTGGGCATCACAACACAGACACTCTGAAAACCCGGGTACACTAAATGTGGCCATCACAACACAACAGACACTCTGAAAACCCGGGTACACTAAATGTGGTCATCACAACACAGCACAGACACTCTGAAAACCCGGGTACACTAAATGTGGCCATCACAACACACACAGACACTCTGAAAACCCGGGTACACTAAATGTGGGCATCACAACACACACAGACACTCTGAAAACCCGGGTACACTAAATGTGGCCATCACAACACACACAGACACTCTGAAAACCCGGGTACACTAAATGTGGCCATCACAACACACACAGACACTCTGAAAACCCGGGTACACTAAATGTGGCCATCACAACACACACAGAGACACTCTGAAAACCTGGGTACACTAAATGTGGCCATCACAACACAACACAGACACTCTGAAAAGCCGGGTACACTAAATGTGGCCATCAAAACACAGCACAGACACTCTGAAAACCCGGGTACACTAAATGTGGCCATCACAACACACACAGACACTCTGAAAACCCGGGTACACTAAATGTGGCCATCACAACACACACAGAGACACTCTGAAAACCTGGGTACACTAAATGTGGGCATCACAACACAACAGACACTCTGAAAACCCGGGTACATTAAATGTGGCCATCACAACACACACACAGCCACTCTGAAAACCCGGGTACACTAAATGTGGGCATCACAACACAACACAGACACTCTGAAAACCCGGGTACATTAAATGTGGCCATCACAACACAACAGACACTCTGAAAACCCGGGTACACTAAATGTGGCCATCACAACACAAGAATCTGTGGGTAGCAGAGTTGCTTTTTTTTTTGTTCTTCACTCTCGGATAAATGGATCGAATGTGTGGATGTATATGTATGAGTATGCGTGTGTGTGTATGAATACGTGTGTATGTATGTGCGAGTGTGTGTATGTATGTGTGAGTATGTTTGTATGTATGTGTGTGTGTGTGTATGTCTGACTAAATTAGCTTTTGTTAATTGTCTATTTAATTAGTGGTTTGTTTACCCGTCACTGAGTGGAGATGGTGGTGTTGGTGGTAGTGCTGGTGTTGGTGGTGGTGTTGGTGGTAGTGCTGGAGATAGTGGAGATGGTGGTCGTGAGGGTGGAGATAGTGGTGGGTGGTGATGGTAGAGATAGATGAAGTGGTGCTGATGAGGTTGGAGATAGTGGTAGTGGTGAGTGTGGAGATGGTGGTGGTGGTGAGTGTGGAGGTGGTGGTGAGGGTGGAGGTGAGGGTGAGGGTGGAGATGGTGAGGGTGGAGATAGTGGTAGTGGTGAGTGTGGAGATGGTGGTGATGGTGTTGGTGGAGATGGTGGTGGTGAGGGTGGAGGTGGTGGTGAGGATGGTGTTGGTGCTGGTGGAGATGGTGGTGGTGGTGAGGGTGGAGATGGTGGCGGTGAGGGTGGAGATGGTGGTGGTGGTGGTGAGGGTGTTGGTGATGGTGAGGGTGTTGGTGATGGTGAGGGTGTTGGTGAGGGTGGAGATATTGTGGAGTCTAACTGATGGATACACGTGCCTGTGGAGAATGCTAAGACACTTACACTATGATACATAGTGGAGTGTAACAGAGAGATGTGTCATACGTCTCCTTATGGATACACGTGGCTGTGGAGAATGCTCAGACACTTGCACAGTAATACATAGTGGAGTGTAACAGAGACGTGTGTCACACACTTCCTGATGGTACACGTAGCTGTGGAGAATGCGCGGACACTTACACTATGATACATAGTGGAGTGTAACAGAGAGACGTGTCACGCGTTTCCTGATGGATACACGTGGCTGTGGATAATACGCGGACACTTGCACAGTAATATATTGTGGAGTGTAACAGAGCAAGTATCACACGTTTCCTGATGGGTACACGTGTCTGTGGAGAATGCTAAGACACCGGCACTATAATCCATTGTGGAGTGTGACTGATGTTCAAAGAGCCGGGCGTACCACACACCACAACACCACATCCGGAGAATTACGTTAAGGGATGGGGGGTACACGTGCTAGTGCAAATAAATACCCAGTAATTTTAACACGCTTGATTAATTTTTCTACAATCAGGCCTAAGTTCAGAAATCATCTAGCAACAGGAACACTCCTCGTGGTACACCGACGGAGATCCACTCCGCACGCGCGCCCTTGTGTGTGTGTCTGTGTGTGTTTGTAGGTCTGTGTGTGTGTGTAGATGTAGGTTTGTGTGTGTTGGTGTAGATAGGCGTGTGTGTAGAACACTCCTCGTGGTACACCGACGGAGATCCACTCCGCACGCGCGCCCTTGTGTGTGTGTCTGTCTGTGTGTGTTTGTAGGTCTCTGTGTGTGTGTAGATGTAGGTTTGTGTGTGTTGGTGTAGATAGGCGTGTGTGTAGAACACTCCTCGTGGTACACCGACGGAGATCCACTCCGCACGCGCGCCCTTGTGTGTGTGTGTGTCTGTGTGTGTTTGTAGGTCTCTGTGTGTGTGTAGATGTAGGTTTGTGTGTGTTGGTGTAGATAGGCGTGTGTGTAGAACACTCCTCGTGGTATACCGACGGAGATCCACTCCGCACGCGCGCCCTTGTGTGTGTGTCTGTCTGTGTGTGTTTGTAGGTCTGTGTGTGTGTAGATGTAGGTTTGTGTGTGTTGGTGTAGATAGGCGTGTGTGTAGAACACTCCTCGTGGTATACCGACGGAGATCCACTCCGCACGCGCGCCCTTGTGTGTGTGTAGGTCTGTGTGTGAGTGTGTGTATGTATGTGGATGTAGGTGTGCGTCTGTGTGCTAAGTGTGTGTATCTATATAGATGTAGGGTTGTATGTGTGTGTGTGTGTGTCTGTGAGTGCGTGTGTGTGCGATGAGTGTATGTGTGGTTGTAAATGAGGGTGTGTGTGTTGGTGCATAGGTCTGTGTGTGTGTGTGCGATGAGTGTATGTGTGGTTGTAAAAGAGTGTGTGTATGTGTGTTGGTGCATAGGTCTGTGTGTGTGTGTGTGGTTGTAAAAGAGTGTGTGTATGTGTTGGTGCATAGGTCTGTGTGTGTGTGTGTGGTTGTAAAAGAGTGTGTGTATGTGTTGGTGCATAGGTCTGTGTGTGTGTTGGTGCATAGGTCTGTGTGTGTGTGTGTGCAATGAATGTGTGTGTGGTTGTAAAAGAGTGTGTGTGGTTGTAAAAGAGAGTGTGTATATGTGTTGGTGCATAGGTCTGTGTGTGTGTGTGTGTGTGTGTGTGTGTGTGTGTGTGTGTGTGTGTGTGTGTGTGTGTGTGTGTGTGTGTGTGGTTGTAAAAGAGTGTGTGTATATGTGTGTATTGGTGCACGCCAGTGCAGTATTCGATGAATGTAACCCTATTAACATCGATCCAAACACCCGACCCCACCCAACACCCGAGCCCCTAAATTCTTTTCGCCAGGCATCAGCTGATTTCTGGCACCTTACAAACCCTGTCTGTACGGCTGACTGTCTGCAGGGTACATTGGGTTCTTTTTGCCTTCCGCAATGCCCCCCCCCCCTCCCTCTACCCCCTTCTTCAATGTCCTTCTCCCCCTGCCCCACCGGCTTCTCCAATGTCCTCTTCCTTCTCCCCCTCCTTTATTAATGTTCACCTCCCCCCCCCCCCCACACTCCCCTTCTTCAATGTCCTCTTCCTTCTCCCACCCCTCTCTCCGTTAATGTTCACATCAGCCCCCTCCTCCTCTGTCGCCCCACACTCCCCCTTCTTCAATGTCCTCTCCCCCGCTCCCTCTTGTTCTTCTAGCAGCCTCGTCATGCATGGTATGCATGATATGTGCATAATGTTCACTCGACTATGTCTGGTGGTGGTGGGGGAGGAGATAGTGAGAAAGTACACCGTGTGTGTGTGTGTGTGTATGTGTATGTGTATGTGTATGTGTGTGTGTGTGTGTGTGTGTGTTTATATATGTGTACGTACAGATACGCATCTGCAAATACAAGTGCATATTTATAATTTTAGAGACGCATGCGCGTGCAACCACATGTGCATACATACATATATATATGCACACGTGTGTGCGTGTATATATATATATATATATATATATATATATACACACACGTGTGTGTGTGTATATATATATACACACACACACAGACACACACAAATACACAGTGAAATTCCGTTATGTCGAAATTCACCGGGTATAAAAAAAATCCGTTGTAACGAAAAATTCTTTATAACAAGATTGAGCTAACACAT
>OZ024762.1:14677078-14679578 GCA_964016885.1 Eledone cirrhosa
CAGTGTAACATAGGCTTTGTTCCATTTCTGTGTATATTGTCAATTACGATTTTATTTGATGTATCATATCTACATGTATATATAGTTGTGTATAATATCAATATACACACTACACATGCTAGCAGAAAACAACCCGTGGGTGGCTTTTCAGCTAGTATATATAATATATAATAAGTAGGGATGAGGTGTCAGAGTATCAACATATATATATATACACACGCACATATATATGTATATGTATACACACATATATACATATGTCTATATATAGCTATGTTAAATATTCTCAACACATAATATTGATTTCTCTATTTTATTGTGTGTGTATATATATACATATATTCTATTGTGTGTGTGTGTGTGTGTATATATATATATATATATATATATACTATTGTGTGTGTATATATATATATATAGGAACCAGTAAGACCCCAGTCTTACTGGTTCCTATTACCCACTCTACTACCCTAAGTATTGAGTACTTTGGTGCGTTATGGTCCACCTGGTTCCTTACCACATTTCCTTCGTTATATATATATATATATATATATATATATATACATATAGTAATAATAATAAATTTGAAGACTAAAATCCAAAGAGGGCTCGATAAGGATAAATATATATCAAATATATAAGAACCGTAGAACAAATATTTATTAAAATAACAGATTAAAGTTTAAGCAAAGAATCGCTGCTTTCACCCTTAACGGGATCTTCTGAAGATCCCGTTAAGGGTGAAAGCAGCGATTCTGCTTAAACTTTAATCTGTTATATATATATATATATATATATATATATATATACATACATACACACACACAACAGAATATATATGGGTAACTTTTAGTTCCTATTAGTTCACCAGTTTGAACCCTCAATGCTAATGTGGGTCTGGTTGCCGATGTAGTATTCTCCATCCCGGGTTCAATCAGGGATAACCACAATAAGTAAGGTACTCAATACATTAGTAGAATCTATAAAACAAATTTAATATAGAAATGCCTTCTGCAGGACTAAAGCTGTTTCATTCGAAGGGAATCACCAGGAAAGCTTTTCTGGTGATTTCCTTCGAATATAAATATATGGGTGTGTGTGTGTGTGTGTGTGTGTGTGTGTGTGTGTGTGTGTGTGTGTGTGTGTGTGTGTGTGTGTGTGTGTGTGTGTATTCATATCAGTCTCAGGTTCAATCGGGGGTAACCACAGTAAGGTACTCAATACATTAGTAGAGTGTATATCACAAATTTAATATAGGAATGGCTTCGAATGAAACAGTTCTGGTCCTGTAGAAGACATTTCTATATTAAATTTGTCATATATATATATAATATATATATATAATATATAATATATATTTATATATATTATATATATAAATAATTTCTCTCTTACAAGATGCAGTCATGAGAAGAGAAGGGTATGGTGGCGGGGTGAGGGGTGACGTGGCATATATCATGCATCACATGCATGATAGGCAGCTAGCCGATCAGTGATGAAGAAGAGGAGAAGGGGGAAAGCCCTTGCAATGTACCCGGTCGTCAGACAGTCAGTCAGCCATACAGACAGAGAGAGAGAGAGAGAGAGAAAGACATATATGTACTATAACAGTGTGTGTCTGCATGGCTTAATGCCTGTCAGAAATATCAGCTGACGCCTGGTGAAGTATAAAAGGGAGGAGGAGGAAGAGGAAGTTGGTAGAGGGGGTGGGGGTGGGGGGTTAAAGGATCGATGGTAGTAGAATTCTATTCACGGAACACTGCACCGGAGCGCGTGCACACACACACACACACACACACACACATACATACATACATACATACACCGACGCCTACACTACACTATTGTACGGCATATCTCCATTCATGTGTCATATTTCAACGTGCCTATGTAACACACACATTAAATATATATAATGCACACACACACACACATATATATGCATATAGACATACATATACAGGTGTATCGTGTGTGTGTGTGTATATATATATATATATATATATATATATAGAAAGAGAGAGAGAGAGAGATGTACAGGTCTGTGTGTGTGGTTACTCCTACGCAATTAATACAAAGGACCCCATGTATGTATGTACTACCCCCCCCCCCCCCCCAGCCTAACCAGTCGTGGTGGAGAATAAGTAGCGCATTGTTCTGGTTCAACCACAAACCCCAGTCCAGCAACCAGTTAATTGAACTGTTAGTAATAGATGCCAGATGAACGGAGTTCAACTTTAAACCATAGCTCACAAAGCAATTATCCGTACTGTCATAGGTATCAAATCAACGGAGCTTAACTTCAAAACTTCAGCTCACCAATCAGTTATCTGAGCTGTGAATAATAGGTACCAGATCAACGGAGCTCGCCAAGCAGTTAACCGAAGTGTCGTAGGTATCAAATCAACTTTAAACCATAGTTCACCAATCAGTTATCTGAGCTGTCAATAATAGGTACCAGATCAACGGAGCTCAACTTCAAACCATAGCTCACCAATCA
>OZ024762.1:14688681-14696181 GCA_964016885.1 Eledone cirrhosa
ACCACCACCACCATTACATGATGTAAAGACCACCACCGCCGCCATAACAAGATGTAAAGACCTCCAGCGCCATTTCACGGTGTATACATCACCAACACCACCACCACCACCACCATTACATGATGTAAAGACCACCACCGCCGCCATAACAAGATGTAAAGACCACCACCGCCGCCATTACAAGATGTAAAGACCACCACCGCCGCCGCCATTACAAGATGTAAAGACCACCACCGCCGCCATTATACGGTGTAAACACCACCCCGCCATTAAACGATGTAAACATTATTTCACCGCCGCCATTTAAACTGTGTAAACACCTCCCCCGCCGCCATTAGACGGCATAAACACCGCCGCCGCCGCCATAGACAACGCAAAAACACCCCCTCCCATTCTTCCACCCGTTTTCTCTGTCTCTTTCCCATCCACCCTCTCTCATGCATCACGTGACCATCGAGTTAAAATTGCACACGATTCATACACATAAGCAAATGTCAACGACCTGATGCTTGTTGCAATATAGTGCAGCTAACAGCAGCACCGCATGCAGTAGTAGGAGAAGGGGGGGAAGGAGGACGGTGCAGAGGCATTTGCAAAGAGAGAGAGAGAGTATGTGCATGTGTGTGTGTGTGTGTGTGTGTGTGTGTGTGTGTGTGTGTGTGCATGTGTATCTGAATGCAAACATTCTTGCTAGAAACACGTGTAACTGTGATATAATGTTTTAACTTATCCAGCCATTATTTTACACAAACACACACACATATATATATACATACATACATATATATACATATATACATACACATATATATATATATATATACATATATACATACACACACATATATATACATATATACATACACACACATATATATATACATATATACATACACACACACATACACATATATATATATATATATATATACACACATATATATATATATATACATATGGTGGCTGCCAACTCGTTTTCGAGTACGGCCACTACTTTATATCCATGTAGGAGAACCCCTACCGATGGGCTGAACGAGTGTGACTTTTTAGTCCAGCCAGCGACTTGAAAACTATGGTACACACACTACACTTGTGACAATTATTGACACAGTGCTGGGCCCATGGTACCATGTGACGACAAGTGCAGAGGGATCTCCAGATAAAAAGCAATGCATGTGCCGTGAAGCTTTTATAGTGAGCAAAGGCACTGCACACAAAGCCAGTCCCACTCTCTTAACCAAGATGATATTTACCAAAAAGAAGAACAAGTCAACATCATTGGATACCATCAGGGTTGCAGGTGTTATATCAGAGTTTACCTTCTCCTAGAATGCTGCCTTGACAAAGGCTAAGGGGTCATCTCTCCCTGTGATTTTGGATGGCCATTGACAGGTTTTGTTTTTAGTCCTGCAGGATGTCCAAAGTCACCTTCCTCACCAAGAAACCTTTGTGGGGTTGCCAGTTTAGTCGCCAACGACCCGACCATGGGACAGGTTGTACTGGGATACATGTTACCATATATATAAAGGAACGATCGACTTTCGTCAAATCGGACCGAGGAAACAATGTTTCCGTTGCTCTTTCCAGTTGCTAATACTATCTATCGGTCGCAACTCCAGGTAGAAGGAGCAACGTGAAATAAAGTGTCTTGCTCAAGGACATAACGCATCGCCTGGTCTGGGAATCGAACTCACAACCTCACGATTGCGAATCCAATTCTCTGACCATTCAGCAACACGCCTTCTCTCTCTCTCTCTCTCTCTCTCTCTCTCTCTCTCTCTCTCTCTCTCTCTCTCTCTCTCTCTCTCTATATATATATATATATATATATATATATATAGAGAGAGAGAGAGAGAGAGAGAAGGATCAAGGGGCTGTGGGGTTACTTGATAAAGTGTATTTAGACATAAAAGGAAAGCACGGGCCCCTCTTCCGTTGTCTGCTGGGGGGGGGGGGGGGTCTATATATATATATTTATTTATTATGTGTCATAACTAACTTGCCCTCCACCACTGGGTCCCGGCCGACAGGATGGCGAATGCATTGACCCTGAGGACAGTCACAACTCCGCCACGATAACAGTGGGTAGGGATATGGTCCGGGGCCCAAGAACGCTGGAAGTCTCCACTGCTACAAAACTCAACCACAAACCTATCCGGGAGCGGCCGAAACTTGGAAAGTTTTTCTTCTTCGGCTTGGTGGGCGGCAGAGCCCGGGCCGGTAGTCAAAAGAACCGGGTTGTCACTTAAGTCGGTGGCACAGCATGTGACATCCCAGATTTGGGGTCTGCCCCCCCCCCCCGCGGAACGGTAACATTGTCACGCCGTCTAGACTTTTGCCGCCCCCTCGGTCCAGCCCAACTAGTTCGAGCTGGGAAGGGAAGCCTGCACCATCCAGGCCATGTTTTATGATCTGGCGTGGGAGCCGGCCAGCACTGTAACAACATCGCAGTGGGTAGAGACCGAGAGGATGTCAGCTGGCCCTAGCAGACTCAGCTTGAACATGCTATAGTTGTCCAAGATGAGATCTTTCACCCTTCTCCAATACAACCATCACCAGCTTTTGGGGTGTTGAGCCGAATCATAGCCTGTTAGGACCTCTCAGCCTTTGAGGAGCTGGGTCACTACACCTTTGTGTTCATCCAAGGCAACCAGGGATTCCCTGTAAACCTGCTAAGTGTCAGTGTATTTAAGATTACCCAGATTGATGTTGCCACTGTTAGGTCGCCTATGAAAGCTCTGGTGGTTACGGGGACCTTCCAGGTTTGACAAACATGCGTGCCTAGGTCATGCTTTATGATCTCGTTGAGAGCAGCATGGCGTTAGAAGTGACCAGCACTGTAACAGCATGACAGTGGGGGGGGGGGGGGGCGAAAGGACGTCAGCTGGCCCTCGGAGACTCTCGGCTTGAACTTGCTGTAGTTGTCCAAGATGAGATCTTTAACCATTTTGTGGTCCATGAAATCTCTCCAATACAACCTTGACCAGCTTTTGAAGTATTGAGCCGTATCACAGTACTGTTAGGTCCTCTCAGCCTTTCCTTTTCCGTCTCTCTCTAAGGAGCTGGGTCATCACACCTTTGTGTTCAGTCAAGACAAACAGGGACTGCCTGCAACCCTGCAAAGGGTCGATGGAGCTGGTACTCAGAAGAGAGTCTTTTTGAACATTGAGCAAAGAAATTACCCAGAATTAACTGAATATTTTTCGCCATGTCTCCGTGTTCGGGTGATCTTTCCTCCCACCCAAATAACATTTAGAACACACCAAGAACGAAGAAAGAGCGACAGCGTCAGACAGACCTTCTTAGACTGAACAGGGCCCCACAACTCGGCTCTGGTGACCAGCTAGATTCCCAACATTCTTACAGCTTCTGTTTTTCTTACTTTACTCTGGCCGGGGTTTCTGGTCTTCCTCAGATTGAATACCATCACTTGTTCTTATCTACCGATCCCACCGACTTTATAGGCGATGACGTAGAAGCATTGAAACGTCGTAAAAAAAATAATAAAACTCACAAAGTATTTATCTCGTTCAAAACGTCAATCTCCAGCGAGGTCAGCTTTCCTCTTTCATTCTTCTAGAGTGGATAAAGTTTCATTCTACCAGCGGACTGAGAGAAATTGTTAGAGCGTCGGATAGGATGTCTTGCGGTATGTTGTTGTTGGTATTCTTTTTATTTATTTGGCCCTTAGTTACACGGATTATACAGCAAAGTGAAATCAGGAAAGCATCGCCTTCAAATCGAGGACACAACACAGCATTATACCCAGGAATCGAACCCGCCTTGATGTCATGGTTGCAAGCCCAACATCTTAAATGCTAGACCACGCGGCTCCTCGTGACGTGGTGGTGTTGTTGGGAATATTTTGGAGAATAAAGAAGCCCTAACAAACGAAGTGATAATCCCTTATTCTTTGCGGACTTAGTCCTGGGAGGGTTGTGGGGGCAATGTCTTCAAACACTTCTTCCAGCAGGTCCTGTCAGAAAGCAACCATGTCCAACTGATCCGGCTGGATCCCTAAGGGTGACCAGTCAAGTACATGGATGTTTGACCAGTCAAGTACATGGATGTTTAACACTGCAATGGACTGGTGTCATATCCAGGTGGGGAGACATTGCTCCAATATACTCAGCTGAAAATGAGTACCAGTAGTAGCTGGAGGTTTAACCTTGAAATGGACCGGCGTCATGTCCAGGTGGAAGGACATTGCTCCAGTATACTCAGGTAAAAATGAGTACCAGCTATAAATGGAGGCTTAAACCTGCAATGGACTGGCGTCATGTCCAGGTGGGGGGTGATATTGCTCCAATATACTCAGCTGAAAATGAGTACCAGCAATAGCTGGGAGTTTAACCCTGCAATGGACTGGCGTCATGTCCAGGTGGGGGTGATATTGCTCCAATATACTCAGCTGAAAATGAGTACCAGCAATAGCTGGGAGTTTAACCCTGCAATGGACTGGCGTCATGTCCAGGTGGGGGTGATATTGCTCCAATATACTCAGCTGAAAATGAGTACCAGCAATAGCTGGGAGTTTAACCCTGCAATGGAAAATGAGTACCAGCAATAGCTGGGAGTTTAACCCTGCAATGGAAAATGAGTACCAGCAATAGCTGGGAGTTTAACCCTGCAATGGAAAATGAGTACCAGCAATAGCTGGGAGTTTAACCCTGCAATGGAAAATGAGTACCAGCAATAGCTGGGAGTTTAACCCTGCAATGGAAAATGAGTACCAGCAATAGCTGGGAGTTTAACCCTGCAATGGAAAATGAGTACCAGCAATAGCTGGGAGTTTAACCCTGTCATGTCCAGGTGGAGGGATGCCTTGTAGTCTCAGTCACTTCACGCCATAGATAACTGGGATAAGCACTGGGTTGATGACCCCCCCAGACTCGAGACAGAACCTGTTGTGGAAGATTCTGCAGAAGTATAGGATCGATAAACAGCTTCTTGTTGCCCTGATGTCTGATGTCTCTATACCAATGCCCTTAGTATTTCTGTTCGGATAAAAGGTGTCATAATAAGAACGTGGTAACTCCACCTGCTAGAAATAACAGCTAAATTTCTCCTCAAAATACATGTGGGTGCATATTTTTTTTTTTTTTTTTTTTTTTTTTTAAAGAAATGATATATTGTAGTCCTAGATAGACCTCACTAAAATCTACAGGGTAGCCATGATTGGAAGGTCCTTAACCGTGGGTCAGCTGAAGCTGGATAATATATAACACATAGTCAACGTCCTATAGCACCACCGAAAATATAAACAGGTCGTGTGTGTGTGTGTGTGTGTGTGTGTGTGTGTGTGTGTGTGTGTGTGTGTGTGTGTGTGTGTGTGTGTGTAGTAATAATAATAAATGCGAAGACTAAAATCCTAAGAGGGTTCGATAAGGATAAATATATATCAAATATATAAGAACTCTAGACCAAATATTTATTAAACTTTAATGTTATATATATATATATATATATATATATATATATACATACATACATATCTATATACATATACGTATATATTTATTTATATATATATATGTGTGTGTGCGCGCGCAATACACCCATGACTACACATTTATATATAAACATAAACAGATAACTACACACATATACATATATATATGTGTGTGTATGTGTGTGTTTGTATGTATAGGTGTGTGTATGTGTGTGTTTGTATGTATAGGTGTGTGTATGTGTGTGTGTATATGTATGTGTGTGTGTGTGTATGTGGGTATATATAAACATATATAGCCATACTCAAGGTTGGTGGTGCCCCAGCATGGCCACAACCATATATACATAAGGATTAACTATTCTAATGTGTGTGTGCGTGTGTATGTATATGTGTGTGCCTGGGGTAGAAAAAGGTAAATATATACAGGGGCCCCTGCGGCTAACCCAGGCTCTGCTGCAGTTCGGGCCTAGGAGGGTAAACTCCCCAAATACCGGTCGCTCTCCGACGGGTGTGCAGTCGAGCCCGTGAGCAGTGGTGACTTCTAGTGTCCTTCGCCCTAGGGCCACCTCCTGGCAGCTGTTTGTATCCAAGTACCCACCCCGTCTCTCTCGCTCTTTCCATCCCTATCTCTGCCACTTCGTCACCACCACCCTATCCTACGAGGCTACCCACCCACCCCCATAAACTACCCCCATTTCCCCATCCCAACCATGATTGAAACCATTCAACCCTACACCAATCTACATACCTGTGCTCTTACATTCATAACATCCGTTCGCGAACACACACATACATGCACCATAACGCACCAGAGTACTCAATACTTAGGGTGTAGAGTGGCTAATAGGAAAATGCATGACCCCGACGGCAGAGCTCAAGCCGTTTCGGCGGCTATTTCTGAAATAGCCGTCGAAGACAGCATATATATGTGTAGGTATGTATATTCCCTCTGATAGTTTGTAAAATGTTTACATAGATCTATAGGATATGCATACCAACACTAACATATATATCCTAGAAACGATCGTAAAATGATGAATTTTTTAATATAAGGAACTGTTTCTTTGTTTTTATTCAATATTTTTATTAATTTATATATATATATATATACGATATTAACAAATGGAAACTATATTTATAAAACCATATTTATTTCATTATACATATTTCAAGGACACCAAGTTAAATTATGGTGTGCTTTCATCAGACAAAATATAATATAGATCAGTTTTATAAATAAATATTGACATACCCTTAAAAAATGCAACCATTACTGTTGGAAGCTCCTGGATAGTTTAACTTGGTGTCCTTGAAATATGTATAATGAAATAAATATGGTTTTATAAATATAGTTTCCATTTGTTAATATCATATTTTTACTCCAAATATTTGTTGAGTGCTTTATATCAGTTATAAAAATATTTGCTTGTTGTATCCCAACAATTTAAATAGAACTTTTACATATATATATATATATGTGTGTGTGTGTGTATGTATACGTACATACATATATGTATACAGACGTACAGTAGTATGTATATATATATATATACATACATGCACACATATATATATGTACGTATGTGTTTACCGGAACATTTATTATAATGTTCGGTTTGTTTGTATATTTAAGTATCAGCCGTACTAAGAGGGAGAAAAGAAATTTCATTTCATTTCATTCTTTTCCATCTATATATATATATATATATATATATATATATATATATATATATATATATATATATATATCGTCTCTGAATTTGTTTAGCAAGATTCTTTATCTGAAAACGTGTGTTGAAACCGGAAATTTATAAATTCTTAAATTTATAATAAATTGGAGTGAAAGCACTGGTGCGTGTGTTTCTTATTGGCAACATGACCCTCCCAAAGCATAACAATATATATATATATATATATAAGTAGCGTTTAATTTGTTGGAAGTCCGACAAACATAAATATTTATAACTGATTTAGAGCACTCAACAAATTACTGGAGTAGATATTCAATGATATTAAATATTAAACTACCCAGTGAATTTCCAACCGAT
>OZ024762.1:14698681-14703681 GCA_964016885.1 Eledone cirrhosa
TACACACAACACACACTACATACACACAACACACACTACATACACATATTACACGATCTCACAAAAGACAGCAGCTAATGACAGTGTAGATGTTTGTTCCAGCAGCCAAGGCCAAGGTTGTGGTACCGCCTTGATAGATGTTACAGTTGGGTATATAATGTTGTGGTGGTCACGGCTGGAACGTCATTGTTCCAAGGCCAAGGTTGTGGTACCGCCTTGATAGATGTTACAGTTGGGTATATAATGTTGTGGTGGTCACGGCTGGAACGTCATTGTTCCAAGGCCAAGGTTGTGGTACCGCCTTGATAGATGTTACAGTTGGGTATATAATGTTGTGGTGGTCACGGCTGGAACGTCATTGTTCCAAGGCCAAGGTTGTGGTACCGCCTTGATAGATGTTACAGTTGGGTATATAATGTTGTGGTGGTCACGGCTGGAACGTCATTGTTCCAAGGCCAAGGTTGTGGTACCGCCTTGATAGATGATACAGTTGGGTATATAATGTTGTGGTGGTCACGGCTGGAACGTCATTGTTCCAAGGCCAAGGTTGTGGTACCGCCTTGATAGATGTTACAGTTGGGTATATAATGTTGTGGTGGTCACGGCTGGAACGTCATTGTTCCAAGGCCAAGGTTGTGGTACCGCCTTGATAGATGTTACAGTTGGGTATATAATGTTGTGGTGGTCACGGCTGGAACGTCATTGTTCCAAGGCCAAGGTTGTGGTACCGCCTTGATAGATGATAGAGTTGGGTATATAATGTTGTGGTGGTCACGGCTGGAACGTCATTGTTCCAAGGCCAAGGTTGTGGTACCGCCTTGATAGATGTTACAGTTGGGTATATAATGTTGTGGTGGTCACGGTTGGAACGTCATTCCACATAGATTTGTTCTATTGTTCAGTGATATCGGGGAGTTAGGCTTAAAGATTATATATACACACACACACATATATACATATATATATTTTATATATATATATATATATAGTTACACAAATATGTGCATACATATATACACATCACACCGCACATACACACACACATATATACATATGCACACATATACACACTACATATATTTATATATATATGCATACATAAACACACACATATATACAAACATATACACACACTACACACATATTCATATACATACATGCATACATAAACAGAAACACACATATGCGTACATAAACAGGCATACAAAAACAGAAACACACATATGCGTACATAAACACGCATACAAAAACACAAACACACATATGCGCACATAAACACGCACACACACATGCATACATAAAAACGCACACACAAACACATATATATATATATAAACACACACACACACACACACACACACACACACACACACACATACAGGGCGTGCCAAAAAAATGTATACACATATTTATTAGGGAGAGATATGTGAAATAAAGACCAGACAGTTTAAACCATTCCTTATTCAACTTAATAATTCCACAATTAACAAAAGTAGATATTTATTATTAGAAGATTCTTTTAAGACAATGCCCAACGGTCAAACTGGAAGCAGTTCACCGTCGAAGCTTGACCGTAGGGCGTAATTAATTGTTTCTACTTTAGGCACAAGGCCAGCAATTACCAGTGCATTACTATTAATGATTATATGTTTGCGAGGGTGTTTCCGTTTGTGCGTCGTTTCCGCGCGCTTTTGCGTGCCGTGTATGTATGTATATTTATACACACACATATATATATATATATATATATATATGTGTGTGTGTGTGTGTGTGTGTGTGTGTGTGTGTGTGTGTGTGATATATGATATGTTTCTATGTGATTCTGACGGGAGGAGGGTTTTGGCTGTTATGTCTAGAGGCTCTATCGCTCGTTATTTGGTTCTCGTTGTTCTTGAGATAGAGAAAGATATATATATATATATATAGATAGATAGATAGATACATATATATATATATATATATATATATATATATATATATATAGAGAGAGAGAGAGAGAGAGAGAGAGAGAGAGAGAGAGAGAGAGATATTGAGGGCGGAAGTGGAGAGATAAATATAGATAGATAGAGAGAGAGAAAGGAAGTTGGTGACATTAGATGAAAGAAAGAAAGGAAAGAAAAAAAGAAAATATTACACAGAAAACGAGAGAGGGAGGGAGAGAGAGAAAGAGAGAGATTTTAAAAGAGGGATGATGGAGGTTGTGATGATGATTAAAGTAGTTAATGATGAAGAAGAAAAAAAAGAAGTGCTGTATGTACTCACGGCTTTAATAAGGGGTATGTCCCTCGCAACTCTATCTACCTCAGCTACCAAACAACTGAGGAAGGCTTGTTTCTGCTTTTGTAACTATCTCTCTCTCTCTCTCTCTCTCTCTCTCTCTCTCTCTCATAGCATACTTGTGTGTGTGTGTGTGTGTGTATGCGTGTGTGCAAGTATGTTTATGTGTGTGTGTTGTGACAGTTTGTTTATCTCAATTCGTGCGTTTACATATATATATATATACATATGTATATATATATATATATATATATATACACCTATATATATATACACCTATATATATATATGTGTGGATTATATAAATACACACACACACATATATATATATATATACATACATAAATATATACATATCTATATACATACATAAATATATATTATACAACCGGTTTCAGGTTTCATTCATTGAACTGCGGCCATACTAGGTCACCGCTCTCTCTCTCTCTCTCTCTCTCTCTCTCTCTCTCTCTCTCACTCTCTCTCTCTATATATATATATATATATATATATATATATATGTGTGTGTGTGTGTGGGGGAGGGGTTCAACCCTGTAGAATACATTTCTATATTATATATATATATATATATATATATATGTGTGTGTGTGTGTATTTATACACACACACACACGCACGCCCAGGTTACCACATGCCTATAATTGTGTGTGTGTGTGTGTGTCGGGGGGTGTATATATGTGGTGTGTGTGTGTGTGTGTGTGTACATCAGGAGCAGTTGAATGAATTGAAAAAGGTAAAAGGCGCACAAAAAATTCTTTGAATGAATGATTTAGGCTCAGACACACACACACACATTGATACACACACACACACACACACACATTGATACACACACACACACACATTGATACACCCACACACACACATTGATACACCCACACACACACACACATTGATACACACACACACACACACATTGATGTAAACACACACACACACACACACACACATTGATACAGACACAGACACACACACACACACACACACACAGTGATACAGACACAGACACACACACATACATTGATGTAAACACACACACACACACATTGATACACACACACACACACACACTTACATTGATGTAAACACACACACACACACACACACATACATTGATACAGACACAGACACACACACATTGATACAGACACAGACACACACACACACATACATTGATGTAAACACACACACACATTGATACACACACACACACACACACACTTACATTGATGTAAACACACACACACACACACATACATTGATACAGACACAGACACACACATACATTGATACAGACACAGACACACACACATACATTGATACAGACACAGACACATACATTGATGTAAACACACACACACACACACACATACATTGATACAGACACAGACACACACACACATACATTGATGTAAACACACACACACACACATATACATTGATGTAAACACACACACACACACACATTGATACAGACACACACACACACACATTGATGTAAACACACACACACACACACATTGATACAGACACACACACACACATTGATGTAAACACACACACACACATTGATACAGACACACACACACATACATTGATGTAAACACACACACACACATTGATAGACACACACACACACATTGATGTAAACACACACACACACATTGATGTAAACACACACACACACACACATTGATGTAAACACACACACTCACATATTGATGTAAACACAGACACATACATTGATGTAAACACACACAAACATTGATGTAAACACACACACACACACACAGTCATGTCTACACACACATTCATATGTAGGCATACACACACACCAATATGTAGACTCACACACACACACAGCCATATGTAGGCACACATACACACATCAATATGTAGACATACACACACACATCAATATGTAGACTCCACACACATACACAGCCATATGTAAGCACGCACACACACATCAATATGTAGACACACACACACACATCAATATGTAGACTCACACACATCAATATGTAGACTCACACACATACACAGCCATATGTAAGCACGCACACACACATCAATATGTAGACCTCACACACACACACACATCAATATGTAGACTCACACACACACACACACACACATCAATATGTAGACTCACACACACACACACACACATCAATATGTAGACTCACACACACACACACACATCAATGTCTACACAGACACACACGCCCGCACAATACAACATTAAGTGACTGAGGCAATTTACGAACGTGATTGACGGAATGAACGAATAATGGGATGAATGAATGTATAAACGAGTGAGAGAGAGTGTATTGAGTGAGAGTAGAGTGTGAGTGAGTAGGGGGGGGGGGTGAGTAGTGAGCGAGAGTAGAGTGTGAGAGTGAGGGTGAGTATTGAGTGAGAGAGAGAGAGGGGGTGAGTAGTGAGTGAGGGGGTGAGTGAGGGGGTGAGTGGTGAATGCGAGAGAGAGAGAGAGAGAGAGAGCGAGAGAGCGAGGGCGAGAGAGAGGTGAACAGTAAATAGATAAAGAGATGACACAGTGAAAAGTATGAGAGAGCAGACAGAGAGAGAGAGAGACAGAGAGAGAGGAGAGAGAGGAGAGAGTGAGAGACAGAGAGAGAGATGGAAGAATGAACAGTGCGCACATGTAAGAAAAAGAGAGAGACTGAAAGAGAGATGGA
>OZ024762.1:14726181-14738681 GCA_964016885.1 Eledone cirrhosa
GGCAATATTTATTAGAATGCTGTTTAAGTATGTATACATTTTTGGGACACCTTATATATACATACACACACATTCACACATATATGTATATATATATATATATAAATAAAGTTAGTCCTTCATCAGTGATCTTCCAACCATCATTGGTATTTCATCGCTTTAAAGACCATATACCTCCGGTTGGTGCGAGCAACGGCTAAAAAAAGTCGTTGGGACACGTAAATAAAGGGGACACGAGTGTAAACAAACAAAAATGGTGAAGCAACGAAAAGTGAGGAAGGAGTCAAGTCCCAAATTTATATGAATTTAAATTCGGTGAAATCGTGAACGAGAGAGAATAAAGACCATCAAACCTGGTTGGAATGTGAGCGAGGAAGGAATTCCGTACAGGTCTAACGGGAGGAAGAAGGAGTCAAGTCTGTGAATTCGGTGAACGTAAGTTCTGTGAAATCGTAGACGAGAGAGAGAAAAAAAGCGACCTGCCAGACCAAGGGTGCGAAAGAAAAGAATTACGCACAGGTCAAACGGGAAGAAGGAGGAGGAGGAGAGGTAGTAACAGAGAATGAGTGAGTGAAGTGTGAGGAAGAGGCTAACAGAGAGAGTGACTGCTAGAGAGGGTAAAGATACAGAGAAAGAGGAAGCAGTAAGAACGAAATAGATATATGTATAATGTGACAGCTCACACCTATGCAGGTTTAGCTGGTCTCCTCCAAGGTATATCTCGTTGGAGGTGTCTTGGGTGATTTAATGATAGAGACCCCAGTCCTATCATCTCATTTCTACAGCTGAGTAAACTGGAACAACGTGAAATAAAGTGTCTTGCTCAAGGAAACAACACATCACCCGGTCCGAGAATCGAAAGCATAACCTCTCAATTGCAAGCTCTAACCACTAAGCCATGCGCCTTCACTGTGTGTGTGTGTGTGTGTGTGTGTGTGTGTGTGTGTGTGTGTGTGTGTGTGTGTGTGTGTGTGTGTGTGTGTGTGTGTGTGTGTGTGTGTGTGTGTGTGCGTGTGCGCATACTCCTGCACATACTTAAATCATTCAAATATAACCTGAATGAGCACTCAATACGCTTATGATATAGTGTAAGATACGCTTCAGAAAAAAAAAAGTTAATCTTTGTTGCTTCATCGGGTGACGTTGGGTATCTGGAACTTGTAAATTTATAAGGTGTGTGGATGTGTGTGGGTGAATGTGTGTGTGGGGGTCGGGGTTCTGCCTCTAAGGCACTGTGGCAGTTTTTTTTTCTTTTATATATATATATATAATAAAAGCAAAATAAAAGTTCAAATTTTTAAATTTGCCAATTTTCTTCATAAACAAATCGCGGTTTATATCTTTATATCTTTATATATATAAAAGCGAGGATGTGTGTGTGTCTGTGTACAACTTTGGATACCTAAGGCTTTTACAATTACCAACCGAATTTGACCAAATTTTCTCTGCACGTTGCACAGGTCGCTAAGATGGTCACATCACAAAAAATGTTCCAATCGACCCACGTTGAGCAATACAAAGTCGATATCAAAATTATCGGTAGCAAAATTGATGTAAGGGAGATAACCAACTTTATTGACAATCCTTATAAAGAGACTGCTTATTTTGACAGGTTGGGGACAAATAATGTTCTTCTTTTACTTCCTAGCTGTAATATTCTTAACATAATTTCAAACCCCGAGCAACGCCGGGTAAATCTGCTAGTTATATATATGACCATAATTGGACCATGAAACCTTAGGTAGTGCTTTTTGTTCTGTATATGAACATGTGTGTGTGTGTGTGTGTATATATATATATATATATTTTTTTATTTTTTTTTTTATTTATTCATTTATCTATTTATTTATTTACTTATTTATTTATTTCAAAAAAGCACTCTGGCTAATTGACCACTCCCCAAAGAAAAAACGGCCTGTGCCATGTTGTGGTCCTGTGTATCTAAATACCATCCTACCCCCCAAAAATCCCCTCCCCCCAGCCACCACCCCTCCCTTACCACTACCTAAATGTATAAACACCAGAACTTAATATGACACCCAGCTTCCTGAAGATTTCATCTGAATGAAACAGTACTAGTCCTGTAGAAGCCCCTTCTATGAAATAAAAAATGTTTACTCTGCCATGTATTGAGTACCTTACTTACTGTGGTTATCCCCGACTCAACCCGGGACCTACATATATATATATATATATATACACACACACAAATATATATCGTCCAAGGGTCTTTAGCCATTTTATAAGCTATTTCTGGCAACCGACTGTGTTTACAGTTATCTTTCTGCGTCAGGGCATACTACGTTCTCTAAACTTTAAATTCTCTCTCTCTCTCTTTTTTTTTTTTTTTTTTTGCAGATTTACCTCATGATGTTAACTGCTACGGGCTGCCAGGAAGTTCCTCTTCTGGCAAGGCAAAGAAGCCGAGGAAACCCATGGGAATGTGAAGGAAATCTTGAAGGATGGCAGCCCCATCTTACTCAACAGGGAAAATCTGGGTGTCAAGGTTTCAGCCTGGTTATTTTGAGGTCACTGATAAACCCCGTTGAGGACGGGCAGCTTCCGCGGCGACCACAGACGACAAAGCCTACGCCGTGCAAGTCATGATTCTCGAGGACCGCCGGATTTCAGCTAAAACCATAGATGATACTCTGGGGGTTTCCTGCTAAAGAGTGGGTCACATCATCCACAAAATTCTGGACACGGGAAAGCTTTCCGCAAAAAATGGTGCCGTAATGCCTGAACGTAGATTAAAAGCACAACAGAGTGACGACATTAAAGGCGATTCTGGATTGGTTCGCAGCGAGAGAGGCTGATTTTATGGGTCGTTTAGTCACCATGGATGAAACTTGGCTTCATCATTATGATACCCAGACCAAGCAGCAATCTAATGGAGGGGCGCCACAGCGCTTCACCACGTCCAAGAAGTTTCAGACCTAGAAGTCAGCTGGAAAGATTCTGTCTTCAGTGCCTGGGACACTTATGATACCCAGAACAAGCAGTAAGCAATGGAGTAGCGCCACACCGCTTCACCACATCCCAGAAGTTTCAGATCCAGATGTCAACTGGAAAAGTACTGTCTTTAGTGTCTGGGACAACGACGGAGTACTCCTCATAAAATACCTACCAAAGGGCTGCACCATCAACACAGAATACTATATGACTCTGTTGGACGAAATGTGTGACGCTTTGAAAACAGAAATGCCGTGGAAAACTGAGCCGTGGTGTCCTGTTTTTGCAGCATCACACACAGCACACGACCGTATTTCCTGTCCTTGAAGACGCACCCTAATTTTGACAACCAAAAATTTGAAAAAAAAAATAATTGTTTCTACTTTTGGCACAAGGCCAGCAAATACCCAGTACATTACTGGTACTTTATTTTATCGACCTCGAAAAAAAAAAAATAATAAACAACCTTCGGCCTCCAGGACACATTGGTAGATTTTTTAAAGACTTATTTTAGGGGAAAAGTAGCGTCTTTGACGCCGGGAAATACGGTAAGTTTGGTTACCAATTGGTTGACCACCCACCTTACTCTCCTGATTTGGCTCCATCTGATTATCACCTTTTACCACAACTGAAGAAACATCATCTCAAAGGAACGAAATTTCACTCCGATTCGCAAGTGATCACTGCTACAGAGACCTGGCTGGAGGTCCAACATACCAAGTTCATTTTACAGGGCTTACAAAAACTGAAGGACCGCTGCAATAAGTGTGTGAATCTGAGAGGGGGGATATGTTGAATAAAATCATAATTAACAAATCCACCTGAATTTTCTTTTACCCAAAAGCTACGACCTTTTCAGTATCACCTTGTATGTGTATGTATGTATGTATGCTACTGGTAACATGTATCCGAGTACAACCTGTCTCATGGTCGGGTCGCTGGCGACTAAACTGGCAACCCCACCAAGGTTTCTTGGTGAGGAGGGTGACTTTGGACATCCTGCAGGACTAAAAACAAAACCTGTCAAAGGGCAAAGGAGCTCTTAAGAGTCAATGGCCATCCAAAATCACCGGGAGAGATGACCCCTTAGCCTTTGTCAAGGCAGAATTCTAGGAGAAGGAAAACTCTGATATAACACCTGCAACCCTGATGGTATCCAATGATGTTGATTTGTTCTTCTTTTTGGTAAATATCATCTTGGTTAAGAGAGTGGGACTGGCTTTGTGCAGTGCCTTTGCTCACTATAAAAGCTTCATGGCACAGGCATTGCTTTATATCTGGAGATCTCTCTGCACTTGTCATCACATGGTACCATGGGCCCAGCACTATGTGTCAATAATTGTCACAAGTGTAGTGTTTGTACCAGAGTTTTCAAGTCGCTGGCTGGACTAAAAAGTCACATTCGTTCAGCGCATCGGTAGGGGTTCTCCTACATGGATATAAAGTAGTGGCCGTACTCGAAAACGAGTTGGCAGCCACCATATATATATATATATATATATATATATATATATATATATATATATATATATATATATATATATATATAGTCACAGTATGTAAGGTACTCAATACAAAGCAGAGTATAAATATTTAATATAGAAAAGGCTTCTACAGGACTAGAACTGTTTCATTCGGGAGAAATCATCTCCCTCAGTACCCCTCTCTTTCTCTCTCGCTGTACCCTAGTCTGTCTGTCTAACTCTCAGTCCGCCGGTCAGCCTCTCAGTATGTCTGTGTATCTGTCAGCCTGTCTGTCCCTCACTCTGCCAGTGTGTCAGTCTCTCTGTCAGCTTGTCTGTCAGTCTCTCTGTCAGCCTGTGTATCTGTCAGTCAGTCAGTCTATCTCTCTGTCAGTCAGTCAGTCAGTCAGCCTGTCTGTCAGCCTGTCTGTCAGCCTGTCTGTCAGTCTGTCTGTCAGTCAGTCAGTCTCTCTGTCTGTCAGCCTGTGTATCTGTCAGTCAGTCAGTCTATCTCTCTGTCAGTCAGTCAGTCAGTCAGCCTGTCTGTCAGCCTGTCTGTCAGTCTGTCTGTCAGTCAGTCAGTCTCTCTGTCTGTCAGCCTGTCTGTCAGTCTGTGTATCTGTCAGTCAGTAAACTTGGTACAAATGTACCAGATTGGAGTGCAACATCGATTATTGATTTCTCTCATAGTATTATTAGTAAGGCAAAAAGCAGCATGCCATGTTGTTGATGGTGATTGTAGTAGTGGTGATGGTGGTGGTGGTGGTGGTGGTGGTGGTAGTGGTGGTGGTGATTGTAGTAGTGGTGGTGGTGATGGTGGTGGTGGTGGTGGTAGTGGTGATGGTGGTGGTAGTGGTGGTGATGGTGGTGGTAGTGGTGGTGGTGATTGTAGTAGTGGTGGTGGTGGTGGTGGTGATTGTAGTAGTGGTGGTGGTGGTGATTGTAGTAGTGGTGGTGGTGATGGTGATTGTAGTAGTGGTGGTGGTGGTGATGGTGGTGGTGGTGATTGTAGTAGTGGTGGTGGTGGTGGTGGTGGTGGTGGTGGTGGTGGTGGTGGTGGTGGTAGTGGTGGTAGTAGTGGTGGTGGTGGTGATTGTAGTAGTGGTGGTGGTAGTAGTGGTGGTGATGGTAGTGGTGGTGATGCTAGAAGTGGTGGTGGTGGTAGTACTGGTGGTAGTGGTGATGCTAGAAGTGGTGGTGGTGGTAGTGGAGGTGATGGTAGTACTGGTGGTGGTGATGGTAGTAGTGGTGATGGTGGTGATGGTAGTAGTGATGATGGTGGTGATGGTGGTGGTGGTGATGGTGGTGACGGTAGTAGTGGTGGTGATGATGTTCGTGGTGGTTGTAGTGTTCGCGGTGGTGATGATTGTGATGATAGCGGTGGTGGTGGTGGTGGTGGTGATGATGATGATGATGGTTGTGATGATGATTGTGATGATGGAGGTGGTAGTGGCAGTGGCGGCGGCGGCATTGAAGGGGGGGGGGGCTGTTATCGGTGGAAGAAATGTTGCTGATGGTGGTGGTGGTGGTGATTGTATTGGAAATATTGCTGGTGGTGGTGGTGGTGGTTTATTAATGGTGTAAGGGGTGCGTGTTGGTGTTGGTGGTGGTGGTGGTGGTGGTGGTGGTGGTGGAAATGGGAGTGGAGTTAGGTGATAGTGCTGTTGGTGGTGGTGGTGGTGGTAGTATTGGTAATGGTAGCACTGTTTGTTATAGTGGTAGTGGTAGTAGTAGAAGTGGTGGTGATGGCGGTAATAGTCGTAGTGGTAGTAGGAGTAGCAGTACTAGTGGTGGTAGTGGTGTCGGCGGTGGTAGTGTTGCTAGTGTGTGAGGTATCGTTAATGATGGTGGTGGTGGTGGTGGTGCTACTAGTGGTGATGCTATTGGCACTGGTGGTAGTAGTGGTGGTGGTAGTAGTAGTAGGGGGAAACGGCGGTGGTGGTAGTAGTGCTGCTGTTGTTGCTAATGATGCTGCTGCTGCTGCTGATCATGGTGGTGGTGGTGGTGGCAGCTATAGCCACTGGCATGAAAAGTCAGTGATGCAGTAAACTCCCCCCCGGTGGTGAACCAACCGGTGAATCGAACAATTTATTTTGGGATGTAGCCCCAAATGTTTCTCTCTTCCCTCTCCTGGCCAACCTAACCCCTGCCCCTACCTAGCCAACCTCAATTTAACCCTTTAACATTTGCATTATTCTATATTTACTATTGTAATTTCATGGTAAACACTTTATCTCATATACTATCGAATCTATGAGATTTTGATATTATTTGAGAACAATACCTAAACATCAGTATGAGCAACCAATTACAGCCGGTTTCAACAGAAAGGTGAGAGAATTCTGGCCGCATACGGCCGGATGAAATGCTAAACGGTTGGAGAGAGAGAGGATGGACTCCCCCTGCATTAAAATTCCCAAGAAATGCCTTATGTCAACGCGGTACCCCTACGAATTAATCAAGATTTTGGGAGCCATTACCATACCCCTTTTTTTTTTTTTTTTTTTTTTTTTTTTCTTTTTACACATATATGGTGGGGTAGGGTCCCGTAACTTCTGGTAGAATAGTAGGGAACGGCGTGGTGCTATACAGCGTTTCTTAGGCATTTTAAACCTGGCGGGGCCCACCTGTGTCTGAACACGACAGATTTATTCCATGCCACAAAGCCCTGTTGCTCGATGATCTACCGATTCTGCTAATCGCCCACCCACCCCCGCCGTCACCGTAGTACATAATAATTGTTTCTACGTTAGACACAAGGCCAGCAATTACCCAGTGTATTACTGGTACTTTATTTTATCGACCCCGTAAGGATGATGAAAGGCAAAGTTAACCTCGGCCGGATTTGAACTCAGAATGGCAAGGGCCGTAACTCTATGCGCCAAAGCATGGCGTCCAATGGTTTCTGATTTAGGCACAAAGCCAACAATTTTAGGAACAGGGGCAAGTCGATTAAATCGACCCCAGTGTATTACTGGTGCTTTATTTTATCGACCCCGTAAGGATGAAAGACAAAGCTAACCTCGGCAGGATTTGAACTCAGAACATAAAGGGCCGTAACACTATGCCACAAAGCATGGTCAATAATTCTTTCTAAAGATTAGCAAAGTCCAACACTTTGGGGGAGGGGCGGAAATCAATTAAATCGACCCCAGTATTTAACTGGTACTTTATTTTATCGGAAAAATACGTCATGTTCTACCAAGATTTAAATTACACTTTAAAACAAAATAGTAATTTGCCAAAAATAATTGTTTCTACTTTTGGCACAAGGCCAGTAATTATCCCAGTACATTACTGGTATTTTATTTTATCGACCCCGTAAGGCAAAGCTAACTCAAACCGTAAAGGGCCGTAACTCAATGCTACAAAGCATCGTGTCTGACGCTCTACCGATGATACCAATAATAATAATTATGACAACAATAGTAACAACAATAATAAAAACAAGAAAAAGGAAAATATGTAGAAAAAGAAAAAAAACGAAAAAAACGAGAGGTGGGGGATAAGAACTCTGGTGTTGCAGAGAGAGGGGAGGGACGAAGGGGGGTAATTGGATTTGGGCCTAGGGCATGGGGACAGAAGAGCTGCAGCCCGCGGACAATGGCCAGTGGACACCCGCTGCATCAACCATCCCACCCCACGTGGTTCCTTCCTCAGACGGGCCGCTGACATGATATATTAATTCAAATGTAAATAAAGAATAAATAAATTGTAGGACTCCTACCTGATAAAGGTTGACTCCACGTGGGAGTGAAAGTCTGTGAGGGTATGGCCTGTGTTTGGTGTTTGAAGGACGCAATATCCGGTGAAAATGAGGCCGACGTTATTAGGAAAAGCAGTCACCGTGTATAGTTATTTACATATTCCTGGAAGAGAAAAATAGAGAAAAAAACCATTAAAAGGTGTTTATGTCACAAACGAGGTGACAATAGAGAACATAACGAATTATTTTTTGGAATATATGGCGTGTCGTCGTATAGGACGCATCCGTATTTTGGGTAAAGAAAAAAGTTTGGAAAAAAGTTATAGTTTATATTTTAATCCATATACATATATGTATACTGTATGTATATGTATATATATATATATATATAGAGAGAGAGAGAGAGAGAGAGAGAGAGAGAGAGAGAGAGAGAGAGAGAGAGAGAGAGAGAGAGAGAGAGAGAGAGAGAGATTTAGCGGCGGGTAGAAAAGGCGAACGAAACGCAAAATTCAGAAATGTAATATATATATATATATATATATTATACTATATATGAAAATATTCAGGACCCCGACGGCTGAGCTCCGGCCGTTTCGACAGCTGGATGCCCCAAGTATCGAGTACTCTGGTGGGTTATGGTCCACCTGGTATCTTACCACCCTTTCTGATATTATACTATATATATATTGAACTGTACACATATTTTATATATATATATATATATATATATATATATATATATATATATATATATATATATAGAGTAATAATAATAAATTTGAAGACTAAAATCCAAAGAGGGCCGATAAGGATAAATATATATCAAATATATAAGAACCGTAGAGCAAATATTTATTAAAATAACAGCTTAAAGTTTAAGCAAAGAATCGCTGCTTTCACCCTTAGTTTCAGAAGATCCCGTTAAGGGTGAAAGCAGCGATTCTTTGCTTAAACTTTAATCTGTTATTTTAAATATATATATATATATATATTGGTAAACGGAAAAGAAAATGCTGACAAATTGTTCACAGTGAAAAATAGTTTAATTAGGAATAAGTGAGAATTAGTAATAGTATTGGTTAGTATTCAGTTTTGGTTTTAAGTTTTACCGGTTGCGCATTTCTAATGCTTTTCAAAAATAATTTTGAGATAGAGCGTCCGTGATGTTTGCTCTGATATATATATATATATATATATATATATATATATATATATATATAAAACATGAGAAGAAAGAAGAATACTGCGTGGTTGCACATGGATTACATATGGTAAAAATAGTCCTTCGTCAGTGATTTTCCAACCATCATTGGTATTTCATCGCATTAAAAATCATATACCTCAGGTTGGCGCGAAAAATAACTAAAAAAAGTTATTGGGACCAGTAAATCGCGTAAAGCGAGGGGGACAGGTGAACAACATAGAAGGATAAAAGCAAATCAAAGAAAACCATATATATATATATATATATATATATATATATATATATATATATATGGTATATATGGGGGGGGGGGTCTGTAAAGCTATCGTCTTTGAAATTTTAAAACTGGCTGACGAAATTCGGTACAATACCGACCAAAGAGAGAAAGATAGAGAAAGTGGGAGAGAGAGGGAGGGGGGAGTGAGTGAGGGAGAAAGAGAGTGTGACAGAGAGCGAAAGAGAGAGAGAGAGAAAGAGAGAGCGAGAAAGAGGGTGAGTGAGAGTGAGAAAGAGAGACAGCGAGAAGCTAGAGAGCTAGAGAGAGAGAGAGAGAGAGAGAGAGAGAGAGAGAGAGAGAGAGAGAGAAGCTAGAGAGCTAGAGAGAGAGAGCGAGAAGCTAGAGAGAGAGAGAGAGAGAGCGAGAGCGAGAAGCTAGAGAGCTAGACAGAGAGCGAGAGCTAGAGAGAGAGTGCGAGAGCTAGAGAGCTAGAGAGAGTGCGAGAAGCTAGAGAGCTAGAGAGAGTGCGAGCGACAGAGAGAGCATCAGTAACAGTAAGAACACACAACAAGTACTAAAGCTATAAAACCATACAAGTTATAACATGTACCTCACAAAAGCTGGAAATGTGAACATGACGGCTGCAATTGTCAGACAGACACAGAAATCTATATAATGTACACACTGACTGATGGAACTAGAGCCACTGTCAAATTATATTCTTATGTTGATTTCTAGGATACATCACACAGTCGCATATATATATATATGTGTGTGTGGTGTGTGTGGTGTGGTGTGTGTGTGTGTGTGTGTGTGTGTGTGTGTGTGTGTGTGTGTGTGTGTGTGTGTGTGTGTGTGTGTGTGTGTGTGTGTGTGTGTGTGTGTGTGTGTGTGTGTGTGTGTGTGTGTGTGAATATATATATATAGTAACAAAAGTAAATGTGAAGACTAAAATCATAAGGATAATATATTTATAAAACCATATTTATTTCATTATACATATTTCAGGGATACCAAATTAAAATATGGTATGCCTTCATCAGACAAAATGCAATATATAAACAGTTTTATAAATAATTTTGACGTACCCTATTAAATGCAACCATTATTTTTGGAAGCTATCTTCTAAAAATAATGGTTGCATTTAATAGGGTACGTCAAAATTATTTATAAAACTTTATATATTGTATTTTGTCTGATGAAGGCATACCATATTTTAGTTTGGTATCCCTGAAATATGTATAATGAAATAAATATGGTTTTATAAATATAGTTTCCATTTATTAATATCGTATATATATATATTCAATACATTAACAGAGAAAGCTTTATGCTTTACTCTGACTGGCTTCCATCTCACTCAACAAACATTAGGATATACCTTAGTATAATCCCAATTTTACGTTTGGGGTGCTAACTATACGTATTTTGCGGAAGGCCAGTAGTATTATTTTATATGAGACATAATTAAAATTTATCTCCTTTTACAAACAATTGTTTCATTATAAGTTATCTACAAGTTGGGAGAATGTGTCCGGGTTATGTAGAAGCCTTCACACATTCGTAGGAATATATGCAGGTGGGCACTTATAAATCATCAGTGGATGCCCGTCAAACATCGATGTAAAAAAACTCTCTTACCGATAATATATATATATATATATATATATATATATATATAGGTTGAAATAGGATGAAACGAAATTTCATTTCTCACTCTTAGTACGGCACTTACTGCCATCTGGCAGAAGGGTATACGGTGCTGATGATAGCTAAGAAGCTTGAAACTAGTACATCGTTCCTGTGTCAGTGTTGAACAAAAAGGTGACGTGGTTGCCTTAACACCGTACGGCATAAATCAGGCTGTCCGTTTGTTTACAAACGGACAAAGCGGGCGTTATAATAAACGTCCGCTAAACTGATACGTACATATATATATGTGTACCTGTATGTATATATATATATATATATATATATATATGCATACTACTGTACGTCTGTATACATATATGTATGTACGCATACATACATACATACTTGCATATATATATATATATATATATATTATCCTTATGAAGCCCTCTTCGGATTTTAGTCTTCACATTTATTTTTGTTACTATATATATTCATACATACACACACACACACACACACATATATATATATATATGCGACTGTGTGATGATCGTCAGAATTATTGAGATAACCATCGTCTCAGTGTGTTTGGCCTTTAACGTGTGTTTGGCCTTTAACCTATGTTGTAGCTCTGGTTCGTCAGAATTATTGAGCGCTTGCCACACATCTCGGAAGTTGTTTTTCGCTAATTCCAAAGCCGAAATACGATTCTCGCTAATTTATATTTATATATATATATATATAATATATATATATATATATATATATATATATATATATATATATATATATATATATATAGTAATAATAATAAATGTGAAGACTAAAATCCAAAGAAGGCTCGATAAGTTTCAGAAAGATCCCGTTAAGGGTGAAACCAGCGATTCTTTGCTTAAACTTTAATCTGTTATTTTAATATATATATCGGTGCCCCAGCATGGCCTCAGCCGCCGGATCGCTGGGACAGGTAAAAGAGTATACACACATATATGCGTGTGCGTGTGTGTGTGGTGTGTTTTCAAAGGTTAAATAGCAAGGAAAAGCGTGTAGCTTTGTCGTAACTCGCACCTGACTGCAATTTGAAAATGCTCTTCTTTTATAGAGAGGACATTACTAAAGTTGCCATTTGCGCAAGAGTTTATTACGACAAAGCCCCTCAATGTCTTCCCTTGTCACTTAAGTTTGCTCCCTTCCAAACCCTCTTTGGGGTCTCGGGATATGCAGTGACTTCATCAACGAAGGACCTGTATTCGGACTCCTTGTTTGGTGCATACATTTGCACCACCCACAAAGACCTAACTTTCCACTTAAGCTTCAAAAGGT
>OZ024762.1:14751181-14756181 GCA_964016885.1 Eledone cirrhosa
TGTGTGTGTGAGCAAAGTACAATATATGCGTACATCCATATATATGTGTGTTTATGCATGTATGTATATGCATATATATATGTGTGTGTATGTGTATATATTACACTACGCTACATGCAGTTGCTTTGACCATCATGTGATTGCTCTGACTCTCTGCCAACACAAACGTTGCTAGGGTGGAGGAGGGGACTAGTGGGAGGGAGTGTAGGGGGCTAGTGAGAAGGGTGGGGTGGGTGAGAGCGATGGGGTGGGGTGAGAGGGAGGGGGTATGTGTTAATTTTTGGCTTAATTTTATATATTTTATTTTATGTAAAACCGGCGGTGTGGGTGTCACCTCCCCCCCCACACACACTTCCTTTCTGAGACATTCCATGTTTATTTCCGACTAATATCACAAGACATACCCTCCCCCACCCATCACCACATACATCAACACACTCACCCACATATACCCAAACACACACACACACCCACATATACCCAAACACACACACACACACACCCACATATACCCAAACACACACACACACACACCCACATATACCCAAACACACACACACATATAGCCAAACACACCCACACATACCCAAACACACACACATTAACACCCACCCACATATACCCAAACACCCACACACACCCACATTTACCCAAACACACACACCCAGACATACCCAAACACACACACACACACACCCGCATTTACCCAAACACACACACACACCCACACATACCCAAACACACACACACACACATTAACACCCACACACACCCACATTTACCCAAACACACACACACCCACATATACCCAAACACACACACACATACCCAAACACACACACAACACACCCACATTTACCCAAACACACACCCACCCACATATACCCAAACACACACACACACCCACATATATCCAAACACCCACTCACACCCACATTTACCCAAACACACACACCCAAATATATCCAAACACACACACACATTAACACACACCCACATATATCCAAACACACACACACCCTTTTTTGTTACTCCTGGTCAAACAGCCGCAATACCACCACCACCACCACCACCACCACCACCACATGTATGTATGTGTAAGTTTTAAGTTTATATGTGTGTATGGTCGTGTGCTTATATGTGTGTGTAAGTTTATATGTGTTAGCGTATATGCATGTGTGTATTATCTGTATAGACCCCGTGATCGTGGGAGGGGCTTTCTACATACCACCAAAATGTCGGGGAGGGGTGAGGTAGAGAGTGATCATATTACATATAGTTTATTGTATATTGGAAAAACTTCGATTAACAACGAAACTATCCCTGCAATTGGTATGAAAAAACTCCCAAGGTGAAGTTTTTAAAAAATCCAAATGAAAGTAACAAGGGAGATTACCCTCGTGAAATCAGTTGACTGAAATATGCATATGTACACACACACACACACACACACATATATATATATATATATATACATATATATATATATATATATATATATATATATATATATATATATATATATTAATATGTATATATCATCATCATCATCATCATCAACGTTTAACGTCCGTGTTCCACGCTTGCATGGGTTTGGACGGGGGTAGTCCCACTTGAGGCAAGAGTGATTGTCTTGCTCGCATAGGACTGTCTGGCAGGTTTTCTACAGTTGGATGCCCTTCCTAATACCAACCACATTTACAGTGTGGTATATATATATATTAATATATATATATATATATATTATAAAGTAAAACAAAGAAGCCTTCAATACATCAAAAGTCTTTATTAGCCAACAATGTTTCGTCCTATTAAGGACTCATCAGGGCAATTAAAACAACAAGAAGTATTATCGGCCAATACAAGCCGAAAACTCCGAAGAATATGGAGTGTACATACACTAAAGTATTGCAAGATTATGGGTAAAAATATATAATAAAAATCACTAAGGAGGTGTATAACATTTATATATATATATATATATATATATATATATATATATATATATATATATATATATATACACAAGTTTATCCCGGGTTCAATCGGGGGTAACCACAGTAAGTAAGGTACTCAATACATAGCAGAGTATAAATATTTGATATAGAAATGGCTTCTACAGGACTAGAACTGTTTCATTCGCGAGAAATCATCAGTGCCCCCACAAAATGTATAGCCCACTTTGATTACCTGTACAGGCCAATATTTATTAGAGTGCTGTTGAAGTGTGTATACATTCTTCGAGGGGATACCCCGTGTGTGTGTGTGTGTATGTATGTGTATATATTTATATATATATATATATATATATATATATATATACACATACATACACACACACACACAAGCAAATGCAACAAGTATACAACTTTGTGTGTGTGTATATATATATATATATATATATATACACACACAGACATGCGGGCATGTATATATATATATATATATATATATATATATATATATATATATATATATGCACGTATGTAGAATAGGTAGGTGTATTGAAATGAAAGACATATATATACATATATATGTGAATATATACACACATATATAACCATAGATATAAATATATGTACATACATACACATATATATAACCATACATACACATATGTACACTTATATGTACATATATATATATATAACTATATATTCATTTATACACACATTTATACATACATGTTCATATATACGCATTTATGTAGTTACATGCCGCATCATACTGCATAAACTATACATCATACACGCACACTTATAGAGTGTGACGTACACACACTGTATAGCGTGTGACGTACACACACAAACTTTATAGCACGTGTGGTACACCCACACACACTGCAGAGCGAGTGGCATACACACGCACACATTGTATAGCGTGTAACACATACACTGTATAGTGTGATACACACACAACAGAGTGACTGACATACACACACACACCGCAGAGCGACTGACATACACACACACACACACACCGCAGAGCGACTGACATACACACACACACACACACCGCAGAGCGACTGTCATACACACACACACCGCAGAGCGACTGACACACACACACACCGCAGAGCGACTGACATACACACACACACAGACACACCGCAGAGCGACTGATATACACACGCACACACACACACACACACACACCACAGAACGACTGACATACACACACACTCACACACACCGCAGAACGACTGACACACACACACACACACACACAGACACACCGCAGAGCGACTGACATACACACACACACACACACCGCAGAGCGACTGACACACACATACACACACACACAGACACACCGCAGAGCGACTGACGTAAACACACACACACACCGCAAGCGACTGACGTACACACATACACTGTACAGTGTGTGACATTCATACACACACTGTTAGTGTAAACACACGACTATGCCCCAGAAAATTTGTCAATGAATGAATGTGTAGTTTTTATTTTTTCTTGTTTGTTTTTGGCTAGTGCGATGTGTAACCTACATATTCTACTCATTCATATATATATATATATGGTGGATATATATGTAACATATATATATAATATATATTTATATATCGTATATATATAATATATATATTTATATATCGTATATTGTATATATATAATATATATCGTATATTGTATATACATTACATTATATATATATATATATATATATATATATATATATTTATATATCGTATATTGTATATATATAATATATATATATATCGTATATTGTATATACATTACATTATATATATATATATATATATATATATATATATATATATATATATATATATATATATAATGTATATACTTTACATTATATATATATATATATATATTATATATGTATATATATATATGTATATATTGTATATATATATATATATATATAATTGTTTCTACTTTTGGCACAAGGCCAGCAATTATGCCAGTGTATTACTAGTACTTTATTTTATCGACCCCGTAAGGATTATACATATATATATATATATATATATATATATATATATATATATATATATATATATATAATATATACACTATACATATATAATATATACACTAAACATATATATATCATACATACATATACAATGTATATAATATATTTACATATATACTATATACTTATATATACAATCTCTCTATATATTATACTTATATATATATATTTTATTTATACATTCATATAATAAATTTATATTATATTATAATTAAAATAGCTCTGCACTATACATCAAGTACTCTTCTCGACATTACCTTTTCTACGCAAATACATAAAATATATATATATATATGTAAATATAAATATATATACAGTATATATAGATATAGATATATATATATGTACTATACATCTACAGGGTGTCCCCAAAAAATGGATACACATTTCAACAGCGTTCTAACAAATATGTGTATATATTTTTGAGGGAAACCCTGTATATATAAATATCAATAATACTAATATATATATATATATAGTAATGATACTAATATATATATATATGTATATATATATATATATATATATAGTAATGATACTAATATATATATATATATATATATATATATATATATATATATATATATATATATAGTAATAATTGTTCCTACGTTAGGCACAAGGCCAGCAAATACCCAGTGCATTACTGGTACTTTATTTTATCGACCTTGTAAGGATGAAAGGCAAAGTATTACTAACATATATATATAGTAATAATACTATCATATATACATATATATATATATAATACGTTGAGGGGGGTCCCGCGCGAACTAGGATGCGGAAGATCCGTGTCAGCATATGCGGTCGATGTCACCGTAGTAGTGTCGAACGCCAAACACATCGAGGCGATCGGCACTACACTAAGAGAATACGAAGCAGTGACAGGAGCAATGATCAACCAGGAAAAGTCAGTGGGCCTGCAGCTCGGCACCTGGAGAGGCAGGTCCATGCCGTCCAACAGCGTCGTCGGGCGC
>OZ024762.1:14763681-14768681 GCA_964016885.1 Eledone cirrhosa
AAGTGGCTGAGCATTCCACAGTCATGTGTAGTGTAACCTTTAATGAAATTCTCAGGGAGATTCAGCCTGTCACTGCGCGACAAGACTGCCCCCCCCCCTTTCATACACACTTTGAATTGCAATTAGGTGTCATTTCTTATTATAGTGTAAGTAAGGCCGGTAGACTGGCAATAGAATCGGTAGAGCGTCAGGACAACATGCTTTGTGGCATATATTGGGACGTCAAGTATGAAATTTGTAGAAATTTGTTTGTTTTTCTACAAATTTCATATTTGACGACCCAATAGCTACATGGATGCCCCTTTAAATTACGGGTACAGACTATTCAAAAGGACGTGTAAATAGTTTGTCTACCCCATTTCTACCCAGAAGGGTTTAGGGTCAAGCCAAGATTGTGATGGCATTTGACCAGTGGGGTCAAACCCGACACCTAAAGCGAACGTCTTAACCATTCGGCCATGCTTGTCTCTACATGGCGAGGCATGAACGACACCACGGACACTGCCTGTTCTATGAGATGTAATGTGCCTTGGTCAATAAAATAACCAGCGAGGAGACGACTACGGGGTCTAGCAACATGCTAGATTTAGCAGCCAAATCTGCCTCAAACCACCTTCACAAGTCTTAGTATAAAAGACACATTGAGAGAAACATATAAATATACACCAGCTCCGAACACAAAGGAACCAAACACCCACTGTCATGGCCTCGATCTCACCCACTATTATGAGCAAATGGGGGCCCTCGAGCTGACCGCCCCACGGCCCCGGCAGACAGAATAGAGAAGGCGATTCTCCGAAGGATGGTGAAGCAGAGGTTTTGGAAGGGCCATTCCAGCTCGTGAGATTCATACCTGCGGGTAGCAAACTCTGTGCTGATGGGGATGCGTAGAGAGGTAGCCCTAGGCCCAAGGACACTAGAAGTCTCTACTGCTATAGGTAGCCCTAGGGACAAGGACACTAGAAGTCTCTACTGCTATAGGTAGCCCTAGGGACAAGGACACTAGAAGTCTCTACTGCTATAGGTAGCCCTAGGGCCAAGGACACTAGAAGTCTCTACTGCTATAGGTAGCCCTAGGGCCAAGGACACTAGAAGTCTCTACTGCTATAGGTAGCCCGAGGGACAAGGACACTAGAAGTCTCCACTGCTATAGGTAACCCTAGGGACAAGGACACCAGAAGTCTCCACTGCTATAGGTAGCCCTAGGGCCAAGGACACCAGAAGTCTCTACTGATATAGGTAGCCCTAGGGCCAAGGACACTAGAAGTCTCCACTGCTATAGGTAGCCCGAGGGACAAGGACACTAGAAGTCTCTACTGATATAGGTAGCCCTAGGGCCAAGGACACTAGAAGTCTCTACTGCTATAGGTAGCCCTAGGGCCAAGGACACTAGAAGTCTCTACTGATATAGGTAGCCCTAGGGCCAAGGACACTAGAAGTCTCTACTGCTATAGGTAGCCCTAGGGCCAAGGACACTAGAAGTCTCTACTGCTATAGGTAGCCCTAGGGACAAGGGCACCAGAAGTCTCCACTGCTATAGGTAGCCCTAGGGACAAGGGCACTAGGAGTCTCTACTGATATAGGTAGCCCTAGGGACAAGGACACTAGAAGTCTCTACTGCTATAGGTAGCCCTAGGGACAAGGACACTAGAAGTCTCCACTGTTATAGGTAGCCCTAGGGACAAGGGCACTAGGAGTCTCTACTGATATAGGTAGCCCTAGGGACAAGGACACTAGAAGTCTCTACTGCTATAGGTAGCCCTAGGGCCAAGGACACCAAGAAGTCTCCACTTCTATAGGTAGCCCTAGGGACAAGGACACTAGAAGTCTCTACTGTTATAGGTAGCCCTAGGGACAAGGACACTAGAAGTCTCCACTGCTATAGGTAGCCCTAGGGACAAGGACACTAGAAGTCTCCACTGCTATAGGTAGCCCTAGGGACAAGGACACTAGAAGTCTCTACTGATATAGGTAGCCCTAGGGACAAGGACACTAGAAGTCTCTACTGATATAGGTAGCCCTAGGGACAAGGACACTAGAAGTCTCCACTGTTATAGGTAGCCCTAGGGACAAGGACACTAGAAGTCTCTACTGCTATAGGTAGCCCTAGGGCCAAGGACACCAAGAAGTCTCCACTTCTATAGGTAGCCCTAGGGACAAGGACACTAGAAGTCTCTACTGTTATAGGTAGCCCTAGGGACAAGGACACTAGAAGTCTCCACTGCTATAGGTAGCCCTAGGGACAAGGACACTAGAAGTCTCCACTGCTATAGGTAGCCCTAGGGACAAGGACACTAGAAGTCTCTACTGATATAGGTAGCCCTAGGGCCAAGGACACTAGAAGTCTCTACTGATATAGGTAGCCCTAGGGACAAGGACACTAGAAGTCTCCACTGTTATAGGTAGCCCTAGGGACAAGGACACTAGAAGTCTCTACTGATATAGGTAGCCCTAGGGACAAGGACACTAGAAGTCTCCACTGCTATAGGTAGCCCTAGGGACAAGGGCACCAGAAGTCTCCACTGCTATAGGTAGCCCTAGGGACAAGGACACCAAGAAGTCTCTACTGCTATAGGTAGCCCTAGGGACAAGGACACTAGAAGTCTCCACTGCTATAGGTAGCCCTAGGGACAAGGGCACCAGAAGTCTCCACTGCTATAGGTAGCCCTAGGGACAAGGACACCAAGAAGTCTCCACTGCTATAGGTAGCCCTAGGGCCAAGGACACTAGAAGTCTCTACTGCTATAGGTAGCCCTAGGGCCAAGGACACTAGAAGTCTCCACTGCTATAGGTAGCCCTAGGGACAAGGGCACCAAGAAGTCTCCACTGCTATAGGTAGCCCTAGGGACAAGGACACTAGAAGTCTCCACTGCTATAGGTAGCCCTAGGGACAAGGACACTAGAAGTCTCTACTGATATAGGTAGCCCTAGGGACAAGGACACTAGAAGTCTCCACTGCTATAGGTAGCCCTAGGGACAAGGGCACCAGAAGTCTCCACTGCTATAGGTAGCCCTAGGGACAAGGACACCAAGAAGTCTCCACTGCTATAGGTAGCCCTAGGGCCAAGGACACTAGAAGTCTCTACTGCTATAGGTAGCCCTAGGGCCAAGGACACTAGAAGTCTCCACTGCTATAGGTAGCCCTAGGGACAAGGGCACCAAGAAGTCTCCACTGCTATAGGTAGCCCTAGGGCCAAGGACACCAGAAGTCTCCACTGTTATAGGTAGCCCTAGGGCCAAGGACACTAGAAGTCTCTACTGCTATAGGTAGCCCTAGGGACAAGGACACTAGAAGTCTCTACTGCTATAGGTAGCCCTAGGGACAAGGACACTAGAAGTCTCTACTGCTATAGGTAGCCCTAGGGACAAGGACACTAGAAGTCTCTACTGTTATAGGTAGCCCTAGGGCCAAGGACACTAGAAGTCTCTACTGCTATAGGTAGCCCTAGGGACAAGGACACCAGAAGTCTCTACTGATATAGGTAGCCCTAGGGCCAAGGACACTAGAAGTCTCCACTGCTATAGGTAGCCCGAGGGACAAGGACACTAGAAGTCTCTACTGATAAAGGTAGCCCTAGGGCCAAGGACACTAGAAGTCTCTACTGCTATAGGTAGCCCTAGGGCCAAGGACACTAGAAGTCTCTACTGATATAGGTAGCCCTAGGGCCAAGGACACTAGAAGTCTCTACTGCTATAGGTAGCCCTAGGGCCAAGGACACTAGAAGTCTCCACTGCTATAGGTAGCCCTAGGGACAAGGGCACCAGAAGTCTCCACTGTTATAGGTAGCCCTAGGGACAAGGGCACCAGAAGTCTCCACTGCTATAGGTAGCCCTAGGGACAAGGGCACTAGGAGTCTCTACTGATATAGGTAGCCCTAGGGACAAGGACACTAGAAGTCTCTACTGCTATAGGTAGCCCTAGGGACAAGGACACTAGAAGTCTCCACTGTTATAGGTAGCCCTAGGGACAAGGGCACTAGGAGTCTCTACTGATATAGGTAGCCCTAGGGACAAGGACACTAGAAGTCTCTACTGCTATAGGTAGCCCTAGGGCCAAGGACACCAAGAAGTCTCCACTTCTATAGGTAGCCCTAGGGACAAGGACACTAGAAGTCTCTACTGTTATAGGTAGCCCTAGGGACAAGGACACTAGAAGTCTCCACTGCTATAGGTAGCCCTAGGGACAAGGACACTAGAAGTCTCTACTGATATAGGTAGCCCTAGGGACAAGGACACTAGAAGTCTCCACTGCTATAGGTAGCCCTAGGGACAAGGGCACCAGAAGTCTCCACTGCTATAGGTAGCCCTAGGGACAAGGACACCAAGAAGTCTCTACTGCTATAGGTAGCCCTAGGGACAAGGGCACCAAGAAGTCTCCACTGCTATAGGTAGCCCTAGGGCCAAGGACACCAGAAGTCTCCACTGTTATAGGTAGCCCTAGGGCCAAGGACACTAGAAGTCTCTACTGCTATAGGTAGCCCTAGGGACAAGGACACTAGAAGTCTCTACTGCTATAGGTAGCCCTAGGGACAAGGACACTAGAAGTCTCTACTGCTATAGGTAGCCCTAGGGACAAGGACACTAGAAGTCTCTACTGTTATAGGTAGCCCTAGGGACAAGGACACTAGAAGTCTCTACTGCTATAGGTAGCCCTAGGGACAAGGACACTAGAAGTCTCTACTGCTATAGGTAGCCCTAGGGACAAGGACACTAGAAGTCTCTACTGATATAGGTAGCCCTAGGGCCAAGGACACTAGAAGTCTCTACTGCTATAGGTAGCCCTAGGGCCAAGGACACTAGAAGTCTCTACTGATATAGGTAGCCCTAGGGACAAGGGCACTAGAAGTCTCTACTGCTATAGGTAGCCCTAGGGACAAGGACACTAGGAGTCTCTACTGATATAGGTAGCCCTAGGGACAAGGGCACCAGAAGTCTCCACTGCTATAGGTAGCCCTAGGGCCAAGGACACTAGAAGTCTCTACTGCTATAGGTAGCCCTAG
>OZ024762.1:14801181-14813681 GCA_964016885.1 Eledone cirrhosa
ACCACCACCACCACCATCACCATCACTACGCCAGAAACCATTACCATCATCATCATCCTCATCACTCACGACCGCTGCTACCATGCCAACAACTAGCATCACCATCACCTCCACTACCTCCATAATTATCACGAACACAACCACCACCAAAGCAACGCCGACAACCACTACGGAACACAACCACCACCACCACCACCACCACAGCCACGGGGCCAAAAACTTTGTATGAAGGACCGAATAACAAGCGCCGGATTTACCATTTTGCTTAAGTGTGCTTAGTGAAGGTCTGAGTGGTTAGAGAATTGGATTCACAATCTTGAGGTTGTGAGTTCGATTCCTGGACCGGGCGATGCGTTATGTCCTTGAGCAAGACACTTTTTATTTCACGTTGCTCCTTCTACCTGGAGATGCGACCGATAGATAGTATTAGCAATTGGAAAGATCGATGGAAACATTGTTTCCTCGGTCCGATTTAACGAAAGTCGATTGTTCTTTCTTTCTTTCTTATGTGTACTTTAAGAACAAGGCCCCGTTGGGGGGACATCTTCCTGTCGCTCCCAAAAGTTTTTACGATGAATTTTTCAAAAGTAAGGTGCCACATAACTAGTACAGGGCCTCTTTGTCCTAAATCCAGAACTGCCCAGAACCTACACAATTAAATCAGACACCGCAAAGCCTCCCCCATCTCGTCCGACGATTTAACCTAACAATTCCACAAACATATCCCCGACCCAATTACTGGTACTTTAAGGCCTCTTTCTCCTAAATCCGGCACTGCCCAGAACCTACATAATTAAATCAGACACCGCAAAGCCTCCCCCATCTCGTCCGACGATTTAACCTAACAATTCCACAAACCTATATCCCCGACCCAATTACTGGTACTTTAAGGCCTCTTTGTCCTAAATCCGGCACTGCCCAGAAGCTACACAATTAAATCAGACACCGCAAAGCCTCCCTCCATCTCGTCCGACAATTTAACTAACAATCCACCAACCTACCCCCGACCCAATTACTGGTAGTTTATCGACACTGTACGACTGAAGCAAAAAAAAAAAGCAAAGTTGGCTTCGGCAGGATTTCATCAACTGCGGGTTGCAATGACCCGGAACAAATACAGAGACGTTTTAACTGAGAGGTTCTGAAAGTGGGTGGGAATCGAACTCAGACCAACGCCCTAACCACCAATCCACCCGCATTAAACAACACGATACAACACATACTGTAGACTAGCTCTGCAATACTACCACACAACACATACCACACAACACAACAGGTACTCTACACAACACAACATGTACTCTACACTACACAACATGTACTCTACACAACAGGTACTCTATACAACACCACAGGTACTCTACACAACACCACAGGTACTCTACACTACACAACACCACACCACAGGTACTCTACACAACAGAACAGGTACTCAACACTACACAACAGGTACTCTACACAACATGTACTCTACACAACATGAACTCAACACTACATAACAGGTACTCTACACTACACAACAGGTACTCTACACTACACAACAGGTACTCTACACAACACTACAGGTACTCTACACAACACTACAGGTACTCTACACAACACTACAGGTACTCTACACAACACTACAGGTACTCTACACAACACTACAGGTACTCTACACAACACTACAGGTACTCTACACAACACTACAGGTACTCTACTACAAGATCACAGCCCAATCTATATAAAGATCTACAAATGAAGATAACCAAGACTTACAACTGTACGTAACATACAGGAAATAATATATCCATATCCATATGTATGTATATATAGAGAGAGGGAGAAGAGAGACCAGTATATATAGAGAGAGGGGAAGAGAGACCAGTGTATGTAGAGAGAGGGGGAAAGAGAGACCAGTGTATATATAGAGAGACGGGGAGAAGAGAGACCAGTGTATGTAGAGAAAGGGGGAGAAGAGAGACTAGTGTATATAGAGAGAGGGAGAAGAGACCAGTATATATAGAGGGGGAAGAGAGACCAGTATATATAGAGGGGGAAGAGAGACCAGTATATATAGAGAGGGGAAGAGAGACCAGTGTATATAGAGAAGGGGAGAAGAGAGACCAGTATATATAGAGAAGGGGGGGAAGAGAGACCCGTGTATGTAGAGAGAGAGCAGTATATAGAGAGAGGGGGAAGAGAGACCAGTGTATATAGAGGGAGGAAGAGAGACCAATATAAACGGTTGAGGTCCACAGCCACAGAGAGAGGGGTAGATAGAGAAACAGCCAAGCACACACACAGAGAAACTCACATACACACACATACACAACCACACACACAGAGAAACTCACATACACACACATACACAACCACACACACAGGGAGGCAGCCACACACATACACAGACCGACACAAACTGCCACACACATACAGTCACACTCACCAACACATGGAGACAACCACACACACACATTCAAAGAACTACACACACACAGAGAGAGAGCCACAGTCACACATACAACAGAACAAAACAGCCACACACACACACACACACACCGCCACAAACTGCCACACACACCGCCACAAACACACACACGCCGCCACAAACACAAACCACCACACACACGCCGCCACAAACTGTCACACACACACACGCCGCCACAAACTGTCACACACACACACGCCGCCACAAACTGTCACACACACACACGCCGCCACAAACCACCACACACACACACGCCGCCACAAACTGTCACACACACACACGCCGCCACCACAAACTGCCACACACACAAACCACCACACACCCACACCCCGCCACAAACACACCGCCAGAAACTGCCACACACACGCGCCGCCACAAACTGCCACACACACACGCCGCCACAAACCACCACACACCCACACCCCGCCAGAAACTGCCACACACACGCGCCGCCACAAACTGCCACACACACACGCCGCCACAAACCACCACACACACACACGCCACCACAAACTGCCACACACACGCCACCACAAACTGCCACACACACAAACCACCACACACACACACACGCCACCACAAACCACCACACACACACACACGCCACCACAAACTGCCACACACACGCCACCACAAACTGCCACACACACAAACCACCACACACACACACGCGCCGCCACACACCACCACACACACATACACCGCCACACACACACAAAGAAGTATAGAGAGAGAACCAACAGCAGAACTTGTAACTAACAAAAGCAATCAATACCGGCGTTAGACATTTTATGAGCAGTGGCGTTTGTTGGAAATGAATTAATTTCACGGTTTCAACCCGTGACGGATAATAATAATTGTTTCTTCTTTTGGCACAAGGCCAGCAATTACCCAGTACATTACTGGTACTTTATTTTATCGACCCCGTAAGGATGAAAGGCAAAGTTAACCTCGGCGGGATTTGAACTCAGAATGGCAAGGGCCGTAACTCTATGCGTCAAAGCATGGCGTCCGACCCTCTACCGACGGATAATAATAATAATTGTTTTTACTATAGACACAAAGCCAGCAATTTGGGGAGAGGGGAAAGTCGATTAACTGTCGACCCCAGTACGTCACTGGTACTTTATTTTATCGACCCCAATAAGGATGAAATGCAAAGATAACCCCCGGAGGAATTTGAACTCAAAACGTAAGGGTTCATAACTATGTCACAAAACATATTCTCCGACGCTCTACTGAACTGCCCCTTATATATGTAATGATTTCTAGTATAGGCACAAGACCAGTAATTTGTGGGGTGGATAAAGTCGATTAAATCGACCCCGTATGGATGAAAGGAAAAGTTAACCTCGGTGGGATTTGAACTCAGACCATAACTATGTCACAAAGCATATTCTCCGACGCTCTACCAGGCTGCCAATCCAGCGCTCTGGATGATGATAATAATAATTGTTTCCAGAGGCACAAAGTCAGCAATGGATGGTGGGGGGGGGGGGGTCAGTAAAGCAACGCCAGTGTATTACTGGTACTTTATTTATAGATCCTGTAAGGATGAAAAGCAAAGCTAACCTCGGCGGGATTTGAACTCAGAACGTAATGATAATAAAGTGAACAGCCGACAAACAAGCATATAGGATACACCCCACCAGCCAGACCTAACGACACCCCACCCCACCAGCCAGGCCGAACGACACCCCACCAGTCAGGCCGAACGACACCCCCACCAGCCACGGACGTACCACACCCCACCAGCCACGGACGTACCATGCTGATGAGGTATACAGTTACAGAAACATATAACGCTGTGGATTTAGCATTACTGAATGGTTAAGTAGTTCAATCTTCGATCATTATATCCCAGCTTCGATCCCAAATATGGGTAAGATTGGGTATGCAGCATAGGCCAATGGTTAACAAGTTCTATCTGTAACATTGATCAAATGGTTTAATCTACAGCACGGTCAAATGATTAAGAAGTTCGATCTGTAGCATGGCTAAATGGTTGAGAAGTTCGATTTGCAATCATTATATCCTGTGTTCGATCCCAGATACAAAATGATTAAGACGTTCGATCTGCAATCGATAAATTCCAGATTCGATCCCAGATAGAGATAAAGATATTAATTGAACACGCAGCATGGCCGAATGTTCGAGAAGTCCATTTCTTCTTCTTCCTTCATCTTCTTCACCCACTTATTGCTGGGAGAATCGCCGTGGGGCGGTGCAGAGCCTTCAGACACCTTCCAGAGGGTTCTACCACACCTTCCAGAGGGTTCTATCACACCTTCCAGAGGATTCTATCACACCTTCCAGAGGGTTCTATCACACCTTCCAGAGGGTTCTATCACACCTTCCAGAGGATTCTATCACACCTTCCAAAGGGTTCTATCACACCTTCCAGAGGCTTCTATCACACCTTCCAGAGGATTCTATCACACCTTCCAGAGGATTCTATCACACCTTCCAGAGGATTCTATCACACCTTCCAAAGGGTTCTATCACACCTTCCAAAGGGTTCTATCACACATTCCAAAGGGTTCTATCACACCTTCCAGAGGGTTCTATCACACCTTCCAAAGGGTTCTATCACACCTTCCAAAGGGTTCTATCACACCTTCCAGAGGGTTCTATCACACCTTCCAAAGGGTTCTATCACACCTTCCAGAGGATTCTATCACACCTTCCAGAGGATTCTATCACACCTTCCAGAGGATTCTATCACACCTTCCAAAGGATTCTATCACACCTTCCAGAGGATTCTATCACACCTTCCAAAGGGTTCTATCACACCTTCCAGAGGGTTCCATCACACCTTCGAAAGGGTTCTATCACACCTTCCAAAGGGTTCTATCACACATTCCAGAGGTTTCTATCACACCTTCCAAAGGGTTCTATCACACCTTCCAAAGGGTTCTATCACACCTTCGAAAGGGTTCTATCACACCTTCCAAAGGGTTCTATCACACCTTCCAAAGGGTTCTATCACACATTCCAGAGGGTTCTATCACACATTCCAGAGGTTTCTATCACACCTTCCAGAGGGTTCTATCACACCTTCCAAAGGGTTCTATCACACATTCCAGAGGGTTCTATCACACATTCCAGAGGTTTCTATCACACCTTCCAAAGGGTTCTATCACACCTTCGAAAGGGTTCTATCACACCTTCCAAAGGGTTCTATCACACCTTCCAAAGGGTTCTATCACACATTCCAGAGGTTTCTATCACACCTTCCAAAGGGTTCTATCACACCTTCCAAAGGGTTCTATCACACCTTCCAAAGGGTTCTATCACACCTTCCAAAGGGTTCTATCACACCTTCCAAAGGGTTCTATCACACATTCCAGAGGTTTCTATCACACCTTCCAAAGGGTTCTATCACACCTTCCAAAGGGTTCTATCACACATTCCAGAGGTTTCTATCACACCTTCCAGAGGATTCTATCACACCTTCCAGAGGATTCTACCACACCTTCCAAAGGGTTCTATCACACATTCCAGAGGTTTCTATCACACCTTCCAAAGGGTTCTATCACACCTTCCAGAGGATTCTATCACACCTTCCAGAGGTTTCTATCACACCTTCCAAAGGGTTCTATCACACCTTCCAGAGGATTCTATCACACCTTCCAGAGGATTCTACCACACCTTCCAGAGGTTTCTATCACACCTTCCAGAGGGTTTTATCACACCTTCCAAAGGGTTCTATCACACCTTCCAAAGGGTTCTATCACACATTCCAGAGGTTTCTATCACACATTCCAGAGGTTTCTATCACACCTTCCAAAGGGTTCTATCACACCTTCCAGAGGATTCTATCACACCTTCCAGAGGATTCTACCACACCTTCCAAAGGGTTCTATCACACATTCCAGAGGTTTCTATCACACCTTCCAAAGGGTTCTATCACACCTTCCAGAGGATTCTATCACACCTTCCAGAGGTTTCTATCACACCTTCCAAAGGGTTCTATCACACCTTCCAGAGGATTCTATCACACCTTCCAGAGGATTCTACCACACCTTCCAGAGGTTTCTATCACACCTTCCAGAGGGTTTTATCACACCTTCCAAAGGGTTCTATCACACCTTCCAAAGGGTTCTATCACACATTCCAGAGGTTTCTATCACACATTCCAGAGGTTTCTATCACACCTTCCAAAGGGTTCTATCACACCTTCCAGAGGATTCTATCACACCTTCCAGAGGTTTCTATCACACCTTCCAAAGGGTTCTATCACACCTTCCAGAGGATTCTATCACACCTTCCAGAGGATTCTACCACACCTTCCAGAGGTTTCTATCACACCTTCCAGAGGCTTCTATCACACCTTCCAAAGGGTTCTATCACACATTCCAGGTTTCTATCACACCTTCCAAAGGTTTCTATCACACCTTCCAGAGGGTTTTATCACACATTCCAGAGGCTTCTATCACACCTTCCAAAGGGTTCTATCACACATTCCAGAGGTTTCTATCACACCTTCCAAAGGGTTCTATCACACCTTCCAAAGGGTTCTATCACACATTCCAGAGGTTTCTATCACACCTTCCAAAGGGTTCTATCACACCTTCCAAAGGGTTCTATCACACATTCCAGAGGTTTCTATCACACCTTCCAGAGGGTTTTATCACACCTTCCAGAGGCTTCTATCACACCTTCCAAAGGGTTCTATCACACATTCCAGAGGTTTCTATCACACCTTCCAAAGGGTTCTATCACACCTTCCAAAGGGTTCTATCACACCTTCCAAAGGGTTCTATCACACATTCCAGAGGTTTCTATCACACCTTCCAAAGGGTTCTATCACACCTTCCAAAGGGTTCTATCACACCTTCCAGAGGCTTCTATCACACCTTCCAGAGGGTTCCATCACACCTTCGAAAGGGTTCTATCACACCTTCCAAAGGGTTCTATCACACATTCCAGAGGTTTCTATCACACCTTCCAAAGGGTTCTATCACACATTCCAGAGGATTCTATCACACCTTCCAAAGGGTTCTATCACACCTTCCAGAGGGTTCCATCACACCTTCGAAAGGGTTCTATCACACCTTCCAAAGGGTTCTATCACACATTCAAGAGGTTTCTATCACACCTTCCAAAGGGTTCTATCACACCTTCCAAAGGGTTCTATCACACCTTCGAAAGGGTTCTATCACACCTTCCAAAGGGTTCTATCACACATTCCAGAGGTTTCTATCACACATTCCAAAGGGTTCTATCACACCTTCCAAAGGGTTCTATCACACCTTCCAGAGGGTTCTATCACACCTTCCAGAGAGTTCTATCACACCTTCAAGGGGATTCTATCACACCTTCCAAAGGGTTCTATCACACCTTCCAGAGGGTCCTATCACACCTTCCAGAGGGTTCTATCACACCTTCCAAAGGGTTCTATCACACCTTCCAAAGGGTTCTATCACACCTTCCAGAGGGTTCTATCACACCTTCCAGAGAGTTCTATCACACCTTCAAGGGGATTCTATCACACCTTCCAAAGGGTTCTATCACACCTTCCAGAGGGTTCTATCACACCTTCCAAAGGGTTCTATCACACCTTCCAGAGGGTTCTATCACACCTTCCAAAGGGTTCTATCACACCTTCCAGAGGGTTCTATCACACCTTCCAAAGGGTTCTATCACACCTTCCAGAGCATTCTATCACACCTTCCAGGGGATTCTATCACACCTTCCAGAGGGTTCTACCACACCTTCCAGAGGGTTCTATCACGCCTTCCAGGGTTCTATCACACCTTCCAGAGGGTTCTATCACACCTTCCAGAGGGTTCTATCACACCTTCCAGAGGATTCTATCACACCTTCCAAAGGGTTCTATCACACCTTCCAGAGGGTTCTATCACACCTTCCAGAGGGTTCTATCACACCTTCCAGAGGATTCTATCACACCTTCCAGAGGGTTCTATCACACCTTCCAGAGGGTTCTATCACACCTTCCAGAGGGTTCTATCACACCTTCCAGAGGGTTCTATCACACCTTCCAGAGGGTTCTATCACACCTTCCAGAGGATTCTATCACACCTTCCAAAGGGTTCTATCACACCTTCCAGAGGGTTCTATCACACCTTCCAAAGGGTTCTATCACACCTTCCAGAGGGTTCTATCACACCTTCCAGAGGGTTCTATCACACCTTCCAAAGGGTTCTATCACACCTTCCGGAGGGTTCTATCACACCTTCCAGAGCATTCTATCACACCTTCCAGAGGTTTCTATCACACCTTCCAAAGGGTTCTACCACACCTTCCAGAGGTTTCTATCACACCTTCCAGAGCATTCTATCACACCTTCCAGAGGATTCTATCACACCTTCCAGAGGATTCTATCACACCTTCCAGAGAGTTCTATCACACCTTCCAGAGGTTTCTATCACACCTTCCAGGGGATTCTATCACACCTTCCAGAGGGTTCTATCACACCTTCCAGAGGGTTCGGTTCTACCACACCTTCCAGAGGGTTCTATCACACCTTCCAGGGTTCTATCACACCTTCCAGAGAGTTCTATCACACCTTCCAGAGGTTTCTATCACACCTTCCAGGGGATTCTATCACACCTTCCAGGCGGTTCTATCACACCTTCCAGAGGTTTCTATCACACCTTCCAGAGGGTTCTATCACACCTTCCAGAGGGTTCTATCACACCTTACAGAGGGTTCGGTTCTACCACACCTTCCAGAGGGTTCTATCACACCTTCCAGGGTTCTATCACACCTTCCAGAGAGTTCTATCACACCTTCCAGAGGTTTCTATCACACCTTCCAGAGGATTCTATCACACCTTCCAGGGGATTCAATCACACCTTCCAGACGGTTCTATCACACCTTCCAGAGGGTTCTATCACACCTTCCAGAGGGTTCTATCACACCTTCCAGACAGTTCTATCACACCTTCCAGGCGGTTCTATCACACCTTCCAGAGAGTTCTATCACACCTTCCAGACGGTTCTATCACACCTTCCAGAGGGTTCTATCACACCTTCCAGACAGTTCTATCACACCTTCCAGGCGGTTCTATCACACCTTCCAGAGGGTTCTATCACACCTTCCAGACAGTTCTATCACACCTTCCAGGCGGTTCTATCACACCTTCCAGAGGGTTCTATCACACCTTCCAGACAGTTCTATCACACCTTCCAGGCGGTTCTATCACACCTTCCAGAGGGTTCTATCACACCTTCCAGAGGGTTCTACCACACCTTCCAGACAGTTCTATCACACCTTCCAGGCGGTTCTATCACACCTTCCAGAGGGTTCTATCACACCTTCCAGACAGTTCTATCACACCTTCCAGGCGGTTCTATCACACCTTCCAGAGGGTTCTATCACACCTTCCAGACAGTTCTATCACACCTTCCAGGCGGTTCTATCACACCTTCCAGAGGGTTCTATCACACCTTCCAGACAGTTCTATCACACCTTCCAGGCGGTTCTATCACACCTTCCAGAGGGTTCTATCACACCTTCCAGACAGTTCTATCACACCTTCCAGGCGGTTCTATCACACCTTCCAGAGGGTTCTATCACACCTTCCAGAGGGTTCTACCACACCTTCCAGACGGTTCTATCCAAAGCAGCCAACCGGATCCAAATGATCCGATTGAATCCCTCCTCCTCCGCCAAGCGGGACCAGCCGAGCTCATGGAGGTGTTGTGCTCTACTTCGGGGTCTTCTGTCAGCCAATTGGTTTGTAAATCGTGGGACAGACACATGTAGGGACACACTATATCACGCTGAATCTCCTCTGAGAATTACTTTAAGGATACACGTGTCTGTGGAGTTCCCAGTACAACCACAGGCTAATTTCAAGGATAGCAGGTTGTTTCGTTGTTTGAACAACTGAAACACTCGTCGTCGAAACTGACGCAGATCCAAGCCGGACATATTACAGGTATTTACAACCAGACATGTTTACGGGAGGAGGGGTGTAGAAGAAATGGGAGAATGGATACACATATATATATACACATACACACACACACACACATATGTATACATACACATATACACATGTATACATACATACATGTATATATATACACACACACATGTATACATACACATATACACATGTATATACACACATACACATGTATATACACACATGTATACATACACATATATATACACACACATGTATACATACACATACACACATGTATACATACACATACACACATGTATACACACACTCATGTATACATACACATACACACATGTATACACACATGTATATACACACACACATGTATATATACACACACACATATATACATACACACACACATGTATATACACACACATATATACACATACATCTACATATACACACATGTATATACACACACACACATGTACACATTCACGTACACACATGTATACAGACATACACACACATATATACACATACATGTAAACATGACTTTCGTACGCGCAAACACACACACACAGGCTCCCATATATGTAAACATACACACACACACACACACACACACACACACACACACACACAAGCACATACAAGTTTCTAACAGGTAAATACGTATGCACACACACACACACACACACACACACAGGTAAACACGTATGCACACAGTTACACACGTATGCACATACGAACACATGTACACACATGTACACACACACACACACACACACACACATGTACTGGTCAGATTTTAGCATCACTTATGAAGCCATACTGGAGAACGTGGTGGTTGTCTTAATTGGTCCTAGATTAGACCATATCGAACACATATAGATCTATAATCAATAAGCCCCCACCACCAACACCATGGCCGTCACCACCACCACCACCACCACCGCCGCCACCACCACCCTCATGCAGAAATCGAACCTTTGATCAACAACCCGATGGTCGTTGAATCCTTCACACCCAAACAACTGGAACGCCTTAACATTCGTTAAGGAATAGATCGATCAAATATCGATAAAAGATTCCGACTAGAGATGGTAATTATTTAATCCCAAGTGCCCAAGCAGCCCACCGCACCAACAACGAAATCCCAAGAGGTAACCAAGCGAGACGGTAAGCAGAAAATACAATACAATTGCACGGCTAATTACGTTATGTAAGACATGTATCCATGTAAAGTCCCGTAACTCCTGATAGAGTCGTAGAGACGTCGTATTGACATACGGCGTTTCTTGGGCATTTTAAGCCTGGCGGAGCGCATCTCCTCTCCAGGCCTGAGTACAGCAGATTTCTTCCAGGGAATGATAGAAAGTGAGAGAGAGATATAGAGGAAGAATCGACCCCAGTACTTAACTGGTATTTTTTTATCGACCTCGTAAGGATGACAGGCAAAGTTGACCTCGGTGGGATTTGAACTCAGAGAGTAGAGAGTCGGAGCGAATGCCGTATATTATACCATTCTATCTGACGTTCTAACGACTCTGACAATTCTTCGCCTATTGTAAGACATGGAAAGGCGACGAATTGTCAGAGTCGTTAGAACGTCAAATAGAATACTTTATGGTGTTCGTTCCGACTATAAGCTCTCTCTCTCTCTCTCTCTCTCTCTCTCTCTCTCTCTCTCCTCTCTCTCTCTCTCTCCCTCTCTTTCTCTCTCAGCTCCGATCTCGCAGAATCGTAAGAACGTCAGATAGAATGTTCTGGCACTCTACACCAGGGGTTTTCAACCTGTTCCATGTGGACCACTAGTGGTCCACAAGAAAATTCAGGTGGTCCACAGAAAATTTTCAATAGCAAATTCCTTTTTGATCCATGACTTAAAGCTCTGTTCTTATTCTTCGCATAAGTACGACTTCAGCTGTTTATTTGCGTAGATTTTTAGGCACTGCGACATGATAGCATTTTCTAATTCATTGAAAAAAAAAACAAAAACATCTACTGATGCTTATAAGTAGCAGTTCCATTACAAAAGATTTAAAAGTTTAGGTGGTCCAGAGGAAAAAATTACTTATGTTGGTGGTTCACAGAGAAAAAAAAGGTTGAGAACCCCTGCTCTACATTCTCTCTGTTCAAATT
>OZ024762.1:14823681-14853681 GCA_964016885.1 Eledone cirrhosa
GGACCCGTCCAACCCTTGCAAGCAGGGAAATGCGGACGTAAAATGATGATGATGATGATGATGATGATATATATATATATATATATATATATATATATATATATATATATATATATATATATATATATATATATATATATAAAGTATATAAATATGTATATATATACATATTTAAATACATATATGTATTCATATATACCTATGCATATATATATTACATATATACCTATGCATATATATATACATGTACAAATATATATATATTTATACGTGTATATATATATATAGAAAGAGAGAGAGAGTTATATATACTTATACATATGCATGTATAAATATATATATTTATACACATTCATATGCATATATTCATGGGTATATAGTCAGACACCGAGATGTATATAATATATATATAAATATACACACACACACACACACACACATATATATATATATATTATATACATCTCCTTGTCTGACTATATATAATATATATATATATACACACACACATATATATATATATATATATATACACACATATATATATATATATATATATGTATATATATGTATATATATGTATATATATGTATATATAGACACACATATAATATACAGATTTTGGGACTTTTTTTTTTTACAAATGTGAGAAATCGTTATTGCATTGTGTAGACACAACTGCAGTAGTGAGATGTGTGTGTTTATGTGATTGTGTGTGTGTTGTGTACGTGTGTGTGTGTGTGTGTGATTGTGTGTGTGTTGTGTGTGTAGATATTACTTGTAAAGAAATAGAGAGAGGGGGGGTAGCATGAAGTGGCGGTAGAGTAAAAAGGATAAGAATGAGAAGGAGGGAGTGGATTCAGGGGGGGGGGGGTAAAGTTTGAGTGAGTGTCAGTGAAAGGGGGGAGGGGAAAGAGATAAGATGGAAGGAAGCGGAGAAGGAGGAGAAGGAGTACTGAAACTGTAAGCATTGTGGGGAGGAGGAGGAGGAGTAGTAGTAGAATGAGATAAAGAAAGAGTGGCGGGAGGAGTTGAGTGTGTGTGGGGGGATAAAGATGTAAAGAGAGAGGTGGAGCGGGAGGATGACAGCAACAGCTTAGTGAGCATAGAGAGAGAGAGAGAGAAATAGAGAAGAGGAGGGAATCAACTAGCGGGAGAGGGAGGAGAATCGGTTGAAGGAGGGGAGAGGAATAGAAGAAAAGATAGGGAAGGAGGGGGAAAGAAATAAGAGGGAGAGGGGGAAAGAAATAAGAGGGAGAGGGTGGAAGAGGAATAGATAAAAGATAGGGAGGAAGGGGAAGAGGGATAGATAAAAGATAGGGAGGAAGGGGAAGAGGGATAGATAAAAGATAGGGAGGGAGGGGAAGAGGGATAGATAAAAGAGAGGGAGGGAGGGGTTGAGGACTAGAAGAGAGGGAGGGTGGGAAAGAGGAAGAGGGTGGTGGTGGTGGTGGCGGGAAAAGAATGAAAACGAGACCCGTGAGAGCGGGGGTGGGGGTATTTAGAAGATAGAACTACATAGAGAGAGAGAGGGGGGAGGAAAGGTGGCTGTACATGTGTGTATCTCTTTATGTATATGTGTATGTGTCTTTGTGAGTGTATGTATGTTTGTGCTTGTGTGTATGTATATGTGTGTGTGTGTATGTATGTGTACGTGTATTTATGTGTGTGTGTGTATTAATGTGTATGTGTCTTTGTGAGTGTATGTATGTATGTTTGTGCTTGTGTGTCTGTATGTGTGTTTGTGTGTATGTATATGTGTGTGTATGTATGTGTGTGTGTGTTTGTCTTATGTAGCAGACTTTTGGGCGCAGTATGTGTGCTGTGCTGTGTGTATGTGTGTGTTGTGCTCTGTGTGTGTATGTGTGTGCTGTGCTCTGTGTGTGTATGTGTGTGCTGTGCTCTGTGTGTGTATGTGTGTGCTGTGCTCTGTGTGTGTATGTGTGAGTGCAGTTGTAATTATATGGCGGTAATTCTACCTTCGCCTCTATACGAATATATATACACGATATATATATACATAAACACACACACACACATATATATATATACCTACACACGTATATTTTTACATACACACACGCATATATATACACATACACACACACACACATATATAGATATATATATATATATAAATAAATGAATATAGGTACATAAGCATCATCATCATCGTCATAATTTGGCTAGAACTACTCACACACTGATTACGTATATGCGTGTACATGTGCGTGAGTGTGTTTGTGAATATTTTGGTGTATATGTGTATATGTGTGTCCATTGTAAATACGTGTGGCAAGCATTGTGTATATCTATTTGTCTTTACATGTACGTTTGAACACACACACAATATATATATATATGTGTGTATATATATATATATTTGTGATGATTTATATTGGTTTGATTTAGGCACAAGGCCAATAATTTGGGGGGGGGGGGGGGGGTAGTCAATTAAATTGTCACCAGTGTATTACTGGTACTTTATTTTATCGACCCCATAAGGATGAAAGGCAAAGTTAACCTCGGCGGGATTTGAACTCCGATCGTAAAGGGCCGCATATTATCATAAATGTTCGTGACAGAGCCTTTTCCTCACTAACACACACACACACACACACACACACATATAACGAAGGAAATATGGTAAGGAACCAGGTGGACCATAACGCACCAAAGTACTCAATACTTAGGGTAGTAGAGTGGGTAATAGGAACGAGTAGGACCCCAACGGCTGAGCTCAAGCCGTTTCGACGGCTAATTCTGGACGCTTAGAATTAGCCGTCGAAACGGCTTGAGCTCAGCCGTCGGGGTCCTACTCATTCCTATATATATATATATATGTAGATATATATATCTACATATATATATCTTGATATAAACGGAGAGGAATATTTGTAACAGCAGCTTATATTAAAAAAAAAAAATATGGGGGGAGAAGAGGGGGGCAACAGCCGCTACGGAGAATCGAACTCCGTAAGACTGTATTACCTGATCCAAACACTTTGAGTCGTGCCCATACTGGGGCACCGCCATGTTGATATGAGTGTGTATGTGTGTGTATGAAAGCCGTTACCTGCATGAGCGCATAGCATTCTGATGCAAGCCTTAGATATGTGCACCGTTTTGACGAATGCAAAATACCAACAAAATCTGCCGATTTTTACAATAAAATCTTTCGTTTTTAAGAAAGACAACTGAAAAAATATGTTAATAAATAAGGGGCTACATATATACTAGGTACCCCCTGTCTCTGGTACCCTGTTTTGGGTACATATATATATGTACCCTGCGTAAATTATGTGGCTTTGATTTTGAAAATTACATACACACAGGCTTCTTAAGTACCAGGAATCGCTTCTGTTAGGTGTGTGTGTATATGTATGCATTAGCGTCCATATTCTCAGAGAACGCAGCGCTTATATAATATGTATGTGTGTCTTGTACAAACATATACATACACATACACATGCACATACATACATAATACCTACGTGCATACACATTTACATACATGCATACATACACACATATATATATATATATGTACGTACATGCACTTACTACATACACAATACCTACCTACGTACATACTAATTTACACACACACACACACACACACACACATATATATATATATATATATATATATATATATACATAGCTGCACACTTACATACATTCACACTAACATATATATACATATATATATATATATATACATACATATATTCATGCACACGTACACATTTATACACACACACACACACTCGGTCTTCGAGAATCATAATGTCCGCGGTTTGTGTAAAGGCATGTTATGTTTATTCGTGTATTATGTTATAATGGTTATAATGTATGTCTCGATATATTTGATTCCCGGGTTCAATCGGAGGTAACAACAGTAAGGAAGATACACTGAGGCATTCCTGATGATTTCCTTCGAATGAAACAGTTCTAATCCTGTAGAAGCCATTTCTATATTCAATTTGTTATATATATTATGTTATATGTGTTATATATATTATGTTATATATATATATATATATAAGGCAAAACAAAATAACATGAGAATAATAACATGCTGGTATATAATAGTTGAACGCTTGATATAGTTGGGAGAGAGTCATATATATATATATATATATAGTGTGTGTGTATACAGATATATACATACGTACACATACGCACAAATGATCATAGTTATATATATATGTACATGAGTGTATGACATGTTTACAACGGGATGGAATAGATACAGGATTAGATAAGACAGCCTGACAAATCGATAGACACATCTTTACAAGAGAAGCACAGACAGGCAGAAGCACGCACACACACACACACACACACACACACACACACACACATATATATATATATATACACAGGGTGTCCCCCAAAAATGTATACACACATTTATTAGAATGCTGTTAAATATATATATATATATATATATATATATATGTTAAATATATATTTATGTTTCTTTTTGTGGTGACACCCTGTATATACACACACACATGTATATATATATATATATATACACACAGAGTGTCCCCCAAAAATGTATACACACTTCAACAGCCGTGTGTATATATTAAAAAAAATGTTTTTTTTAAGGTTTCCCTTTAAAAATTTCTTTTTTTGTTTTGCTTCCGTTCGTTCTCTTGTCCTTTCTATATCTATATTATATATAGTGTCCCCAAAAAATGTATACACACTTCAACAGCCGTGTATGTATATATATATATATATATATATATATATATATATATAAAAGACAAGAGAACGAACGGAAGCAAAACAAAAAAAAAGAAATTTTAAGAGGAAACCTTAAAAAAAACATTAAAAAAAAAAAAATATATACAAAAGCCATATGTGTGTGTGTACGTATGTATGATGTGTGTGTGTGTGTGTGTGTGTGTGTGTATAGAGAGATATGTGTGTGTACGTATGGAGTATATACATATATATATAAATGGAGGGTGGTGTATATATATATATATATATACACATATGTCTGTGTGCGTGTGTAATGGTTAAAGCAGACGAGATAAATATTAGATGAGATTATAGTTGAGATGAAAGACATGTATGTAAAGCTAAACGTTATATATATATATATATATATATCACTATATCACTATTACTATCACCATTACTACTACAAACACCAAATTGCTGGCCTTGTGCCTAAAGTAGACACAATCGTTAAGAAACGATTATCATTACCATTGTTATTAGTAGTAGTATTATTATATACATACATCTGTACGCCTATCGTGTGTTTGTTCTTTGCTGGGTACAATCACCAACCATTTTCGGGCGAGGAGACGAATACGAGAGAAAAGTTGGACGAATCAAAATAAAACCCGAACACTGAAGAGATAGATAGACAGCTAGATAGAAGATAGTAGGGGGAGGAAGTGCGAGAGAGGGAGAGATACAGAGAGAGGGGGGCAGAAAGAGAGAGAGAAGGAGGGAGGGGGGCGAGACAGCGTGTGAAAGGGGGATGGAAGAACGAACAGCGCATGCGCACTGGCCACCATTTTCTGCACTCATGTACAAGTGGTATGAAGCGATGTATTTTATGTGTATGCGTATGCGTACGTGTACGTGTAAGTATGTATATGGAGGTGTATATATATATATATATATATATACCCCCATATATATATATATATATACGTGTGTAAGGGGTGTATGGATGGCTGCATGGATGGATGAACAAGATGGAGTGGATAAGGCAGATAGATGTGTGATTGGAGGAAAAGGTGGCGGTGTTTTGTTATGCGGCGTAGCGGCATGGCGGCCGTGGTGGAGGCGGCGGTGGCGCAGCGGCGGCACGGAGGCCGTAGTGGTGGTGGCGGCGGCGGCGGCGTAGCGGCATGGAGGCCGTAGTGGCGGCGGCGTAGCTGCATGGAGGCCGTAGCTGCGGCGGCGGCGGCGGCATAGCGGTATGTAGGCCGTAGTGGCGGCGACAGCGTAGCAGTAAGTTGGCCGTGGTGGCGACGGCGTACTGCCGTGTCGACCGTGGTGGTGGCGACGATGACTGTGGTTCTAACTACGAATCCAACAGATCCTATCTCTCCTTTTCGCCTTTCTGCTCACCCCCCCCTCTCTCTCTCTCTCTCATATATATATATATATATACAGGATGTCCCCCAAAAAATGTATACATATATTTATTAGAATGCTGAAGTATGTATGTATATATGTGTATATATGTGTATATATATATATATATATGTATATGTATATGTATATATATATATATTTATATATATATTTTAAATACACTATATTTGTGTGTGTGTATATATATTTTTTGGAACACAATATTTGTGTGTATATATTTTTGGGGGACACTATATTTGTGTGTATGTTGTATATATATATATATATATATACAACATACACACAAATATATATATATATATATATAGAAGATCTATTTAAATTGTTGGGATACAACAAGCAAATATTTTTATAACTGATATAAAGCACTCAACAAATAATTGAAGTAAAAATACGATATTAACACTATCCGGGAGCTTCCAACAGTAATGGTTGCATTCGTTAAGGGTATGTCAATATTTATTTATAAAACTGCTCTATATTATATTTTGTCTGATGAAAGCACACCATAATTTAACTTGGTGTCTTTGAAATATGTATAATGAAATAAATATGGTTTTATAAATATAGTTTCCATTTGTTAATATCGTATTATATATATATATATATATATATATATATATATATATATATATATATATATATATATATATATATATATATATACAGGATGTCCCCCAAAAATGTATGCATATATTTATAGAATGCTGTTGAAGTATGTGTATATTTTTTTGCAACTCACTGTATATTTGTGTGTGTATATATGTTTTTGGAACACTATATTTGTGTGTTGCATAAATATATATGTATTTGTTAGAATGCTGTTTACATTTTTGAGGGACACTGTATATTTGTGTGTTTGGTGTTGTATAAATATATATATATATATATATATATATATATATATATATATATATATATATACAGGGTGTCCCCAAAAAATGTCTACACATTTATTAGAATGCTGCTGAAGAGTGTATACATTTTTGGGGACACCCTATATATTTGTGTGTGTGTGTGTGTTGTATAAATATATATATGTCTGTATATATCTATATATGTGTTTTTTTATATATCAACTTATCTATCTATCCATCTATATATATGCATACACACACATTCACAGAGACACATACACACAGACACATACACAGACACATACATACACATACACACATACAGACACATACATACACATACACACACACACATTCACACATACACAGACACATACACACACATTCAGACACATACACACATACATACACACACACACATACACACAGACACATACATACATACACACACACACACATATACACATACACAGACACATACACACATACACAGACACACACACACACATACACATACATACACACAGACACATACACACACACACACACACAGCCAGTCCAACAGCCAGTCATGTCTATCTATCCAGAAATCTACCCACAAGTCTATCTACACGATTTACCCACATATCCGTCCCACCCATACATCTACCCACCTATATATCTATCTTTCTATCTCACTCTCCTATACATCCAACTACCCACCCGTTATCCACCTACCTATCTCATCCACCTCTCTATACATCTAATATACATCTACCCACCTCTCTATCCATCTCTCTATACATCTAATATACATCTACCCACCTCTCTATCCATTTTACCCACCTCTCTATCTATCTACCCACCTATACATGCAACTACCCGCCTATCTATGTATCCATCTTTCTATCTTATCCTCCAATCTATCCATCTACCCACCTTTCTAGCTATCTCACCCACCTTTCTATTTACCCCCACACATACATCTACCCGCCTATATATCTATCTACCCATCTATATTTCTATCTCACCCCCTCCCCCCAGCTATTTTTCTATTCATCTACCCAGCCATCTATCTATATATCCATCTAACTCACCCACCCACCCATCTATCTACCCACCTATATATATATAATTACCCACGCATCTCGCTATCTATCCACCTGCCTATCTATCTATATACCCACCCACACATCCATCTACCCACCTAGCTATCCAACAATCTACACACCCTCCCACCTAGCTATCTGTCCACCCACCTAACTATCTACCTCCGTCTACCTACCCACCTAGCTATCTGTCCACCCCTCTAGCTATCTACCTCCGTCTACCTACCCACCTAACTATCTACCTCCATCTACCTACTCACCTAGCTATCTACCTCCGTCTACCTACCCACCTAACTATCTACCTCCGTCCACCTACCCACCTAGCTATCTACCTCCGTCTACTTACCCACCTAACTATCTACCTCCGTCTACCTACCCACCTAGCTATCTACCTCCGTCTACCTACCCACCGACCTAACTATCTACCTCCGTCTACCTACCCACCTAACTATCTACCTCCGTCTACCTACCCACCTAGCTATCTGTCCACCCACCTAGCTATCTACCTCCGTCTACCTACCCACCTAACTATCTACCTCTGTCTAGCTACCCACCTAGCTATCTGTCCACCCACCTAGCTATCTACCTCCGTCTACCTACCCACCTAACTATCTACCTCTGTCTAGCTACCCACCTAACTATCTACCTCCGTCTACCTACCCACCTAATTATCTACCTCCGTCTACCTACCCACCTAACTATCTACCTCCGTCTACCTACCCACCTAGCTATCTACCTCCGTCTACCTACCCACCTAGCGATCTACCTCCGTCTACTTACCCACCTAGCTATCTACCTCCATCTACCTACCCACCTAACTATCTACCTCCGTCCACCTACCCACCTAGCTATCTACCTCCGTCTACCTACCCACCTAGCTATCTACCTCCGTCTACCTACCCACCTATACTATCTACCTCTGTCTACCTACCCACCTTACTATCTACCTACGTCTACCTACCCACCTATCTATCTACCTCCGTCTACCTACCCACCTAACTATCTACCTCCGTCTACCTACCCACCTAACTATCTACCTCCGTCTACCTACCCACCTATCTATCTACCTCCGTCTACCTACCCACCTAGCTATCTACCTCCGTCTACCTACCCACCTAACTATCTACCTCCGTCCACCTACCCACCTAGCTATCTACCTCCGTCTACCTACCCACCAACACTATCTACCTCTGATACCTACCCACCTAGCTATCTACCTCCGTCTACCTACCCACCTAGCTATCTACCTCCGTCTACCTACCCACCTAACTATCTACCTCCGTCTACCTACCCACCTATCTATCTACCTCCGTCTACCTACCCACCTAGCTATCTACCTCCGTCTACCTACCCACCCAGCTATCTGTCCACCCACCTAACTACCTACCCACCTAACTATCTACCTCCGTCTACCTACCCACCTAATTATCTACCTCCGTCTACCTACCCACCTAATTATCTACCTCCGTCTACCTACCCACACAACTATCTACCTCCATCTACCTACCCACCTAGCTATCGACCTCCGTCTACCTACCAACCTAATGATCTACCTCCTTCTACCTACCCACCTAATGATCTACCTCCGTCTACCTACCCACCTAACTATCTACCTCCGTCTACCTACCTAGCTATCTACCTCCGTCTACCTACCCACCTAGCTATCTACCTCCGTCTACCTACCCACCTAATTATCTACCTCCGTCTACCTACCCACCTAATTATCTACCTCCGTCTACCTACCCACCTAGCTATCTACCTCCGTCTACCTACCCACCTAACTATCTACCTCCGTCTACCTACCCACCTAGCTTTCTACCTCCGTCTACCTACCCACCTAATGATCTACCTCCGTCTACCTACCCACCTAACTATCTACCTCCGTCCACATACCCACCTAACTATCTACCGCCGTCTACCTACCCACCTAGCTATCTACCTCCGTCTACCTACCCACCCAGCTATCTGTCCACCCACCTAACTACCTACCCACCTAACTATCTACCTCCGTCTACCTATCTTTATATTCTACGCAAGCATCTCTTTTCCTCTCTCTCACTCTCTCTCTCTCTCAACCTTTCCTCAATTTCTCTCAATTTCCAACTCACCCTTTCTCTCAATCTCCCTCAATACCTCCACTCCCTCTCTTTATATATATATGATGGCTGCCCCCTCGTATTCGAGTATGGCCATTGCACGAGGAGAAAAAAAAAATTAATAAATAAATAAAAAAAAAAATAAAAATAAAAAAAAAATATATATATATATATATATATATACATACACACATACACACATACATACACATATACACACACACATACATTAATAACAATAATAATAATAATAACAACAATAATAATAATATACATATACATATATATATACACATACACGCACACACATAAGCATATCTATACGCACACACACACACGATAGCAACTAACAGCGCTGCGATCGAATGTGGCTTTTTACATATATATATACACACACACAGGGTGTCCCCAAAAAATGTATACACACGTTGATTACCTATACAGTCAATATTTATTAGAATACACAGCCTTTCCCAAAAATAAAATTTAAATAATTGTTTCTACTTTTGGCGCAAGGCCAGCAATTACTCAATACATTACTGGTACTTTATTTTATCGACCCCGTAAGGATGAAAGGCAAAGTTAACCTCGACTGATTTGAACTCAGAACGTAAAGGGCCATAACTCTATGCTGCAAAGCATGGTGCCCGACGCTCTACCGATACTGGCAATCCACGTAATTTAAATAATTGTTTCTACTTTTGGCACAATTACTCAATACATTACTGGTACTTTATTTTATCGACCCCGTAAGGATAAAAGGCAAAGTTAACCTCGGCGGGATTTGAACTCAAACCATAAAGGGGCGTAACTCTTTGCTGCAAAGCATAGCGTCAGGCCCTCTACCGATACTGCCAATCCACCGCCCTTGATAATTGTTTCTACGTTAGGCACAAGGCCAGCAATTACCCAGTGTATTACTGGTACTTTATTTTATCGACCCCGTAAGGATGAAAGGCAAAGTTAACCTCGGCGGGATTTGAACTCATACGTAATTTAAATAATGCATAAAAAATAGAATTTATTTGAATATATTTTTTAAAGATTGAAATGTGTATACATTTTTGGAGACACCCTATATATACGTGTATATATATATATATATATATATATATATATATATATATATATATATATATATATAGTAATAATAATAAAATTGAAGACTAAAATCCAAAGAGGGCTCGATAAGGAAAATATATATCAAATATATAAGAACCGTAGAGCAAATATTACATATATATATATATATATATATATATATATATATATATATAATACAATATCAGAGATAGTTTAAAGCTAAACTCTGACTGGTAACCATCTCACTCAACAAACATTAGGTTATATTAAAATATAAACCCAATTTAAGTGTTTGGGGTGCTAACAATATGTATAATGTGGAAAAACCAGTTGTATTATTTTATGAGAAATAATTAAAGTTAAAGTATATATATATATATATATATTGTAAGTCGACCTACAATTAGGAATGAGTAGAAAGCACTCAATAAGGGTAGGTCCTTAGACATTACGTTTAAATAGCCTGACAAATTGAAAATTGCGGCAGGCAAAACCCAACCATAGAATACCAAAACAACGAAAAAACTAATCAGGTTAATATATATAATTGTTTCTACTTTAGGCACAAGGCCAGCAATTACCCAGTGCATTACTGGTACTTTAATATATATAATGTTATTACAACAGGCAGACGAGATGTATCAAAGAACGGTGGAATCTTCCAGCATTGGTAAGTCTATTATAAAGTTGTTAACATCTCTTATATTTCTCCTCCACCATCACTACCATCTCCACCAGCACAGCTAACACCACCACCACCACCACCATCTGCAGCATCTCCACCATCAACATCACCACAACCATCACAGCTACGACCTTCTCTACCATCACCACCACCACCACCATCTCACTACTTTTACACTATCGTACCAATTGCTTCATCTTAAACACCACCACAGCCGCCATTACCACCATAACCACCATCATCATTACGACCACCACCACAGCACTACTGCCACCATCACTATTGTCAAGTAAACAGTGTTTTTCGTTGTCGTCGCAGCTACCACCACCACCATCACCATCATCATAACAATCAGCCAACCTCGTCACCTGCGTCCATGTTCTTAACACTACCCTAACCACATTCACCACACCATCAACAGTTATAATGAAGTCTTGGATAAACAATGGATTGAAAATACAATGAGGTGGTCATGGCTGGACAGTTTTGACTATTGTGCTTAGTCTAAACTAACCTGGGGTTAAATACCACTAGGAATTCGATCGACAAGATCCTAGAACTTATTTGCCTACAGAGTTAAGTGGAACTCGTCAAATTGGACCAAGGAAACAATGTTTCCATTGGTCTTTCCATTGCTGATATTATCTACTAGTTTACAATTCCTGGCAAAAGAAAGGAGCTGATTGTTAGATTGGACCAAGGAAACAATGTTTCCATTGGTCAGCCCATTACTGATACTATGGTTCGTATCTGTTCTAGATTGGAGCCAAACCAAAATGATTGGTGTGTTCTAGATTGGAGCCAAACCAAAATGGTTCTTGTGTTCTAGATTGGAGCCAAACCAAAATGGTTCTTGTGTTCTAGATTGGAGCCAAACCCAAATGATTGGTGTGTTCTAGATTGGAGCCAAACCAAAATGATTGGTGTGTTCTAGATTGGAGCCAAACCAAAATGGTTCTTTTGTTCTAGATTGGAGCCAAACCAAAATGATTGGTGTGTTCTAGATTGGAGCCAAACCAAAATGATTGGTGAGTTCTAGATTGGAGCCAAACCAAAATGGTTCTTGTATTCTAGATTGGAGCCAAACCAAAATGGTTCGTGTGTTCTAGATTGGAGCCAAATCCCAAATGGTTCGTATCTGTTCCAGATTGGAGCCAAACCCCAAATGTTTCGTATCTGTTCTAGATTGGAGCCAAACCCAAAATGGTTCGTATATGTTCTAGATTGGAGCCAAACCTAAAATGGTTCGTGTGTTCCAGATTGAAGCCAAACCCAAAATGGTTCGTGTGTGTTCTAGATTGGAACCAAACCCAAAATGGTTCGTGTGTTCTAGATTGGAGCCAAACCAGAATGGTTTTTTCGGCAATGCAAGAAATCCCCTAACTCCCTACGACTCTCTCGGGAGTTACGGGACCATACATACACACATATGGCCAGAAACTAAGTGAGGTGTGAATAGGTTGACATTAGATCAGGCATGTCAAACTGTGTTGTCTGAGGGCGACACACGACAACTAATTGTGCACATTACAATTATTTTTTTCTTATTTTTTTAATATTACAAAGATAAAACATGCTCGCGCTGTAAAAACCTTTGTGCGGGCCGCATGCCTACTTGTAAAGGGCTGCATGCGGCCCGTAGGTTTGGCATACCAACATTAGATAGTGTAGTCCTAGATACACTGTCTGAATAAAGGAATTCGATCAACAAGACCCCATAACCCATTTGCCTAGAGAGTGGGTTCGAACTCGTCAACAATTCAACGCATCACCGTAAAAGTTTTAATAATTAAATTAGGTTTAACAGAGACTCGGAACCGGACTTGAATCTCTGCTCTACTTATTCCATAGTAGATCAGAGACTCGGAACCGGGCTTGAATCTCTGCTCTACTTACTCCATAGTAAACATCTTTACAAGCGATGAATTGGCAGAGTTGTTAGAACGTCGGATAGATAGAAGACTTTACGGTCGTAGTTTCCAAAGTGGGTTTCCTGCAAAGGAGTGTCTGTGGTTCCGTGAAAAAGCGTAGAGGAGTATATTTATATTACGACCAAAAGTTTCTCAGTCAAAAAGGCTTCCGCGTTTGAAAAAGTTTGAGAAACCCTGGTATAGAAATACGTGTGTTGTATTGAAGCGAATAACTTGTGTCTACTCTAGGAGTTTACATAGCATTACCTATTGAGTACGGTGAGATGCAACCGGTACTAGCAATGAAACCTACGCTAGTCCCGTCAATTTATTATATATATATATATATATATATATCAATGATATTAATAAATGGAAACTATATTTATAAAACCATATTTATTCTATATTTCAAGGGTACCAAAACTTTGGTACGCTTTCATCAGATAAAATACAAAGTTTGTTTTATAAATATTGACATAACCAGGAAGGAGATCTTAACGGTTCAAGTTTTTCCTGGATAGATAGATCCCTTTTGCTTATATATATATATATATATGTATATATATACACACATACACACACAGTGTCCCAATAAATGTATACACACTGTACAAGCAATATTTATTGGAATGATATATACATTTTGGGGGGAAAACTCTGTAAATACACACATACATAAATACACACACAGTGTATTATATATATTTTATCAAGCCATGTTCATTTTCATATACATTCACAGACACAGACTTGGACACATATATACACACAGAGATTCACAGACACACACATACATACATACATAGTGTATTATATATATTTTATCAAGCCATATTTATTTTCATATACATTCACAGACACAGACTTGGACACATATATACACACAGAGATTCACAGACACACACATACATACATAGTGTATTATATATATTTTATCAAGCCATATTCATTTTCATATACATTCACAGACACAGACTTGGACACATATATACACACAGAGATTCACAGACACACACATACATACATAGTGTATTATATATATTTTATCAAGCCATATTTATGTTCATACATACACACATACATACATACATAAATACACACACACATACACACACACACAGACATATAAAAGATGGGATTTATTAAATTACTTAATTGGTGATGTTAGTGTAAATCAAAGTGGAAGTATATACATGTATGTGTGTGTGTGTATACATATATATATATGTGTTTGTGCGTATGTACATGTATGTGTGTGTATATACACACACACACACATATATATATATATATATATATATATATATATATATATATATATATATATATATATATAAATACACACACACACATGTATATCATATGTACAAATATACGGGTAAAGATAAGGATTTCATCACACAGAGAAAGAGAGAGAGAGAGAGAGAGAGAGAGAGAGAGAGAGAGAGGAAGAGAGACAGAGAGAGAAAGAGAGGAGAGAAGAAGAGAGAGATTGAGAGAAGCATATTACACATACAGTATTTTTTTTTTTACTCATTTTTTAAGCTGATTGACAAGATTAAAAACAAAACCGAAAAATTGTATGTAAATTATTAATCATTTGGTCTGGACTGAATTAACACGATAAAGAAGTAATTATATATATATAAATAAACATATAAACATATATACATATATATATATATATATATATTTAATAAATATATATATATATATATATATATACATATATGTACACACACATATACATATATATATATATATATATATATATATATATATACATATATGTACACACACACACATATATATATATATATATATGTACATATATATATACATATACATATCTATATATATATATATATGTGTGTGTGCGTGTGTGTGTGTGACCCAAACTACCTTATGGCAATAGGAACAATGCAATGATTAACCCTTTTAATACCAACTTATCCGACCCACCTGAAATTGCCAGTAGTTATGTGTGTGTGTGTAGCTATATTAAGGTTGAGTCAGGCTTATCAAACGTGTATGTGGGGGGGGGGGCACAGACCGCCTTTTACATCCGTTTAATAATGATTAAGTTATATATATTACTAAATCTCTTCAAATTTTTAATAATTATGAAAACAATTTAGAAATTATTTCGTTAGAAATTATTTCTTTAGAAATATGGTAATGAAGGTTTTAGGAAATGTACTCCAATAAGACTTAAGGGTCAATGAAGGAGCGTGGTCTAGAAGTTATAGTGTTGAACAGGTGATTATAATACGGTGGGTTCAATTCTTAGGCCTGGCAACGTGTTGTGTTCTTGAACATGGTCAGAAACAGGTAGAAACCTATCAAGACCAGGTAGGAAGCTATCAGCTATGACCAGGTACGAAACAGTGAGCTAATACCAGGTATGAAACTATCAATTAAGACCAGGTAGGTAATAATCAACCAAGACCAGGTAGGAAGTTAGTAATCAAGAGCAGGTACGAAGCTATCAGCTAAGACCAGGTACGAAGCTCCCAATCAAGACCAAGTACGAAACTATCAACCAAGACCAGGTACGAAGCTGTCAACCAAGACCAGGTACTAAGCTATCAGCCAAGACCATGTACCAAGCTGTCAACCAAGACCAGGTAGGAGGCTATCAGCCAAGACAGGTAGGAAGCTATCAGCCAAGACCAGGTACGAAGCTGTCAGCCAAGACCAGGTACGAAGCTCCCAATCAAGACCAGGTACGAAGCTATCAGCCAAGACCAGGTAGGAAGCTATCAGCCAAGACCAGGTACTAAGCTATCATCGAAGACAGGTAGGAAGCTATCAGCCAAGACCAGGTATGAAACTATCAACCAAGATCAGGTACGAAGCTGTCAGCCAAGACCAGGTACGAAGCTCCCAATCAAGACCAGGTACGAAGCTATCAGCCAAGACCAGGTAGGAAGCTATCAGCCAAGACCAGGTACTAAGCTATCATCGAAGACAGGTAGGAAGCTATCAGCCAAGACCAGGTATGAAACTATCAACCAAGATCAGGTACGAAGCTGTCAGCCAAGACCAGGTACGAAGCTCCCAATCAAGACCGGGTACGAAGCTCCCAATCATGACCAGGTATGAAACTATCAACTAAGACCAGGTACGAAGCTGTTAGCCAAGACCAGGTACGAAGCTACTAGAACCAGGGAGAGATAGGAACCCATCACAACCAGGTAGGAAGCTATCAAGGCCAGATAGGACATTATTAGAGCCATGTAGGAAGCTATCTGACCCAGGACCATGTAGGAATACATCAGCCAACAAACAGTGAGGCGTATTTGGAAGAGATGGGTAGACCATGAGCTAAGATCAGTGAGATTTTTGGCAAAAGAAAACCCAGGATTGGAACCGAGAAATGATCGCAGGAAGCTCTGAGATCATTTGGGGGAAGGACAGACAAAATAGGGGTTGAAGATGACAGCCAAGGATTGGACAGAAGAGGATTTGGTGATGACAGGAAGGTTATGACAGGAATGAGGTTGGAGATGAGAGGGATGAGATGATAGTCAAGGATTGACAGAAGAGCGGTTGGTGATGAGAGGAATGAGGTTGGAGATGACAGGAATGAATGACAAGGGAGGTTGGTGATGACAGGAATGAGATGACAATCAAGGATGGACATGACAGAAGAGAGGTTGGTGATGACAGGAGAGAGGTTGGTGATGATAGGAGAGAGGTTGGTGATGACAGCAGATAGGTTAATGATGACAGGGGAGAGGTTAGTGATGACAATAGGTTAATGATGACAGGAGAGAGGTTGGTGATGACAGGAGAGAGGATGGTGATGACAGGAGAGGTTGGTGATGACAGGAGAGAGGATGGTGATGACAGGAGAGAGGCTGGTGATGACAGGAGAGAGGTTGGTGATGACAGGAGTGAGGTTGGTGATGACAGGAGAGAGGTTGGTGATGACAGGAGAGAGGTTGGTGATGACAGGAGTGAGGTTGGTGATGACAGGAGAGAGGTTGGTGATGACAGGAGAGAGGCTGGTGATGACAGGAGAGAGGTTGGTGATGACAGGAGAGAGGATGGTGATGACAGGAGAGAGGTTGGTGATGACAAGAGAGAGGATGGTGATGACAGGAGAGAGGTTGGTGATGACAATAGGTTAATGATGACAGGAGAGAGGTTGGTGATGACAGGAGAGAGGCTGGTGATGACAGGAGAGAGGTTGGTGATGACAGGAGAGAGGCTGGTGATGACAGGAGAGAGGTTGGTGATGACAGGAGAGAGGATGGTGATGACAGGAGAGAGGTTGGTGATGACAATAGGTTAATGATGACAGGAGAGAGGTTGGTGATGACAGGAGAGAGGTTGGTGATGACAGGAGAGAGGTTGGTGATGACAGGAGATAGGTTGGTGATGACAATAGGTTAATGATGACAGGAGAGAGGTTGGTGATGACAGGAGAGAGGTTGGTGATGACAGGAGAGAGGTTGGTGATGACAGGAGATAGGTTGGTGATGACAGGAGAGAGGTTGGTGATGACAGGAGAGAGGTTGGTGATGACAGGAGAGGGGTTGGTGATGACAGGAGAGAGGATGGTGATGACAGGAGTGAGGTTGGTGATGACAGGAGAGAGGTTGGTGATGACAGGAGAGAGGATGGTGATGACAGGGGAGAGGTTGGTGATGACATAAGTGAGGTTGGTGATGACAGGAGAGAGGTTGGTGATGACAGGAGAGAGGATGGTGATGACAGGAGTGAGGTTGGTGATGACAGGAGATAGGTTAATGATGACAGGGGAGAGGTTGGTGATGACAGGAGAGAGGATGATGACAATAGGTTAATGATGACAGGAGAGAGGTTGGTGATGACATAAGTGAGGTTGGTGATGACAGGAGAGGGGTTGGTGATGACAGGAGAGAGGATGGTGATGACAGGGGAGAGGTTGGTGATGACATAAGTGAGGTTGGTGATGACAGGAGAGAGGTTGGTGATGACAGGAGAGAGGATGGTGATGACAGGAGTGAGGTTGGTGATGACAATAGGTTAATGATGACAGGAGAGAGGTTGGTGATGACAGGAGAGGTTGGTGATGACAGGAGAGAGGATGGTGATGACAGGAGAGGGGTTGGTGATGACAGGGGAGAGGTTGGTGATGACAGGAGAGGGGTTGGTGATGACAGGGGAGAGGTTGGTGATGACAGGAGATAGGTTGGTGATGACAGGGGAGAGGTTGGTGATGACATAAGTGAGGTTGGTGATGACAGGAGAGAGGTTGGTGATGACAGGAGAGAGGATGGTGATGACAGGGGAGAGGTTGGTGATGACATAAGTGAGGTTGGTGATGACAGGAGAGAGGTTGGTGATGACAGGAGAGAGGATGGTGATGACAGGAGTGAGGTTGGTGATGACAATAGGTTAATGATGACAGGAGAGAGGTTGGTGATGACAGGAGAGAGGATGGTGATGACAGGAGTGAGGTTGGTGATGACAATAGGTTAATGATGACAGGAGAGAGGTTGGTGATGACAGGAGAGGTTGGTGATGACAGGAGAGAGGATGGTGATGACAGGAGAGGGGTTGGTGATGACAGGGGAGAGGTTGGTGATGACAGGAGAAAAGAGAGCAAGACTGGGAAGGAGAGGAGAAGAGAGAGAGGAGAGAGCAAGGCTGGGAAGAGGGGGAGAAGAGAGAGCAAGGCTGGGAAGAGAGAGAGAGAGAGACAGACAGAATTGACCCTAGTAGGGAACTGTTACTTATTCTGCCTTAAAAGAAACGAAAGGCAATTTTCACTTTGGTGGAATTTTGAACCAATGAGCGCAAATCCGACGCCAGGTGGTGCTATTAAATTAGCCGGAAATGGGAACTAAAGTCAAGCTCTTCTTAGCTCCCTTGAATTTTAAGGTTGCGTATATTTATACCTTTTCTTACATCCACCTACATCAGTGGTTCCCAAAGTGGGTTTCGTAAGAAAAGGTAGAGGAGTATATTTATATTACAGCCATATAACAGTATTAGACTTCGGGGTTCTCCCAAAGGTTTCTGAACCAAAGAGGGTTCTGCGTTTGAAAACCATGACCTACATTAACCCCCATATATTGTAAGGCTGATGTAGCGAATTGGTAAAGTCGTTAGAACGTCGGATAGAATGCTTTGCAGTATTCGTTCCCACTCTCCGCTCATTGAGTTCAAATCCGAGCGAGGTCCACTTTGTCTTTCATCCTTTCGAGGTCGATAAAAAAAAGAGTACCAGTCAAGTACTGGGGTTGATTCTTCCTTTATATATCTTTCTCAGACCCTACCCTTTGCTAGAGGAAATCTGATGTGTTCAAACCTGGAGAGGGATTGACTACGTCAGGTTTTAAAATACCCAATGTCAGTATGGCGCCCCTACGATTAAATCATGAGTAACGAGTCCATACATGATCATGGGGGACAACTTGATTTCGAGTAATGCAATCGCTTGATACTTAAGCATAAGCAACGTGAACGTGGTTTACTAGTCATGCATCGCAAAGAATGTCACATATCAAGCGATGGTGGATGGCTGCTACACGAGAATGCTGAGGATGGCTCTGAACATTAATCAGTATACACTGAGGATGAAGAACTCAGATCTGTACGGGAGTCAACTTGGAAGAGACACAGAGGAAACTGAGGTTAGCTGGACATGCTCACCGACATCCAGAGTTGACACTGCACTCAGTGCTCCTGTGGGAGCCCCTGCATGGACACACTGGAAGAGGGAGAACGAGGTTTACATATATTGATGCCCTAAGGACAGACACTGGTCTCTTGGAGACGCAGGACATGGCAGCGATAATGAGGGACAGAGACCGCTGGAGAGAACTCGTCCATGGATCTCGGGAATTTTACCCGCCTTAGATAGTTAGATAGAGATCAAGCGATGCTTGTGCTTGAAGCTTTTTTAAGCGCGGAAAGGCTTAGCACTTTCTCACTCTCTGAACATCGAATGCATTTACCCAAAAAAGAACTGGTCTACATCATTGAATGCAAATGAAGTCGCAGGTTTTATATCAGAGTGACCTTTTCCTAGAGAGATGTCTTAATGAAGACTAGAAGTCTATCACTGCATACACACGTACGTACATACATACATACATGCGTACAAGCATACATACATTCATACATACATGCGTACATACATTCGTACATTCATACATACCTACATACATACTGCAATACTGAATGTTGATTGGTTGGTTATGACACGTACGATAACCAATGGATGACGTGTGATATACGATGGTGGGAAGTTGCAGTTCGACTATCGGAATGCGCATGCCCAACTAAAGAGCGGAAGTGCTGACTCATGGTAGTAAACTACGAATATGTGATGTGTGAGGTACGGTACACGTTAGATGTGAGAACGACGGAGAAAAGAACGAAATTATTGCAGTAATTATTTATACTATTCATGTAATCTGTGAGGAGGAGGAGGGGTGAAGGTGAAGGAAAACGCGAAGAAAGAAAAGGACGAAGAAAGAAAAGGAAGAAGAAAGCGAAGGTATTGTGAAGATGATGATGAAGGTAGATGAAGAAGAAAAAGAAGGAAAGAAAGAAAATAAGAGAAAGAAAAGGAAGAAGGCGAAGGAGGTAGGTGAAGAAGAAGAATAAAAAGAAAAAGAAGGAAAGAAAGAAATGTAGAAGAAGAAGAAGAAGAAGAAGAAGACAGAAAAGTTGAAGAAACCACGAAAGGAAACAACAACAAACAACGACAAGAATTAAGGTGGAAAAGAAAAAAAATCGAAAAAGTGATTTTTAAAAAAGTCGAATAGACTAAATAACTGGCTACGTCAGCGGTGTTTTGACGTCTACGTCAGCAAGAGTTGTGTTTTACGTCAACAGTAAACAACACACAAATATGGCTGAATGAGATGATACCGAGTATATTCTTCTTTTACTTCGTTTTCAATCATTAAACTGTTGCCATGCTGGAGCAGCACCTTGGAAAGATTTATTTAGTCAATCGTATCGACCCCACAACAAAATATATATATATATATATAATATATATATATATATACATATTACCCGGACTCCGAACTCTGAGCTCCTGTCGTTGTTTCTCTAAATATAGTTTTTAAATAATCCCTTTTCTTTAAATCCACCAACCAATGACCTCCACCCATCCCAAACACCACCCTCTCCTACCACCAAAAAAGATATAAATACCACCATATTACTTGGACAGTCGGCTTCCTAGTGATTTCTCCCGAATGAAACAGTTCTAGTCCTGTAGAAGCCATTTCTCTCTCTCTCTCTCTCTATATATATATATATATATATATATATATATATATCATCATCATCATCATCATCATCATCACTGTTTTACGTCCGTTCTTCCATGCTAGCATGGGTTAGACGGGTTATCCTGTTGTGGGCAGTGTCCGGTTGGCTGACCTTGTCTTGCTCATATGGTAACTGATTCTGGCTTGATTTCTACAGCTGGATGCCCTTCCTAACACCAACCTCATTTACAGTGAGTGCTGGGTGCTTTTTTTTTCGTGGCGCCTACACGTCCACGTACGGTGTGGGCTGGGTGCTTTTTTGCTGTGGCACCTCCACGACCACTTTGCAGTAGAATGATAGGGACCCCAGTCCTATCATCTCATTTCTACAGCTGAGTAAACTGGAGCAATGTAAAATAAAGTGTCTTGCTCAAGGAAACAACACATCACCGGGTCCGAGAATTGAACTCACAACCTTTCGATTGCAAGCCCAATGCTCTAACCACTAAGCCACATATATACACGTGTGTGTGTGTGTTTTACTTTGGACGATAATGTTTAGCTTATCGATCCATTGAGTGCTTTGTGATTGCATCAAACAACTCGATTAGTACCTGCTATATTGGCAGCTACAGCTTCGATTCATATCCAATATTATACGGCCCTTGCCATTCTGAGTTCAAATCCCGCCGAGGTTAACTTTGCCTTTCATCCTTACGGGGTCGATAAAATAAAGTACCAGTAATGCACTGGTTAATTGCTGGCCTTGTGCCTAACGTAGAAACAATTATATATACATGTGTGAAATGTGGTTTCCGATATGAAGGACCTCGCACTGTAGATACTATCAGAAGGACGAATAGGACCCTTCCCTTATGTTAAAGGTACGACAACCTCTCTACTGTTGCTGATCTGATGAATATCACACTCTGTACACTCAACTGTAAACCAGTTGGTGATAGGAAAAAGTATCCAGCTGTAGAAAGCCTGTTAAAGAAAGGGTGATGAGGACTTTCTTTCTTGCTTGAATCAAAGTCACGACAACGTCGCTAGTGTTGGTGATAAACATATCTAATACACACTGCAGTGTGTATTAGATCAGCATCATCATCATCATCATCATCATCATCATCACCGTTTTACGTCCGTTCTTCCACGCAAGCATGGGTTAGAGGGGTTGTCCTGTTGTGGGCAGTGTCTGGTCGGCTGACCATGCCTTGCTCATACAGGAACTGATCTGGCTTGATTTCTACAGCTGGATGCCCTTCCTAACACCAACCTCATTTACAGTGAGTGCTGGGTGTTTTTTCGTGGCGCCTACACGTCCACTTTACAGTGTGGGCTGGGTGCTTTTTTTGCCGTGGCACCTTCACGACCACCTTGCGGTGGGTGGGGGGGGGGGGTGTTGTCTGTATGCTTCAGCTTGTACCCATGGGAGGTCGGGTACTCTGTATTACTGCGTGACGCCAGGGGTCACGGTCGTGTGTCATTGCCTTTGAGAGGTGTAATTGGGTAAGGTCAGCTTTTATCACCTCATCCCAGGTCTCCCCACTCCGCGGTTTCCATCGACTTCTAGTGCTCTGCACCTTTTTATGCAGCTGTCATCCTTCATACGCATCACATGTCCATACCAGCGCAACCGCCTCTCCTGCACACAGCATTTGATTCCTCTTATGCTCAGTCTCTCTCTCAGATATGTTTGGCATCCAGTCATAGAAAATCTGCCAAAAACAAAACGGTCAGGAGGACCCTGTAATTGTGTCAAAGGCATGACAATCTCCCTGCGTCTGATGTCATGATAAAATACACTCGGTAGAGCGTGGAAACGCACGTCAGCGAGTTGTAGGCTCCTGGCTCGTCCGAGAAGTTAGTGTCAAAGATATGGCAATTTCCCTGCGTCTGATGTCATGATAAAATGCACTCGGTAGAGCGTGAAAACGCACGTCAGCGAGTTGTAGGCTCCTGGCTCGTCCGAGAAGTTAGTGTCAAAGTATGGTGGCTGTGGTGTTGGTGTTGGTGGAGTATGGTGGCTGTGGTGTTGGTGTTGGTGGAGTATGGTGGCTGTGGTGTTGGTGTTGTTGGAGTATGGTGGCTGTGGTGTTGGTGTTGGTGGAGTATGGTGGCTGTGGTGTTGGTGGAGTATGGTGGCTGTGATGTTGGTGTTGGTGGAGTATGGTGGCTGTGGTGTTGGTGTTGGTGGAGTATGGTGGCTGTGGTGTTGGTGTTGGTGTTGTTGGAGTATGGTGGCTGTGGTGTTGGTGTTGGTGTTGGTGGAGTATGGTGGCTGTGGTGTTGGTGTTGGTGGAGTATGGTGGCTGTGGTGTTGGTGGAGTATGGTGGCTGTGGTGTTGGTGTTGGTGGAGTATGGTGGCTGTGGTGTTGGTGTTGGTGGAGTATGGTGGCTGTGGTGTTGGTGTTGGTGAAGTATGGTGGCTGTGGTGTTGGTGTTATTGGAGTATGGTGGCTGTGGTGTTGGTGTTGGTGGAGTATGGTGGCTGTTGTGTTGGTGTTGGTGGAGTATGGTGGCTGTGGTGTTGGTGTTGGTGGAGTATGGTGGCTGTGGTGTTGGTGGAGTATGGTGGCTGTGGTGTTGGTGTTGGTGGAGTATGGTGGCTGTGGTGTTGGTGTTGGTGGAGTATGGTGGCTGTGGTGTTGGTGTTGGTGGAGTATGGTGGCTGTGGTGTTGGTGTTGGTGGAGTATGGTGGCTGTGGTGTTGGTGTTGGTGGAGTATGGTGGCTGTTGTGTTGGTGTTGGTGGAGTATGGTGGCTGTGGTGTTGGTGTTGGTGGAGTATGGTGGCTGTGGTGTTGGTGTTGGTGGAGTATGGTGGCTGTGGTGTTGGTGGAGTATGGTGGCTGTGGTGTTGGTGTTGGTGGAGTATGGTGGCTGTGGTGTTGGTGTTGGTGGAGTATGGTGGCTGTGGTGTTGGTGTTGGTGGAGTATGGTGGCTGTTGTGTTGGTGTTGGTGGAGTATGGTGGCTGTGGTGTTGGTGTTGGTGGAGTATGGTGGCTGTGGTGTTGGTGTTGGTGGAGTATGGTGGCTGTGGTGTTGGTGTTGGTGGAGTATGGTGGCTGTGGTGTTGGTGGAGTATGGTGGCTGTGGTGTTGGTGTTGGTGGAGTATGGTGGCTGTGATGTTGGTGTTGGTGGAGTATGGTGGCTGTGGTGTTGGTGTTGGTGGAGTATGGTGGCTGTGGTGTTGGTGTTGGTGGAGTATGGTGGCTGTGGTGTTGGTGGAGTATGGTGGCTGTGGTGTTGGTGTTGGTGGAGTATGGTGGCTGTGGTGTTGGTGTTGGTGGAGTATGGTGGCTGTTGTGTTGGTGTTGGTGGAGTATGGTGGCTGTGGTGTTGGTGGAGTATGGTGGCTGTGGTGTTGGTGTTGGTGGAGTATGGTGGCTGTGGTGTTGGTGGAGTATGGTGGCTGTGGTGTTGGTGGAGTATGGTGGCTGTGGTGTTGGTGTTGGTGGAGTATGGTGGCTGTGGTGTTGGTGTTGGTGGAGTATGGTGGCTGTGGTGTTGGTGGAGTATGGTGGCTGTGGTGTTGGTGTTGGTGGAGTATGGTGGCTGTGGTGTTGGTGTTGGTGGAGTATGGTAGCTGTGGTGTTGGTGTTGGTGGAGTATGGTGGCTGTGGTGTTGGTGTTGGTGGAGTATGGTGGCTGTGGTGTTGGTGTTGGTGGAGTATGGTGGCTGTGGTGTTGGTGTTGGTGGAGTATGGTAGCTGTGGTGTTGGTGTTGGTGGAGTATGGTGGCTGTGGTGTTGGTTTTGGTGGAGTATGGTGGCTGTGGTGTTGGTGTTGGTGGAGTATGGTGGCTGTGGTGTTGGTGTTGGTGGAGTATGGTGGCTGTGGTGTTGGTGTTGGTGGAGTATGGTGGCTGTGGTGTTGGTGTTGTTGGAGTATGGTGGCTGTGGTGTTGGTGTTGGTGGAGTATGGTGGCTGTGGTGTTGGTGTTGGTGGAGTATGGTGGCTGTGGTGTTGGTGTTGGTGGAGTATGGTGGCTGTGGTGTTGGTGTTGGTGGAGTATGGTGGCTGTGGTGTTGGTGTTGGTGGAGTATGGTGGCTGTGGTGTTGGTGTTGGTGGAGTATGGTGGCTGTGGTGTTGGTGTTGGTGGAGTATGGTGGCTGTGGTGTTGGTGGAGTATGGTGGCTGTGGTGTTGGTGTTGGTGAAGTATGGTGGCTGTGGTGTTGGTGTTGGTGGAGTATGGTGGCTGTGGTGTTGGTGTTGTTGGAGTATGGTGGCTGTGGTGTTGGTGTTGGTGGAGTATGGTGGCTGTGGTGTTGGTGTTGGTGGAGTATGGTGGCTGTGGTGTTGGTGGAGTATGGTGGCTGTGGTGTTGGTGTTGGTGAAGTATGGTGGCTGTGGTGTTGGTGTTGGTGGAGTATGGTGGCTGTGGTGTTGGTGTTGGTGGAGTATGGTGGCTGTGGTGTTGGTGTTGGTGGAGTATGGTGGCTGTGGTGTTGGTGTTGGTGGAGTATGGTGGCTGTGGTGTTGGTGTTGGTGGAGTATGGTGGCTGTGGTGTTGGTGGAGTATGGTGGCTGTGGTGTTGGTGTTGGTGGAGTATGGTGGCTGTGGTGTTGGTGTTGGTGGAGTATGGTGGCTGTTGTGTTGGTGTTGGTGGAGTATGGTGGCTGTGGTGTTGGTGTTGGTGGAGTATGGTGGCTGTGGTGTTGGTGGAGTATGGTGGCTGTGGTGTTGGTGTTGGTGGAGTATGGTGGCTGTGGTGTTGGTGTTGGTGGAGTATGGTGGCTGTGGTGTTGGTGTTGGTGGAGTATGGTGGCTGTGGTGTTGGTGTTGGTGGAGTATGGTGGCTGTGGTGTTGGTGTTGGTGGATTATGGTGGCTGTGGTGTTGGTGTTGGTGGATTATGGTGGCTGTGGTGTTGGTGTTGGTGGAGTATGGTGGCTGTGATGTTGGTGTTGGTGGAGTATGGTGGCTGTTGTGTTGGTGTTGGTGGAGTATGGTGGCTGTGGTGTTGGTGTTGGTGGAGTATGGTGGCTGTGGTGTTGGTGTTGGTGGAGTATGGTGGCTGTGGTGTTGGTGTTGGTGGATTATGGTGGCTGTGGTGTTGGTGTTGGTGGAGTATGGTGGCTGTGATGTTGGTGTTGGTGGAGTATGGTGGCTGTTGTGTTGGTGTTGGTGGAGTATGGTGGCTGTGGTGTTGGTGTTGGTGGAGTATGGTGGCTGTGGTGTTGGTGTTGGTGGAGTATGGTGGCTGTGGTGTTGGTGTTGGTGGATTATGGTGGCTGTGGTGTTGGTGTTGGTGGAGTATGGTGGCTGTGATGTTGGTGTTGGTGGATTATGGTGGCTGTGGTGTTGGTGTTGGTGGAGTATGGTGGCTGTGATGTTGGTGTTGGTGGATTATGGTGGCTGTGGTGTTGGTGTTGGTGGAGTATGGTGGCTGTGGTGTTGGTGTTGGTGGAGTATGGTGGCTGTGGTGTTGGTGTTGGTGGAGTATGGTGGCTGTGGTGTTGGTGGATTATGGTGGCTGTGGTGTTGGTGGATTATGGTGGCTGTGGTGTTGGTGTTGGTGGAGTATGGTGGCTGTGATGTTGGTGTTGGTGGATTATGGTGGCTGTGGTGTTGGTGTTGGTGGAGTATGGTGGCTGTGATGTTGGTGTTGGTGGATTATGGTGGCTGTGGTGTTGGTGTTGGTGGAGTATGGTGGCTGTGGTGTTGGTGTTGGTGGAGTATGGTGGCTGTGGTGTTGGTGTTGGTGGAGTATGGTGGCTGTGGTGTTGGTGGATTATGGTGGCTGTGGTGTTGGTGGATTATGGTGGCTGTGGTGTTGGTGTTGGTGGAGTATGGTGGCTGTTGTGTTGGTGTTGGTGGGGTATGGTGGCTGTGGTGTTGGTGGATTATGGTGGCTGTGGTGTTGGTGTTGGTGGAGTATGGTGGCTGTTGTGTTGGTGTTGGTGGGGTATGGTGGCTGTGGTGTTGGTGTTGGTGGAGTATGGTGGCTGTTGTGTTGGTGTTGGTGTTGGTGGAGTATGGTGGCTGTGGTGTTGGTGTTGGTGTTGGTGGAGTATGGTGGCTGTGGTGTTGGTGTTGGTGGAGTATGGTGGCTGTGATGTTGGTGTTGGTGGAGTATGGTGGCTGTTGTGTTGGTGTTGGTGGAGTATGGTGGCTGTGGTGTTGGTGTTGGTGTTGGTGGAGTATGGTGGCTGTGGTGTTGGTGTTGGTGGAGTATGGTGGCTGTGATGTTGGTGTTGGTGGAGTATGGTGGCTGTTGTGTTGGTGTTGGTGGAGTATGGTGGCTGTGGTGTTGGTGGAGTATGGTGGCTGTGGTGTTGGTGGATTATGGTGGCTGTGGTGTTGGTGTTGGTGGAGTATGGTGGCTGTGGTGTTGGTGTTGGTGGAGTATGGTGGCTGTGGTGTTGGTGTTGGTGGAGTATGGTGGCTGTTGTGTAGGTGTTGGTGGAGTATGGTGGCTGTGGTGTTGGTGTTGGTGGAGTATGGTGGCTGTGGTGTTGGTGGGGTATGGTGGCTGTGGTGTTGGTGTTGGTGGAGTAAGGTGGCTGTGGTGTTGGTGGAGTATGGTGGCTGTGGTGTTGGTGTTGTTGGAGTATGGTGGCTGTGGTGTTGGTGTTGGTGGAGTATGGTGGCTGTGGTGTTGGTGGGGTATGGTGGCTGTGGTGTTGGTGTTGGTGGAGTATGGTGGCTGTGGTGTTGGTGTTGGTGGAGTATGGTGGCTGTGGTGTTGGTGTTGGTGGAGTATGGTGGCTGTGGTGTTGGTGTTGGTGGAGTATGGTGGCTGTGGTGTTGGTGTTGGTGGAGTATGGTGGCTGTGGTGTTGGTGTTGGTGGAGTATGGTGGCTGTGGTGTTGGTGTTGGTGGAGTATGGTGGCTGTGGTGTTGGTGTTGGTGGAGTATGGTGGCTGTGGTGTTGGTGTTGGTGGAGTATGGTGGCTGTTGTGTAGGTGTTGGTGGAGTATGGTGGCTGTGGTGTTGGTGTTGGTGGATTATGGTGGCTGTGGTGTTGGTGTTGGTGGAGTATGGTGGCTGTTGTGTTGGTGTTGGTGGAGTATGGTGGCTGTGGTGTTGGTGGAGTATGGTGGCTGTGGTGTTGGTGGAGTATGGTGGCTGTGGTGTTGGTGTTGGTGGAGTATGGTGGCTGTGGTGTTGGTGGAGTATGGTGGCTGTGGTGTTGGTGTTGGTGGAGTATGGTGGCTGTGGTGTTGGTGTTGGTGGAGTAAGGTAGCTGTGGTGTTGGTGTTGGTGGAGTATGGTGGCTGTGGTGTTGGTGTTGGTGGAGTATGGTGGCTGTGGTGTTGGTGGAGTATGGTGGCTGTGGTGTTGGTGTTGGTGGAGTATGGTGGCTGTGGTGTTGGTGGAGTATGGTGGCTGTGGTGTTGGTGGAGTATGGTGGCTGTGGTGTTGGTGTTGGTGGAGTATGGTGGCTGTGGTGTTGGTGTTGGTGGAGTATGGTGGCTGTGGTGTTGGTGTTGGTGGAGTATGGTGGCTGTGGTGTTGGTGGAGTATGGTGGCTGTGGTGTTGGTGTTGGTGGAGTATGGTGGCTGTGGTGTTGGTGTTGGTGGAGTATGGTGGCTGTGGTGTTGGTGGAGTATGGTGGCTGTGGTATTGGTGTTGGTGGAGTATGGTGGCTGTGGTGTTGGTGTTGGTGGAGTATGGTGGCTGTGGTGTTGGTGTTGGTGGAGTATGGTGGCTGTGGTGTTGGTGTTGGTGGAGTATGGTGGCTGTGGTGTTGGTGTTGGTGGAGTATGGTGGCTGTGGTGTTGGTGTTGGTGGAGTATGGTGGCTGTGGTGTTGGTGTTGGTGGAGTATGGTGGCTGTGGTGTTGGTGGAGTATGGTGGCTGTGGTATTGGTGTTGGTGGAGTATGGTGGCTGTGGTGTTGGTGTTGGTGGAGTATGGTGGCTGTGGTGTTGGTGTTGGTGGAGTATGGTGGCTGTGGTG